>CAHIKZ030000629.1:1070000-1172500 GCA_903632075.3 Acanthosepion pharaonis
TCAATATCTTTATTCAAATTTTAATGTCAATGATGTGCAATATGGTGTAATGGTTAACAACTCAAAATGAGAAATCAAAGAGTCAGTTCAAATTCCAGTTGGGTTTGTTAAAATCACTGATGTGTAAATACCCTTCAGAAAGGCATGAATCAATCTCTTCTTCCCAATCCTCAGCTATGGGTTGAATAGCAGGACTGACTGAGTTTTGTAGCATCAGTTGGCAACCAATCTACCACAGAAAGAAATGGTAGCCTACTACGAAAAAATCTTCTGCCTCGTCAGTCGTGTATCATGTATGGGTTGAATAGCAGAACAGACTGGGCTCTGTAGCCATGGTTGGCAACTAATCTACCACAGAAAGAAACAGCAACCTACTGCAAGAAAATTTTCTTCCTTATCAGTCATGAATCAAATGACGTATGATCATCCAAGCGTGTATCACATATGACACTTAACTGACTGGATTCCAACATGGAGCTTTGTATACAATCAACAATATTTTTCTTAGATATGTTTTAAGATAATTAAAGAATGGTGCATAGCATAAAATTAGGGGATAGGGAGACATGCTTATTATTACTGTACTGGTGTTAAATTAGCTTGTCACATTCACTGATCCAAACAATCCGCATTATTCCGTTTATGATAGAGTCGCATTTATTCTGAAACTTTATTTACAACATTTACATTCAGACTATTGTCCTCATCTATGTTGTCATCACATTTCGGCTGATGTACTCTCTGGCCTTCATCAAGTGTATATCAATCTGGGTAACCTACAGGGGATTCTGAACTGAACTCTTTATTTAATCTATTGGGAATAGGCTGTTCTTATTCCATATATCTAAGGATATCTCATCTAGTTGCTATTTTTAGTACTGCTCAGTTAATGCTCACTCATTTTCATTGAGTATAAGTCTACACTGCCCAACCCAGGGATTGAACTCATAATTACTTTGTCATGAAAACATGAATCAATTCTTTAATCTATGAGGCTATTGTCCCAGAGAAAAATTCACTGTACTGTAGGTGAAAGTGAAGCTTTAAACAAAGCCTGCCTGCTGATTAGTGCTGCTACTGCTGCTGCATCATGTTTGACTGCTGTAGCTGTTGAAGATTTGCTGTCATTTGTCATTCTTTCTGTACTAGCTAGGCCTACTCAGAAGATCTTCATAGCTTAGCATATGCACTGATTTTTTCAGACATCTAATTCTCCAGTGTTCTTCCATGTCCAGTATTTTCACTTCATTCTAGGCTGATAACTAACCTTTTCCCTCCATACAAGATCAGCTATGCCAGATTTCATTGTCTCACCCCTCACAATCTTTTGTTCAACTGTCACTCAAAAGTTGTATTCTCTTTGAAATTATTTTTTAAAAAGTTACTTTATTTTTCTCTCTGTGCCAACTCAAACATTCATTCTTTGTTACTCTATTGTATTCTGGCAAAGAGATAGAAATGATTTTTGTCTGAATTTCTGTGATAAGGAGTTATCATTATTTACATGTAGACTTCAGTGAGTGCAGGCAAGCATGACAAACAGCAGCCCCAATCAGCAGACTGGTTAGGTTTAAGGTTCCAGGTTCCCCACAGAGAATTGTCCTACAGTACAACAGCCTAGTGGATTAGAGCATTGGTTTGTGATTTTGATGTCATAATAATTCTGATTTGTCTGATCTGGGCAGTGTGTCCTGGGATGCAGTGAAAATATGGTAAGAAATAACTGAGCAGTCCTAAAAAAGAAAAAAAAAGAATGAGGGAGGCAAATCTAGACATGGGCATTGGAATGAGAAATCCCTCACTAGAAATTAAATAAAGGATTCACTTCAGAGGTTACTCTGATCGGCATACACCAGATGAATGCTAGGGAGTACAACAGCCAAAAGGTAGTGATAACAACAAAGATGAGGATAATAACCCACATGTAAATAAGATAGGAATGACAAAGAAACTGACAGAAAATCTGGGGAGAATTTGCCAACTAAATCAAAACTTTAACACAATAAATTATAATTAAAAGGTCAACCTCATTCTGCTATGTTGACCTGAACAAAACTGTCAATTACAGTGAGCACATGTCTGCTTTCCTTATAGCAACTCCTTACATTACTTATGTTTAGATTATATATATATATATATATATATATATATATACACACACACACATACATACGTACAGAGAAAGAGAGAGACAAACAGACAGAGAATGAGTGTCAGTGTGTGTGAAATTAACTAAAAGTAAAAATTTAAAAAACACTTTAAGTGTTAGATAGAAATTAATGTAGTTCCTTTGACCTTTAGGTAACAGAAAGTCGATCAGCGACACAGGCAACCCAGACAGAAATTTAAACCTCATACCTATGTATTGTATATAGATTATGCAAAAGTGTTTACTAAAATAGGTCACATAGAACTGTTTAAACTTCTAGGTCAGCTTGATATATTTGAGAAGAATAATAGAATAAAAGAATATTAGAATAAGCCAGAACTTATATCAGGAGTAAACCACTTGCATACAGATAGAAATGAATTCATTAAATAAACAAAAATAGAAAGGGGTGTAAGACAAGGATGTATCTTCTTGCCGGACTTATTCAACCTTTACAGTAAAGCAATCCTGAGAGAATTAAAAGTTCAATCAGGATTTATCATTGGTAGCCACAAACTTAATATCATTAGTTATGCAGATGATATAGTGTTGATAGTAGATGCAAAAAGGAAATTATGGGCACTCCAACAGAAAGTAATAAAGGAAAGCAAGAAGAAAGGTCTAAGCATCAACTGTAAGAAGACATAATGTATGATTGTCAGCAAAAGGAACAGTCTGACATGGAAATTACAAATTAGCAATGACCAAATCAAGCAAGTACAAAAATTTAAATATCTAGGAAGAAGACAGAAAATGTAATACTGATGGTGGAAGATGCCTTCCAAAAGCTAAAAATATTAAGAAACAAGAAAAGTTCATTAGAAACAAAGAAAACATTACTTAGCTGTTATGTAACATCAGTCCTTTTTTATGGCAGTGAATGTTGGGCAATCTCCTCACAGATGAAGAGGAGACATGAGGTAACAGAAATGTGTTTCTGCAGAAGGATGATGAGAATACCATGGACTGAACATGTGAGCAATGAAGTTTCAGAGAAAATGAAAACAAAAAGGATAGTTGAAATTGCTAGGTCAAATAATGAGGAAAGCAGGCTTAGAAATGTTGGCACTCACAGGAGATTGTTGGCATGAGGGACAGAAGAAAACAATGTATAACTTACCTAGAGAGCTTGAGTAAATGGCTGGCAGAACAGATTAGGAGGGATAGCAAAAAAAAAAAAATTTGCTAAGAGTTACAAAAGATAGGAAGTATTTGGAGAGCTATGATTGCTGATGTCCTGAAGGGATACAGCACATGGAAGAAGGAAAGAAAAATCCAATTCAGCAATAATATACAATAGCCATTATATGACAGTATAAATTTGCAGCTAGAGTTTTCCAAGTTTGTTACATGTTTACAAACAAGCAATGCTACCACATGACAAAGGAAAACCACCACATGTTAAGAAGCAAGCAATACATTTGCCATTAAACTGATAATTTTTATTTGAAAGCAATGACTATCATATAATTCTGATTGTTGGGCTTTATACCCTGCCATTAGCTCAGATAAATGATGGACCATTCTGTTATGATTGTAAGAATATCTAAGATGCTGCTTGGTTTGGAGAGAAAAGAAAACATATGTAATAATAAGAAAGAAAGGCAAGATAGATTTGGTTTGGTTGTTTTAGTTTAGTGGCATATCAACAACTATAAGGTTATTTAATGATAAACTTTAAATATATTGAATGCAAGTTAATGGCCTCAACTGCATATATTTTTTACATAATTTTATACTTTCTGGGCAAATGTACATTTTATAGATACATGGCAAGATGGGTAAATTGTTACCATTTTATATTTTTAATTTTGTGCATGCATTTTGTTTGTTTTGTCAACTGCGCAGTATAATATGGTCAGTTGGGCACTGTATATGAGAAAAAGAACACCATAACACAATTCACTCTAGCAGAAATTTGGAAACAGCATGCTGTACTGCTTGGCATTCATGCCAGAAGCTCTAATACGAACACTTCATAGTGTTTGGGTGTCAATCTGAGGACAGTGCAGAGGATTCAGAATGAATTTGATGAGTCTAATGGTGATTATAAACATACAGCAACTTGGAAAACTCCCTCTGATCATTCTGATAAGAACTTCCAGATTTGTTGATGAGGGACTCAGACTCAACAGGGAGGCCTACATTGTGCCTTGAGGAGGTAGTGCTGCCCTGGGTCAACAAGTTGGCTGTTGGAAAACCCTACGTCTGGCAACAGGACTCTGCACTATGCCACACAAGTAGGAGAACCCAGTCATGGCTGTCAAGACAATTTCTGCGACCACATCACCACTTATATCTAGCCAACTAATTCTCCAGACTGCAACTCCCTTGATTATTATATACAGGGTGCTTTTGAGCAAGAGACCAACAAAACCAAAGATGAACTGAAGGCAAGGATTATGGTAGCATTCACCAACTTAAACAAAGAGAGTATCAAGAAGAGATGCAGGAGATTCCGAAGTTATCTGGAGGCCACATTTGAAGCCAGTGGTGATTTTATTGAACAAACATATGACATGAACAGATCATCTTGTTTAGTTTAATGATCTGCTTTTATCTGAACTTGATAGAAATACCGTTGATACCCTTCTTTCTTTCCTTAGGTGGTATGTATGGTGCCTGCTTGGGTAATCATGTCTTTTGAATTAATGACTGATTTGGCAGAAGTATTTCCACAGTAGGCTGCCATTATTTTCTTCAATAGACTGGTTTCCAATTAAGGCTGTATGGCCCAATATTTACTGCTATTTAACCCATAAATTGGGGAAGAAGAGATGGATTTATACCTTTCCCAAAGATATTTGTGAATAAGTGAATGTAACAAACAAACATGACTGGAATTCAATTCTCCAATTTCTCATCCTGAAACTTTATCCATTACATCACCCACACATCCAAGCTTACAGCACCTGATATTCTTATATGGTCAACCATTTAGATATTGACCAGGTTTGATGTTGCTTAACTTCAGTAATCGGATGAGAACCAGTGTTACAATCTTATACAGCTTATAACCATATGTTGAAACCACTGTTGTTATAAATGAGAGAATTTTTATTTTTTTTATCCTAAGGAAGGTAAAAATGCCACGAAGACGCAAGGAGGTGAAAGAAAATGAGATGACTTCAGTAAAGAGAAAGGACAATAAAAGAACAGGATCCAGAAAGACAAGATGGCAATTGGTATTATATGAAATATTTAAAGATTGTAGGTAGCAGGAAAGCAAGAAACTGGAAGGAATTCCACAAGCGAGAAGTATGAGAAAAGAAACTAATAGAATAGAACTTATGGTTGCATCTACCTATTTCAACAGTAAAACTATGAGACCTTGTTGCCAATCTTGTAGCATAAAACTTAAAATTCATACAGTCAAAGAAGCATCAATGAGTAAATTTCACCAGAATAACTGCTATGAAAATATTTGTAGAAAAGACAGAAGGGAGACATGTCATGTTGGTGAGAAAGTGACACGTTAAGATAATGTCACTGATTGTTCAATATGTGGAAATTCAAACTGAAGCCAATTTTGTGCACTAAAATGAGTTAATTTTGAGTTTTAGTAAAATTACTTAAATCTATCAGATTTTTCTACAATTCTTCAACATGTAATTCAAGCAAGTGTTACAGAGGCAATTCAACATCATTATAGTTTTTATAGAATAGCCTATTTAATTGAAAAACTGTTGAATATGGTTTGGCATATTAAAGTTTAAAGACATTACCACAACAGCACTGGTTGAAGTGAACTGATTAAAAAATAAGTTTAGATAAATTCATTTCAATATTAGTCATTATTGAGTTGGAAGGTAATCGGGTCTGGTGCTTCTGCTATTTATTTAGAGATTCTTGATAAAATATAAAGAAGAATCTGCAATGTTATTGGTACTAACCTGGCATTTTGATTTCAGTCCCATTACCAACACAGTACCATAGTTTCTGAATGCCTTTTCTATAAATATTTTCATGATAATTGTTCTGATGAACTTTCCTCTTTGGTACCTAGACATTATGAATTTAAGTGTACTACCAGACTAGCGGCCAGGTCTCATCATTTTATAGTGGTTAGAAATTACCATAAGTTCTACACTAACAGTTTCTTCTATCACACTTCTCACTTGTGAAAATCTCTTCTGGTTTTTTTTGCTTTCCAGTCAACTTTGATCTTCAAAAAATTAAACGCAATGTCCATCGTTATCTACTGTCTACTTAATTCTTGTTCTTTTATTGATCTCTAAATAATGCTTTATTTTTCTTATATTCTTTCACACTCAGTAACCTCTTGCATATTGATAGATTCACTGACTTACTTGGGGTAAAATGATTAAAAAAAAACATTGTATGTAATTTAATCAAGGATATTTGCGTTATTTTCTTTCTTGTTTTCATGGTTTTAGAAGCTTCCCGCTTCACATTATATGTAAAATAATTATATCAGCTATTGGAATAGTTTTAAAATATTTTCATTCTAAATGTTGATAGCTAAAAATTCTAAGTGCTCTCAAGTAAAAATTATTTATTCTGAATTTTATTTTGCTGCTGTGGAGTGAGTAGAAGTTTATGAGATCATTTTTTTTTTTTTTTTTTAATCAAAGTGGATAGATTGTATGATATTAGATTTAAATTTACCATAGTGTATTCCAAGAATCTATACTAGAATTGCTGATGGCTGCCATTGTTAGACTGTTTTAGAGGAGATTTAGTGTGGCTCCTACATTCAAATCTCCCCCACAATTACAGAAGTCAAGGGGATGATGATGATTCCAAGAATAGTGAACTTTAAATATATTTTTGCTTTCTCTTTTAATCAATACAGTGTTCTTAAGTCGAAACTTTAATATAAAATATTATGATGAACAATTAATTCTTTATGGTTCGACCTATCATGATTAATGTCTAATGCTTTATATAATAAGACATATCAAGATTAATGTCTAATGCTTTATATAATAAGACATATCATCATTAATGTCTAATGCTTTATATAATAAGACATATCATCATTAATGTCTAATGCTTTATATAATAAGACATATCATCATTAATGTCTAATGCTTTATATAATAAGACATATCATCATTAATGTCTAATGCTTTATATAAGACATATCATGATGAACGAATAATGCCTTATGGCCAGACCTGTCATGATGAATGAGTAAGGTTTTACAGCCAGACCTATCATGATGAATCTATTACTATGTGGGTCAATCATGTTAAATCATTTGCAATGATCTAATTAACCAAGTTCAAACTATACAAACATGTGAGCACATGTATTATTACCATTAATGGGACATTTTAGAACAAATATTGTTCAAGCCATCTTGTCTGGTATCAGATACTCCACATGAGATCAACTGATATTTCTTGAGAGTTTATTTCTCCTGCAAAGTTTGATAAATATGGTTTCATGTCAAAGGTCACTTTATCCAAAAAAAACTTGTAAGAAATCTACAGAAATAGGTATAAATATTGTTTTATTTTTCTATTATTCCCTACAAGTATGTCTAATAAAATATGCAATGAAAGATATGAAATAAATCATGAAGAGAAAGAAGAGACAAAGAGGCCATAGCGAGAGAGAGAGGAGACAAAGAGGCCATAGCGAGAGAGAGAGAGGAGACAAAGAGGCCATAGCGAGAGAGGAGACAAAGAGGCCATAGCGAGAGAGGAGACAAAGAGGCCAGGAAGAGAGAGGAGACAAAGAGGAGACAGAGAGGAGACAAAGAGGCCATAGTTTAGAGAGGAGACAAAGAGGCCATAGAGAGAGGAGACAAGGAGAAGAGAGAGAGGAGACAAAGAGGAAGCGAGAGAGAGGAGACAAAGAGGCTATAGCGAGAGGAGAGAGAGAGAGAGAGAGAGAGAGAGAGGAGACAAAGAGGCCATAGAGAGAGAGAGGAGACAAAGAGGCCAGAGAGAGAGAGAGAGGAGACAAAGAGGCCATAGAGAGAGAGAGAGAGAGAGGAGACAAAGAGGCCATAGAAGTAGAGAGGAGACAAAGAGGTCAGAAGCGAGAGAGGAGACAAAGAGGCTATAGAAGGAGAGAGAGAGAGAGAGGAGACAAAGAGGCAACAGCGAGAGAGAGAAGTGACAAAGAGGCCATAGTGTGGAGAGAGAGGAGACAAAGAGGCCATAGTGCATGAGAGAAAGAGAGAGAGAGGAGACAAAGAGGCTGAAAAGTGGAGAGAGAGAGAGAGGAGACAAAGAGGCTATAGTGCATGAGAGAGAGAGAGAGGAGACAAAGAGGCTATAAAAAAGAGAGAGAGAGAGAGACATAGAGGCCATAGAGAGAGAGAGAGAGAGAGAGAGGAGACAAAGAGGCCATAGCGAGAGAGAGAGAGAGCGGAGACAAAGAGGCCAGACAGAGAAAGAGAAGAGACAAAGTGGCAAGAGTGAGAGAGGAGAAAATGTGGCTGGATAGAGAGAGAATGCCAAAGATAGTAATAGGAGAGATAGAAAGAAGAAAAAAAAAAAAAAAGTGATGAGAAAGGGGTAAAGATAGAAAAAGTACCCCAAGAAAGGGTGAGAGACAGAGGAGAGAAACAGAGTAATGAAAAAGGGAGAGACAAAAAAGTGGTTCTCAAAAGGGAGAAACCAAAACAAAGTGGTCCTCAAAAGTGAGAGACAAAAAAAAAAGTGGTCTGTTCAGTCCAAGAAAGGGAGAAAGCAAGAGAATGAAAAAGTGAAAGAAATAAATAGTGTGAAAGATTGAAAGAAGAATGTACTATAAAATATTAATGGGTGAAAATACTAGAACCAGTAATTGCAATAATAATTTTGAAAGTCCAGCTGAAAAAGTGCCAAATTTTAAATATAGAACCACAAGTACTTGGCTTAAAAACACAACTTACAATGAAAAAAAAAAAAAAATTCTTGAATGAAAGAAAAAACTTCTTTGCATATTGATAATACTAATGATATTAATAATAAGCTATGATAGTAAAAGTGAACCACATTAAAAAACAAAATATCACTCACATTAATTTTTATCTAGTTTTTCTCTTACACGGATGACAATGTTGATCGCAAACACAAAAAAGAAACTGCTGGACTTTCTAGGCAAGGTAGTAAAGTGAGAAAAAAAAAAAAAAGAACCAATTATCAACTGCAAAAAGACAGAATGTAGAATTGTCAAGCAAGCCAGGGGACATCCCATGATATGAACAATGAATTGGAAATACCAAAATCAAACAAGTACAACAAAAATTTAAATATCTAGGAAGGATTTTTAACAAATATAACACTGAAATCCGAACATAGGAATCATGAAATATGCCTTACAAAAGCTAACATCTCTCCCAGTCCCTATTCTGGCATCCATTTACACAAACTCTCTAAGTAGGCTATGCATTGTTTTCCTCTCTCCCTTTTGCTGTCAATACGTTCTGTGAGTATTAAATTTCCCTAGCCCTCTTTCTTCATTATGTGCCCTAGTAATTTCAACTATTGCTTTCTCATTTTAAGTATAAATTTTCTTTCTGTTTCCATTTTCTCTAAAACTATGTTCTTACTCACATGTTCAGTCTGTGGCATTCTCAGCATCCTTCTGTAGAACCACATTTCACTTCAAGTCTCTTTATCTATGAGGTCACTGACCAGCATCCACTGCCATTACATAACAGTTCAATACTCTTTGCTTTGTTTTTAATCAAATTTCCCTGTTTCTTAATAGTTTGCTTAACTTTTGGAAGGCATCTTTCACTATCCCAATGCACCTTCGAATTTCTGTGTCACACTTTCCATCTTCTATTAAAACACTTTCTAGATATTTAAATTTTTGTACTTACTTGATTTTGTTATCTGCAGTTTGCATGTTAAGCTGCCCCTTTTGCTAACAATGTATTTCATCTTCTTGCAATTAATGTTTAGTCCTTTCTTCTTGCTTTCCTTCACCACCTACCTTCTGTAGTTGTTGTAGTTTACATTCTATACTTAGTGTAATCAAGTAATAAAAATAAAAAATAGTGAAAAATTAATATTTCATCCAAGAAATTCTATCAATTTAAAACTAAGTGTGAAGAAGCAACAAAAAAATAAAATGAAATGAAAGAGTATTAAAAAATAAATAATAACGACAAGGCTTTTATCTGAGAAATTCACACAACACTACTACTACTACTACAAGGTGTAAAGAGGCAAGAGAAATAAAATGAAAACAAATAATAATAACAACAATACATCATCTGAGAAATTCGCAAAACTTACTACTACTAGGTATAAAGAAGTAAGAGAAATAAGATGAAAGAAAGAAAAGATAAAAATTAATAATAATGACAATTTCAGAAAATTAATAATCAAAAATCACAATTCCCATTATAAGGGGAGATGAGTGAGATCACCATTTATTTGTTTTTGCAGTTTGGGTCGACATCTGATCAACACCATAGAATGTATTTATCAAAACATAACAATAACAACAGAAACAAAGAAAATGAAATCAATGCTCCAAAGAACTTCTGGAATGTCATAACAATTCTCACCCTGATAGATTTTTAAAATAAAATCCTAACAAAATTTGGCTGTCATCATTGAAAAAAAAAAAAAAAAAAAAATATTATATATATATATATATATATATATATATATATATATATATATATATATAATATTATTATTATTATCATCATCTTCCTGTAGCTTCATTGCACATAACTCTGGTGAGGATTTTGCAATCAAATTCACCTGCAATTAGGGCGATTAACCCCACACTCAACCTCTGAGTAAGGGTTTTTTGGGGTTTTTTTTTTTTTTGGTAAGATCTGCCTTCTTTTAGTCAGCTTAAGGCCATATCATGTTGAAATGCCAGTTCTCATATTATCATCAATGTTAAGCAACATCAAGTCTGGTTAGTATCTAGATGGGTGATCTCTTGGGAATATCAGGTGCTGTAAACTTGGAAGTGTGGGTGATGTAATGGATAACGGCTCAGATTTGGAAATTGGAGAGTTGAATTTTAATTCCAGTCAGATTTGTTATATTCACTTATGTGTAAATATCCTTGTGAAATGTAGGAATCCCCCCTCTTCTCCCCCATCTATGGGTTAATTTGTAGAACTTTTATCAGTAAATCATTATTATCACCATAAAAGTTTTACAATCTAAAAATATCTTCTGGTTTTAAATAACTTGCAAAAGGTAGATAAGCCATAAAAAACAAAATCAATCAATCCATAATTTCTGTTTATGAGTCTGAAATCACTAAAGTCTGGCTTTATAGGATGAGCCTGAGATCAAATCCACATAAAGGAGAAGAAAAAAAATTTTTTTCACACTACCTTAAAGAAAAAGATAAGGAAGTTACATTCTATTGATACTAGAAAGAGTTGATTGGTTGATTTGATTTGTTTAACAATGCATGAACTTCATATGGGTCATTTAATGCTGAAATTTAATTTTCTTGGGAGCTTTGAAGTAATAAAAATAAGTTATTCTGTTTTCACAATTGAATACATGATAGACGATACTCAGCTTTTGTGTATATACATGTTTGGGTGGACATGATTACTAAAGGCAGTAATGTGTGTGTCTTAAGTATTTAATTACAAAGTCCTCTCCAGGGTCTGAATTAAAAGGGCACTCTAGAATTATTATTATTATTATTATTGTTATTATTATTCTGGTTTCTTAGTTATATTTATAATAGTGATTAATTGATGGGTCATTTAATGCTGAAATTTAATTTTCTTGGGAGCTTTCAATTAATAAAAATATGTTATATGTTATTCTGCTTTCACAGTTGAATACATGGTAGATGATACTCAGCTTTTGTGCATATATATGTTGGTTGGTTGATTTTGTTTAGTGGCTTATCAATCTCTATGGGTCATATAATGTCAAAATCTAAATATTTTGTACATAATTTTATTTCAGGGTAAAAGTAAACTGTTTTATATATATATATAGTTTGTAGATCATGAAATGTATTCCTGGTAATTTTACTATAAAAATGTATTATTGGTCATTTTGCAATAAAAATGTGTTGCTGGTCATTTTGCTATAAAAATGACCTGTTGCTTTTTGTTTGGGGGGGAATCACTATTTACCCATAGCTGGGACCCTAACAGGTGCTACCACCCCAAGTCAGGGTGGACCTGGGAACAACAGCAGTTAAGAAGTGGTTTCACGCTCCTCAAAATCTCCAATCTCCCGATAAGAGGCCTTGCTGCCGGATGTAGTTTATCATCATACCAAGAACAAATTACAAAGAGTGTTAACAGTGAATATGACAAGCTTATTTTTTTGAAAAACTGTTTTAAGAGAAAGATTTTATAAATTTCAACCAAAACTAATACTGTTTAGTCAATGAGTGCCAAATATTTCCTTATAAGGAAATAGCTTTTCTTACCATCAACATTAATCTTAATACTAAAAAAGATATTTAATTCTCAGCTTTTATGCATAACACATAGCCTCATTTTGGCATCCACCTTGGTTCACTTCTTAAATTTCCAACCTGTTTTTTACCAATTCATTTAAATCCTTAAAAATGAATGTTCATAAAAGTTGTTGGTGATAACTGTGAGCATTCAGTTTTATGGTCACAAGTTTCTAAAAATGTTGTAAATAGGACACAATGATATTATCTTTATTTTGAGAAGAAGCATTGTCAGCCATCTTTAATTTTGGCTTGTAATTTTATTTAATCATTTTTTTTAGATGCTTTTTATCAAAATTATACAAAGCCCATCCATCTATAGTCTCAAGTAAACAGTGTAAATCGGAAGTAATAATTTTGTTTGTTGTTCCAGATCCATTCTGCCTGCTACTATAGATGGACAGACCAAACAGAATTGTAATAAAAAGCAAGTCAAAAAAAAAAATTATATTATATATATATATATATATATAAATGAATAAAAATTTACAAGCCAAAATTAAACATTAATAATGGTTGATAATATTTCATTTACAAACATAGGTAATATCATAGCTACTAATACAAATAATAAAAAAAGACAAAAACAAAATTATGGTACCTAGAGAGATCGAGAAAGAGTAGTAACTAAGTTTTTATTTTTATTAATCTTTAACTTCCTAGTAGTAAGACATAATCCCTTCTGTCTTAGCAACTTTGTTACCTTTCTTGGGGCTAAATGATAAAGAAAGAAGAAAAAAAGAAAGAAAGGAAAAAGGAAAAAAAAAATGAAAGGAAAAAAAAAGAAAGGAAAAAAAAAGAAAGGGGAAAAAAAGAAAGGGGAAAAAAACAAAGGGAAAAAAAAGAAAAAAAAGGAAAGAAAAAAAAGAAAAGAAAAAAAAGATTGACAGTATGGTGAACTAGGCTTTCCTAAATCAATGGGTGTGAATTCAAATCTCACTGGCAACATTCATTAATTCCAAAGTATGCTTTTTATTCTGATGAGTCCCTGACAAAAGTTGCAATAAAGAAACAATTAATAAACTAAACATAAAATAAAATTATTGGTCAAAATTAACATTAGGTAACACTCCTTTATCAACTTATCGCTATTTCCACAGAAAGTGTTCAGACGAACTACATTCCTTAGTTCCACCAGTTCTAACTTTCATGTCTAAGACCTGCCATGCCACACCCATTGTAACAAACCATTCTCATCTCCGTGGTGAGATGTAATTTCTACACAAGCAACTTCTACCCACAAACTGCTTCTGATTATTTTAATATTTTAAAAAGGGCAGATGATGGGACATTTGGATAGCGAAAGATGCCTACCAAAAGTTAAACAAAATATTAAGAAACAGGAAAATTTTATTAGAAACAAAGAAAACAGTGCGAAACGGTTATGTAATTTCAATCCTCCTTCATAGCAGCAAATACTGGACAATCTCCTCACAGATGAAGAAGAGAGTTGAAGCAACAGAAACATGGTTCAACAGAAAGATGTTTCTTTTCTTTTTTTAATCTACAGTGGTATTCACCCTGTACAGAGCCCGAGAGCCACTCTAGGTAGAGGGTTACAGAGTAAGAGGCACAGCTTATGTGGATATGCGTCAACAATAAGTGTTAACCCTAGACGCAAACATGTTAAGATTGTTGTGATCAGGGAAGCAACTTCTTGGGAGTTGGTTCCACAAGGGAGGGTGGGAACAAGCTGCTTGATTGGAACTTAATGTCTCACCAGGTAGATATGAAGGGAATGAGAGTGGTTTGCTACAGTGAACATGGCATGTCTTAGCCATAAAAGTTTAAACAGGTGGAACTAACAAGTGTACTTCATATGAACACTCACCATAGGAATAGTGATAGAACAGTGAGAGGCTTGTGACGTCTCATCTGTGAGAGAGGGGTTGCAGGGTGGAAAATAATTTATTGTCTACAAGATGTAGATGTTATAGAGAGTGGAAATTGAAGATTCAGTAGCTCCTGACCGTATATATAAAGGGGGTCCATAAAGTTTGTGTGCACTTTAAAAAATTTATATCTTTATTTGTATTTGCGATAGAAATAAATCATATTAGTTATTTTAGCTATACTTAAAACTAGTTACATTAAACTTTATAACATTTTTTACAGCTTATTTCTATACAAATAAAGTTATAAATTTTTTAAAGTGCACACGAACTTTATGGACACCCTGTATATAGCAGGAGTATTCCATTTTCAGCCTGATCTAGCTCTTGTAAAAGGTAGACGATAGCAGGAGGAGTCAGGTACTTGCTGGAGTGGTACATGGGAACTGACCATTTTCCCAGCATCTTTAGCAATGGATCGTATGCATGAGTTCTACTTGCTGAAAATAGCATGGCCTGAATATGTGTGCAATGACAAAGATTTAAAGAAAATGAAAACAGAGAAAAATGGAAAAAGGACATTTATATTGGACATCAGAAAGAAATAGTTAAAATTTCTTGGGCATATAACAAGAGGGCTTGGAAAATTTGATACTAACAAGACATATTGAAGAGGGACAAAAAAAAACAAAGCATAAGCTAGCTAGCGAGCTTGAGTAAATGGAAGAACTACCCTGGACAGAAAATTGGGGAGAGCCATGATGGCCAATGTCCTGATAAAAGAAGACAATATGATAATGTTAGCCAGGCATTCCTATATCAATCTCACTGGGATCTTATTCCTTATTAATACTCAACCATACTTTTTTTTTTTTTTTTTATCTCTACCACAGACTGAAGATTTCCAAAATAATGTTACAATAAAACAGAGACATACCTGCATACTGTATAATAATGTCATATGAAAGCACCAGGAACCAACACCAACCACTACAAAAAAACAAACACAAACAAAAAAATTATAAATAAATAAGAAAAATAATTACAAAAAATTATTTTAATTTCTTTTATTACAAATCAAAAATGCACTTTTCAGAAGGCTGAAAAAACTTCTTTTTTTTTTGACAACCCAAGGAGCTTTTGGAGAGAATGGAAACGAAAAGGAAACTTATATTAACATCAGGAAGAAGCAGTTGAGGGCTTGGTAAATCTGATACTCACAGGACAGATTGACGGAAAGAGGAAAGCAGCCCATGACATACTTGATGGGCTTCAGAAAATGGATAGCAGAACAGGTTTTGGGAGAAATAACAAAGACAAAACTTATTAAGAGCTACAAGGGACAAGAAGATGTGGAGGGCCATGATCGCCTACGTTCTGAAGGGACATGGCACACAAAAGAATAAAATTTACTTCAAAAAAAGCTTTTTAAATTCATGAATTCACAGATTTTAAATCCCTTTAAATTCATATTCAAATTAAGGCTTGTACTCCTCCTCCCTGCCATGCCATGCACATACCATTTAAAAATTCCAGTAATTTACACAAGAAGTTATGGAAGATTACAGCAAAATTATTCACTCATATTGTAAAAGTTGTTACCATTCTCTAAAAACTTTAAACAAGAAATCAAAATCGCATTGACTCAAATATTGGGAATAGTTTGCACTTCCATACCAATGTTGATCAATGCCGAACTTTCCTCACCGCAATGAAAGAAATCTACTTTGGACAATAGGATTGACCAAGGTTAAGTGTAATTGACAAAATTCTCAGTAAGCAGAATTGACAAAGTTCTTAATAAACAAGAAAAAGAACAGGCCAAAATAATACTAAACAAACAACATATATGCAAGTCAAAACTAAGCAAACAACATATATGCAAGTCAAAACTAAGCAAACAACATATATGCAAGTCAAAACTAAGCAAACAACATATATGCAAGTCAAAACTAAGCAAACAACATATATGCAAGTCAAAACTAAGCAAACAACATATATGCAAGTCAAAACTAGGCCAAGCAACAGTAATAAGGCCCAACTTTCACTAAGTAAGAATGGTGTTTCAAAAACAAAATGGATATAGCCAAGAGGTTATAGAATTTAAAAATATGGGGTATGAGATGTAGAATTTGTCTATTTTTATTGGTTAGGAAGAAATCCCAGTATACATCTGTTGGATTTATCTATAAATTTGTGGAAGGGGATGTTCTTAGCAGTCATTCCTATAGAGTGAAACCAACAGAGTGTCTTATCCACACAGAAGGCTATAACCTGTATCTGGTTTGTGTATGATCACTGTTTCTATTGTTTTAATGTCTTATAATTGCTTTACTTTGCCTTGAAATGTTTTGTTGTTGTATTATTTTGTCCTGTCCTTTTGAGAATTATGTCAGTTCCATTTAAATGCCTGCTTATTAAACACTATCAGCCTGTGATGAATCAAAATCAACAATGTAAATAATAAATAAAATATACAGAGGCAATATACTAGAAGGCCTTAATAAAGGCCATCTTCATAGTGTTGCCTAAAGAGTCTGCTGCAAATGAATGCGAGCTCCATCAAACTATCAGCTAAATGATATATATAACCAAGCTTATCATCTAGATTTTATAATACATAACATAATTAAACCAAAAGTAGAGCAAGAACAGTGCAGTTTCATAAAAGAAAACAGATCCAGCAATGCAATGTTTATGATCAGAGTGATAAAGCAACCAATACAAATGCAGGATCAATTCCAATGTTTTATAGTCTCTACATAAGCGTTTGACACAAAGACCTACAGGGTACAATGGGTAAATTGGCGGCATTTTATATTTTTAATTTCATACATGCATATAGCTTGTTTTTGATTTTGTCAACTGCATAGTATAGTAGGGTCAGTTGGGCACCATCTATGAGGAAAAGAGCATCATGATGCAATTCACTTCACAAGAAATTTGGAACTGGCATGTTGTACTGCTTGGAATTTGCACTGGAAGCTCCAATATGAACATTTCAGTGTGGTTGGGTGTCAATCTGAGGATAGTGCAGAGGATTCAGAAAGAGTTGGATGAGTCTAATGGTGATTACAAAGGTATGGTAGTTCAAAAAACTCACTCTGATCGTTCTGATAAGAACTTCCAAATTTGTTTGTGTGGGCCTCAGACTAAACAGCGGTCTACATCAAGTGCCTTGAGGAGATAGGGCTGTCCTGGGTCAAGAGGGTGGCTGCTGGAAGAACCTATGTCTGACAACAGGACTCTACACCATACCATACAAGCAGGAGAACTCAGTCATAGGTGTTAGATAATTTCCGCAACCACATCAACACTTACATCTGGCCGCCTAACTACCCAGACTGCAACCCTCCTGATTATTATGTGTGGACCACAGTTGAGCAAGAGACCAACAAAACTTATAACACCAAAGATGAAGTGAAGGCAAGAAATATGGTAGTTATTCAACAACTTAAACAAGGAGACCACCCAGAAGTGTTACAAGAGATTCTAAAGTCATCTGGAGGCCATGGTTAAAGGTTATTCATTAAATTTAATCTTTAGTATTTCAAGATATTTTTGTGTAATTTTGGTTTAGTTTGGTTTATTTTATTTCATGGCATATCAACCTCAATGGGTTATTTAACACGGACAAAATTTTTTATTGCTGGTAATATTTTGTTTTGTCAAAAATCTATTTCTGGTAATATTTTTCCTTCAAAAATGTATTGCTGGTAATATTTATTTTTTAAAAAACATTATTGGTCATATTTTTTTTTCAAAAATGTATTGCTTTTAATAGTTTTTTTTCTTCAAAAATTTATTGCTGGTAATAATTTTCGTTACAAAGTATTTCTAGTATTAAAACCTATTTTACACTTTCATAGTGTTTTTACCCCAGTTTCATGGTTAAATATTTTCCCATAGCTGGGACCCTAACAGGTGCTACCACCCCAGGTTAGGGTGGACCTGGGAACATCAGCAATTAAGAGGTGATTCTACACTCCTCAAAACCTCCTGATCAGAGGCCTTGCTGCTGGACGTAGTTTATCGTCTTACTCAGGATGCAGATGTAATTTATAGTCATACCCAGAACGGTGTAATTTTGGTAAATATATCTGTTAAAATGAAATGTCAGTGTTCTTTTCATTTTTGCATAATTTAGATGACAATTTAACCATTTCACCCTGTATTTGAACTGCTAGGGAAACTTAATTTATTTGTCAAAGATATAAGGATAATCCAGAACATTTGCTGGAAGAAGACTGCCTGATAGAAAATGAATGGAGGAGGTAAATCAAAATAGAAAGGAGCATTTGACAAGGATGTGTCTTCTCACTGAATTTATTTAACCTTTTACAGCAAGATGACCATCAGAGAACTAGAAGTCCTACCAGGTTTTACTATTGGTGGGAACAATTTTAACAACATATATAGATGTTACGATACAAAAATGTCTAGACAAAGTAATAAAAGAAAGACAGATGAAAAGACTATCAATTGCAAGAGGACCGAATGTATAGTGACTATTGTCCATCTTGAGTGAATAGTGAATTCACGAGTAATCATTTGACACTTTGCAAACATTTCCCCAGTGATATTTACTATATCTAGTCTGAATGATTGATTTCTTTTTTTATGGTTTATCAACCTTTTTTAAAGTTATTTAAAACCAAATTTTTTTTTTTAATTTAGGAATTTTTTTTTAGATAATAATTTTCTGAAAAATTCCTACTATTTAATCCATAGCTGGGAGGAGAAGAAGAGGATTCATACCTTTCCTAAGGCATCACATAAGTGAATATAAGAAACCTGACTGGAATTCTACCTCTGCGCCAATATCTCCTTCCAAGCCATCTTCCATTACACCACCTGCACATCCAAGCTTACAGCACCTGGTATTCCCAAGCAGTCACCCCTCTAGGTACTGACCAGGCTCAACATTGCTTAACTTTCAACATGATATGGCTGTAAGTGCTCGAGTATAAAAGTAAACTATCTTATGATTTCAGAATGTAACTTTCAACTCCAAGTTATTTTTTTTTTTTTTTTTAATTGGTATCATCCCACGCAAGGCAGTAAAGCCACTACGAGACAAAGGGTTACTGAGTGTGGAAGAATTAGTAAAAAAGAGAAACATCACTAAGGAGTGAGAAATCAGGACAGTAGATAGCAACTGACATTGCATTTAAATTTTTGAAGGAAAAAAATGACTGGGAAGCATGGGATTGGAAGAGAATTTCTTTACTCACACTTCTCACATGTGGAACAGTTAGCATAGAACTTACAGTTATATACAGCCAATTCAACTGTAAAATGATGAGACCTTGCTGCAAATCTAGTTATGTGCTTAAATTCATAAAGTTTACGTACCATAGTGAAAAGTTCATTTGAACAATTACTTTGAAAGTATTTATAGAGAAGGCACAGGAAAGCTACATTACGGCAACGGGAAAGTGACTGAAACCAAGATGCCAGGTCAGGACCAAAAATATTGCCGATTCTTCTTTAGATTTTATCAAGAATACCATATCAGATCTGGTAGTAATATTCAAAGCATTCCTTGCAGATATGTAAGATAGATTCTGGAGAGAAAAATTATCTCACATGACACAATGAACCAACTATCTTAGCAACTGACCAGCAGCAATGGATTCAATATAGTCTATCCACTTCAAGCCAGCTGAGAATGTTAGCCCAAGACAGCAACAAGTCACTCACCTGGAAATTAGCATCAACCACACTGATAGAATACAAAAAGTGCTCTCTCAAATGATTAATAGAGAGCAGTTTTGTTTACAATTCAAAGCTGTTCAAAAGTGTTTATTCTATGTATTTTGGGAAAATATTCCAATACCAAACAAACGTAAAACAACAGGACAAGGGGGACAGGTTTTTTTTTTTAAATGTATTTTTTTTTCTCCTTATATCAAAATATTTTTAATATTTCTATTAGATTCTCATTTGTTTCCAATTTTCTTTTTCTTTCCTGTTTTTGGTTTTCTTCCAACAAAAATTGCAAAGAAGGTTTTGTTGAAGGACTTGCAAGTCACCCACTCAAAATTGTCTTACACGATGCAATGAACCAAATTTCTCAGCAGCTGACCTAATAATGGACTCAATATAGACTTTCCACTTCATGTCAGCCAAGTACTTTAGTCCAAAAAGGCACAAGTCACTCTCCCGGAGGTTAATATCAGCTGACATATCTGATGCAAGACATTGTTTGAATGTAATTAAAAATTTGCATATGTTTAATCATTTATTTTAAATGATCAGTTTTGGAGAATTGTTTTTTCTGCCTCTTTTTTTTTTGCAAAGAATATTCAAAGAATAAATGAAGGGCAGACATAGATACGTAAGATAGATTCCAAAGAGAAAAGTGACTTGTTGCACTTTCTCAGGCTCACATTCTCTGTTGATATGAAGTGAAAAGACTATATCAAATCCATTGCTAGGTCAGCTGCTAAAAAAGTTGGTTCACTATGTTGAGCAAGACAATTTTTCTTTCCAGAAACTATCTTACATATCTATAAGTCTACCATTTGTACATGCTTAAAGTATTGCTGCCAGATTTGGTCCAATTCTCCTGTATACATCTAGAGTTTCTTGATAAAATCAAAGAAGAATCAGCAAATATTATTGCTCTTGATATAGCACCTCATCTTCAGTCACTTGCCCACCACTGTATAGTTGTCTCCCCATGCTTTTTCTATAAATAATTTCATGGCAATTGATCAGATGAACTCTTTGCAAAGGATTCAATATAGTCTTTCCACTTCATGTCAGCTGAGAATGTTAGCCTGAGAAGGTGCAACAAGTCACTCTCCTGGAGGTTAATATTAACTGATATATCTGATGGAAGATATTGTTTGAATTTAATCAAAATTTGCATATGTTTAATCATTTATTTTAAATGATCAGTTCTGAATAATTGTTTTTTTCTGCCTCTTTTTTTATTTTGCAGAAGAATGTCATTTCAACCTGGTTATAAATAAAAGACAAGTTTAATTTGAGACTCTTTTTCAATAACAACCTATATCAAGTGCATTTTGAAGCCATAAACCACAAAACCCAGTCAAATTAACTCATTAATTTATTAATATACTTTGCCTGTTTTTTTTTAATTATTATTATGACCTCCCAATTTTGAATAATGCTAACGAAATGGAAAAGGATTTTTTAATCTTTCATCATCATCCTCTTGACTTTTGTAATCATGGGGGGGGGTCTGAATGCAGAAGCCACACTAAATCTCCTCCAGAGCATACTATCAATGGCAGCCATCAGCAATTCTTGGATAGTCATGCCCGTTTATTGTTTGACATTGTCCAAACTTTTTACGTTGACTTCCTCTCCTACCTCTACTTTCAACAGTACCTTGCATGATGGTCTTCTACAAAGCTTTCAACCCTTTTCAGCACAAACTCATTGGTTTTTTGTTTCCAATAGAAGATGCCAAGGAGTTTTCTCATGCATTTGTTCTCAAACACTTGGATCCTTCACTCTGTTTCTGCCAACAGTGTCCATGTTTCACATCCATATACAAGAATGGAAACAGTCTGTACTTTGTTGGAAAGGCTGATTTTGCTCCTCCATATTCTTGCCAATTTGGCCATCACTGCCATTGCTGTGGCAATCTGTGTGCAGATTTCCAAGTTGCAGGTACCATCTTTAGACAAGATTGCTCCTAAGTATTTAAAACTGGACGCTTCTTCCAGTGAATTCACATTCATGACAATATTGACGCAGGTGTTACTGTTTGGGCATTACTTTGGATTTCTTGAAGATGACCTCCATTCCATATACTTCTGCTCTTCCAAAAAGTTTGTTGCTCTTGACTAGTATGTCATTGCCATACAAACAAAATCAGATGAATGATTAATGTAAACAATATATGGTGCCAGTATGTGAGAAACGCATGGTGAATGTGTTATTTTATGAGAATGACTTTTTTTCCTTAGAAATTTCTTTCCAATATTAGAGTGTGTCTTGTAAGCTGGTAATTGCCAATTGATTTGCACTTGATGAAATTGTAAATAATGAGGATATGCTTATAGTTGGTTCACATATTTTAATAATTTAATATTAATTTTTATTCATAAATTTATAAACATTTAAAATTATTAATTTTAAATGTTTATAAATTTATGAATAAAAATTTTTCATATTTATTACTTTACAAATTGGTAAATGATAAATATTGTATTTCATTAGTTTTAATTGTATTAGTTTTTAGAATGTTGTAAATTTAAAATTATTCTTGTAAATAAACAATCTAATAAATAAATAGTGTTGTAAATTCTCAAGAACAAAGAATGTATCAATTCATTTCCATCATATGTTTAGATTTCTGTCTATATCTCTGAGATGCGGTATTATGATTATTATGATTAATTTGGTTAACCATTGCTGTGGCCTGGTATTGAACTCACAACTCTTTGGGTCTAGTCACTGGATCTAACCAACAACTTTAACCACTGGATATTCAACTTATTTATTTTAGTTATTATTCAGTTATTTCCACTTCAACTCAACTCTCCAAAAACTTGGAGAATTGAGTTAAAGGAAAACAACTGAGACATGGCATGTGGAAGTAGAACAATCTACCCCGGTGGACAAGATAAAGGGTTTGGTTCAAAATTTCAATCCCCTGAAGAAGGCTGGAGCATACAACGACCAAAATGTTGTGAATATAGCAATAAAGATGAGGATAACAGTTCGAATAATATAAATAATGTAAATAGGTTTAGGTTTTATTCCAATTCTAATCATCACTTTTTAAAACAATAAACATTGCTGAGGGAGTGAAGGTAGTTAAAATAATAGTGGTGTCAAGGGAAAAACTGTCCTTTTGACATTATGTCTTATTGTGGGCATGTTTGTTCATATTTGCCAAGAACAGTAGTAAAAATGTTTAACTAGAATGCATTATCTTTCAAAGATAAAAGATAGATTTATGAAAGGCAATTCCTAAAAGCAAGTTTTAAAATGATAAATTGAGCAAATCCAAGAAGAAAGTATACATAAGTAATAAAGAAATGAAGGAATGCAAAAAAAAAAAAAAAAAAAAAAAAAAAAATGAATCATGACATCTCTTAGAATTGGAACTGCTTTACAAAAGTTCTTCAACAATTTACCATTGTGACCTTATTTTTATAAGAACATTTTTTTTTTTTAAATACACAATGTTAGATCAACCTCCGTGTGGTTGGCATTTTAACCTTTTATATCTGGAAATTAATCTAAACATAAAATTTATGCAGTTACAAGGAACACTATCAGATATTATGTCTTCTACGAGCCATATCTCTTCAGGATGTTGGTGATCACGGCTCTCCACAACCTCCTGCCATTTGTAACACTTAATAAATTTTGACCTCATATTCCTTTTGATGTAGTAACAACTGGCTAACCATGCCATAGTGTCTTCTTTTTCTTCTATGTGTTGTGTCCTTTTTCAGGACATTGGCCACCATGGCTCTCCACAATTTCCTGTCTTTTGTAGCTGTTAATAAATTTTGTCTTTTTGTTATCTCTCTAAAATTCTATTCTGCCATCCATTTACTCAAGCTCACTAGAGAGGCTATACACCATTTTCCTCTGCCCCTCTTGTCTTCAGTTTGTCTTGTGAGTGTCAAATTTTCCAAACATCCCTTTCCTCATTATGTACCATAGAAATTTCAATTATCTTTTCTTGATGTCATGTATAAGTGTCCATTTTGTTTCACTTTTCACTAAAACTTCATCATTGCTCATATGTTCAGTCAATGGTATTCTCACTTTTGGTAGAACCACATATCTGTTGCCTCAAGTATTTTCTTCGTCTGTGAAGAGATTGTCAATGTCATATAGAAGAGCTGATGTTGCATAACAGTTTAATAATCTTTTGTTCTTCTCTAACAAAATTTTCCTGTTTCTTAATACTTTGCTGAGCTTTGGAAAGCATCTTTCACTATCACAATACATCTCAGTGTCACACTTTCCATCCACTGTTAAAACACTTCCCCGATATTTAAGTTGTTGTACTCATGTGATTTTGGTATTTCCAATTTGTAATTTGCATGTTGGGCTGTTCCTTTTGCTAGCAACCATGCATTCTATCTTCTTGCAATTGATGTTTAGTCCTTTCTTCTTGCTTTCTTTCACTATGCTCTGCAGCAGTTCTTACTGAGCTGTAACTCTTACCAGCTGTATCCATGATTCAGTACAGTGCATATATCGAAATACTCTTGGACAGAACCTGATACATTTATAGTGTTCAATAAAAATGTGCAGAGTGTGGGTTTCCCCTACTTGGCTTTGCCAAAAATGCTTGTTAGGGTGCACTCTTTAAGTCTATAGAAAGGTAATCATATTCTCTTTCTTGCCTTGATGACTTTGATAATGAAAGGTGTATTCTCGCTCTTGCCAATATGTAAGTACCTCAGCTACAGACACTGAACATTGCTTTGAACTTTTCATGTTTAATTAAATTTCTCATTTTTCTCTTTTGTAATATGTCTGAGCAATATATTTGTTAATACTGTAATTCAACATGTATAGTATGCAATTTTTTCAAAAAAATAATAAGCAAAATTATGGGTGCATATTATGCATAGCTACAAAAAAATTCTTTAAAAAAATCTTTAAAAAAAAACAAAAAAAAAAAAACAATTGCCATTTCATAATTTAATTTCAGTTGTGAAAAGACTATTCACTGCAAACACATGACAATTTGACACTAACATTTGGTGATTGTGACCCCATAAGGATGTCAAATAAAATTTACAAATGTAAAATAAACTAAGAATTATCATAAAACTAAATTAGAATAATATTATTCTATGTTTAAAACCATTTTCTTTAATAAAAGTAAGATATGCAGGCCATAATGAAATTGGAGAAGCACAATTTAGAATTAGAGAGAAAGAGAGAGAGAGTGAGATAGAGAAAAAAAAAAAAAAAATATATATATATATATATATATATACACACACAGTAATTCCCCCTGTATAACACGCATTTTTTCTAAAAAAAATAAGAAAAATTAGGAGTGTGTATTATGCACAGCTACAAAAAACATAAAAAAACACCATTTTATAGGTCGATTTCAGTTGTGAAATGACTACTCACCACAAACATATGACAATTTAACACTAACATTCGGAAATTGCAACCCCATAACAATGTCAAATACAATCATATGTACCTAACAATACTTACGGATGTAAAATAAAATACGAATTATCATAAAATAAATAAGAATATTATTCTATGTTTAAAACCATTTTTTAATAAGAGTAGAAAACGCTGGCTGTAATGAAATTAGAGAAGCACAATTTATAGGGGTTTGATTACCAAACAAGGGGTGCATATTATATGTGAGTAGAAACATTTTCTCATACTTTCAGCACAATTTTAGGGGTGCATATTATTCATGACGGCGTATTATACATGGGGAATTATGGTAATTATTTGTTTAAATTCCATGTCTTAACACTTATTTTTCCCTGGACTCATATGAACCTGACAATATTGTTTGCACAAGAAATGTATCCAGGAGCCTTAAACACTTACTAAAAACAGCCACATCTCATATCAAAAGTGTTGAAACCAGCAACAATAGTAACTGAGTCCGTTTACCAATAAGCTTGTGTTTTCTACTCTAAATAATGAGTACATTGACGTGTGGACTGATTGTCCTCATCATTGTTATTGTTATCACAAAATTGTTCACTCCAGTCTTCATCAGGTGCTTGAAGATCTGAGTAACCATCAGGGAATTTCAAGCTGAAAACCTCATTTAATGTATGGGAGTAGCTTGTTCTCATTCTGCTTAACCTATCTAGTGATATCTACTACTTATTTAATACTGCTCAGTTATTGCTGGCCACATTTCCACTGGGTTCAAATATGCACTGCTTAGCTCAGGGATTGATCTCACAATTACAAGGTCACCAAATTCTCACATAGTCAACAGTATGAGAAAAATCTTCCCCCATAAATGACATAATATATTATGAAATGGACTAATCTAGACAATTATTTTAATATAATTTCTGTTTACATTTCATAATATATGATGTCATTTCTTTATGTTAAGATATGTTTCGAGCAGATATGAGCATTCAAGACAAATCATGGAAAATTTGTAGTTTAAAAACAGTAATTTGACCATGCTTACCAGACACTTCCTCTGTAGCTAAATAGTATAGCATGTCAGGCTATACGACGGTTCTGTATAGGATACAGGTTCAGTTCTCGTCAGAGGACACATATTTTCTATGAAATTTCTCGGACATTCAGGCCGGTAAATGTTGTTAATACTCTTTATTATAAGCAGCATTTACTTAAATATTTGTATCTATAAAAATAATGTATAAACAGAAAATATATTAAAATAATTGTCAGACTTAGTCCATTTCATAATATGTAGTATCTTATGTAGTACTGTAATGATCTACATCAGAGGGCAAAGAAACCCAGTGTTGCATGCATTTCTTGCAGCAGTCAATGTAAGACTAGAGAAAATGGCTTACCTCCAGAACAAAAACAGATTCGTACATGTCTTGCATGTAAAATATCTCAAAAGGAAAAATGGCAGCTTCACAAGTCATACATTTAAAACAGATATACCTCGGAGTCGGATAGACATTTGTGAGAGTCTCTTTTAACATATGTAAATTTTGGCTGTCAATCAAGCTATAAAAAGGACATTAAGAGGAGACAGAGGGAAGAAGTGTGACTGCTGTACTGAACAGGAGACACATGTTGTGGTCATTGTTGGTGGATTGTTTGAGAAGGCCAATCAAAGAACAAGTATTACTTTACAAATCTCGCTCAAGAGAAAAAAAAAATTAAAAACAATGCTTATTCATTCAATACATCAATATGGAGAGCCCACATTACAAAAAGGATATTGTCAGACCAAGATAGTTGCCTCAAACAGGCTACAAATGAAATCAATCGACCATCCCTTCAGTCAAGACACCAGTTCACTGATTTTTGTGAAGTATACAAAATACAGAAGGGCTATGATAAAATAAGACGTAAACAAGTTCTTTACCTTCTGTTATGGTCCGGTTCCTTGTACCACAGTGATAGTCCAAGGTAGAACCAATAAAGAAGAACTCGAACACAGGTGTGGAATAACAGATATATTACAAACAGGAATATATACAGAGAAGTAGAAGTGTTAGTATGAACAATCAAGTTTAGTAGAGAGAACAATGTAGTCTTGACCAGTATCACTATTCCAATGTCTTGCAGTTATTGTCTGAACGCGACTCTGTTTCGGACTGCCTCTGACTCAACTCTTGACTCGACTTGAACTACTGACTCGACTTGAACTACTGACTCGACTTGAACGACTCCTAATGTGTTTTATCTTTACAAGAGTAAGTAAAAAAAAAAAAAAAAAGAAAGAATGCTGCCATATCTGGGTTGGAGCTGCTAATTCCTCACTTTCTAGCCTTGACAGATTTCAAAATCATTTGCACAATCTTTTGATTTGGTTTATTTTGTTTTCTGGCATATCAACATCTCAATGGGTTATTTAATGCCATCAAGATTTTTACAATAGATTCATATGAATAGAATATTTATTCTTTGTAAGAAATCAGTTTGTAGATTGGGTTTCATTGACATATTTTTGTAAAGAGGTTTTTGTTGAGGGTCAAATGTATTGCTAATAATACTTTTTTTTTTCAAAGATGTATTGCTGGTGTTTTTATTATAAAAGTCTATTATACTTTTATAGTGTTTTGACCACAGTTTGTGAGTAACTATTTGCCTATAGCTGGGATCCTAACAGGTGCTACCATCCAGGGTCAGGGCAAACCTGGAAACAACAGCAATTAAGAGGTGGTTCCACACTCCCAATCAGAGGCCTTGCTACTGGATGTAGTTTATAGAATGAAGACAAACAATCTCTTGCAAAATGATTTATTCTTGATTCTGCAGCCTCTTCTCCTACAGACACAATGTCACATGTCTATTACTCCACTATCACTCATGTTCAGATAGCAGTCAGTTAGTGAGGTGCTATGTGTAATACACACTTGGGCGATCATTTCTCTTTTGATTCATGAATAGGCAAAAGATTTTCCGGCAGTAGTTTGCCGTTTGTTTCTGCAGTAGACTGGTTGCCAACCATGACTATAGAACCCAGTCTGTCCTGCTATTTAACCCAAAGCTGGGGGGAGAAGAGGTGGATTCATGCCTTTCCCAAAGTTATTTGCATGTAAATGATTGTAATGAACCCAACTGGAATTTGAACTTGGCTCTCTGACTTCCAATTCCAAGCCATTATCCATTACACCACCAAAACCCATGCCCATCCTAAGATGAGCATCAGTCTTTAATTCCACCAGTTCAGACTTTTACTGCTAGGTTTGGTTTATTTTGTTTTGTTTTACGGCATATCAACCCCAATGGGTTATTTAATGCCAACAAATTTTTCATTGCTGGTAAGATTTTGTTTTGTCAAAAATCAATTTCTGGTAATAATTTGTTTTATCAAAAATGTGTTGCTGTAATAATTTTTTTCAAAAAACTATTGCTGGTAATATTTTTTTCCTCAAAAATGTATAGCTGATAATAGTTTTTTTTTCTTCAAAAATTTATTGCTGGAAATATATATATATTTTTTTTTTTTTTTTTTACAAAGTATTTCTGGTATTAAAACCTGTTTTTACACTTTTATAGTGTTTTTACCTCAGTTTCGGGGGTTAACTATTTGTCCATAGCTGGGACCCTAACAGGTGCTACCATTTCTGGGTCAGGGTGGACCTGGGAACACTGACAATTAAGAGGTGGTTCCATGCTCCTCAAAACCTCCTGATTAGAGGCCTTTTTTTCTGCTAGGACTTACCATGCTACTTCTATAAAGTTCAAACAATTTCATTTCTTCCATATTTTGGAAAGAGACTCCCATGTGAATGCTTCCCAAAACACTATAATCTTCACCTCTTCAAGTCAAGAGTCAATCACTACTTATCCTATTTATTCACAATCTTCACTTCCTGCCACCTCTTTCACACAAGGACTTATGACCACATAACGTTAAAACACCGGTTCCTATATGATCACCAAAGTTAAGCAATGTTGAGCCTGTTCAGTACCTAGATAGGTGACTGCTTAAGAATACATGCTGTAAGCACAGATGTGTGAGTGGTGTAATGGATAGCAAATTGGAATTGTTAATCAGAGAGCTGAGTTCCAATCTGTTATATTCACTTATGCACAAACACCATTAGGAAAGTTCTGAATCTACCTCTTCTCCCTCAGCTATGGGTTAATTAGTAAGACTTGTATCCCTAAAACCATTATTAACTCAAAAAAAAATTCTTATGATCAAAAAATATTTTCTGGCTTTAAATAACCTGCAATAGGTTGGTAAGCTGTAAAAAAACAAGTCCATCAATCTGTCACTCATATCACACCTCATTCATTATAATTATTTTAACAGTAAGTAACTACTTTGACTGGCTCTTGAGCATTGTATTATATGAACTTTTGTATTATTTTTATATACACAACTACTGATTGCTGTTCAATATGAAATCATTGAAATTAATAATAAATATATGAAATCCAAAGTTTTCTAAATGTTTTTTCTAAACATAAACCAGTATTAAACAATTTTCTTTTCTTGATAAAACCTTAGCTATTCTATGGATGCACATGTTTTTCTTTTTCCATTTTTAAAAACAATAGTTTTTTTTGGTTTGATCAATACCACTTTTTAGGAAAAAAAAATGAAAGAAACAAAGAAAAAAACAAAACAAAACAAAAAGATGATTTAAACTTAAACACAAGTTCATTCACCCAAAAGCACACAATTGGAAACATGAAAATGTTCACAAAAAGATTAATAGCAGAAAACAGGTTGTTTTTTTTAATTTTTTTTTTATACTGTTTCAGAAAAGAGACGGCCATATTTACTTTACAGACACACAATAAATATATTTTATACACACACACACACACATATATATATATATATATATATATATATATATATATATATATATATAGAAAGCATATTCAGGCAGAAATATTTTTCCTTTATACAGGTTCTATTAAAGACCAACAAAAGATCTTTGTCAAGCATTTTTATTAACTTTTTATCCCTTTTTGACTCATTGTTTATTATCAGATTCAACAATCTGCAAGTATTGTCCAAATTCTAAACACTTTCAGCCAGTATAAACCATTTTCAAAGAATGATTACATTTGTTTGGCTAAAAATACGCCTAGAATTTTAAATTTATTTATAAATTAGGTTAACCATTACTTTCAAATACTAAGATATGCCATCATGTGAGAATTTGTCATGCATTTTAATTATTTATATGCTTTTGTTTTTTTTCCTAAATTAAATGAAATTTTATCATAACCAGGTGGACTATTTTATAGTTAATGCTATATATATATATATATATATATATATTTATGGATAAAAATGACAATAGGAAAACTGGTAATTGTTTTATTTTTTATTTTTTTCATTTTCGTATTTTGCTTTGATAAAGTCCACATTAAACAAAACGCGTCAGCAATTACCAGTTTTCCTATTGTCATTTTTATTCATAAATATTGTCTTCTACTAGTTAAATCAGAGAAAATATATATATATATATATATATATATATATATATATATATATATATATATATATAAGTAATGAAAAGTTTGGTAATCCATATGGATAATCTCAAGGAGGATGTAATCCAGAGAGCTCAATGTCAAATCAGGGCAATTAATTCAGTTTAAATAGAAAACAGTGTGAATGTCTCCTGTTGGAGAATGCATATTTTCTACGCAATTTCTTGACCATTCAGGACAGTAAATGTAATTATTACTGTTTAATTAAAAGAACAGAGCATTTACTTAAATAAATTGTATCTATTAAACTAATGTATAAACAGAAAATATATTAAATAATTGTCGGACATATTCCATTTCATAATATTTTGTCAATGTCTACGCTAAGGTAAGTCTCTTGAACAGATATGATCATTCAAGAAAGATCAAAGATTTGTTGTTTAAGAACATTAATTTAGACTTTGCTAATCAGACGCTTCTCTATAGCTAAGTGGTACAGCACATCAGATCAAATGATGGTTCTCTATAGGTTACATGTTCAATTCCCGTTGGTGAATGCATATTTCCTACAAAATTTCTCGAACATTCAGGCCGGTAAATGTAATTAATACTGTTTAATTAAAAAAATGGAGCATTTACTTAAATAAATTGTATCTATTAAAATAGTGTATAAACAGAATAAATATATATACACACAATTTAACAACCCTAAATTAAAACACCAGACAGCTCTTTCAAAAACATTTTGGGAATTGAAGGAAAAAGGTCTGAATCTATGGACAGACTGGAAAATTATAGGTTCCACTCGTACTCCTTAGAGATAGGCGTAACTTGTGTTTAGAAGAAAAAAATTACAATAATGAAATACAATAATCAAAGCAAACTATTAAGTCAAAGGAATGAATTAGTTTTAAAATGTCAACAAAAAACAAATTTAAACTTCTATAATATAGATTTTACTTTATTACTTTATAATTCTCTAAACCTTCAAATGTCGAATGTATAACTTTTTCTTATTTCTATATTTCCATTTTTACACCATATTAATTATATCTTATAATTGTCCCCTGTTTTAAAAACTTTCTTTTTATCACTTACACCTCTTTATCTATATATTTTATTTTAGTTTTTTTTAGGTTATTTTTCAGGTTTTTTTTAAATATAACTTTGTATGGTTTGTTTTTAATTTAATATAATGTTACTTATCTTTAAAGTTAAAAATGTATCATTTGTTTTATCTTATTATATTTTATCTTTAAATATATTTATTCTTTAATATAAATTTTTTTTAAATATATTCTTACTTAAATTTAACATATATTATCTAAATATGACTTATTTTTAATTTTTTTAAATATATCTTATTTTTAAGTATAATTTATCATTGAAAGAGTATTTTTAGTAGGAACCTAACCATATTTTTTTTTCTTTTTTTATAAAAAACTCTCTTTTCGCCCCTCTTTTACTTTCTAATTAACACCTCATTCTTCATATAACCCCAATTTAATGTCATAAGGTTAATATCTGGGTTTAATTTTATATAACCTCTTTCCTTTAAGGCTAATACCTTCTACCCTCCCCTAACCACCATAATGGGCGTTTTGTCTGACTGAAAAATCAAACTGGATAAATTCTCTATCAATTTTTCAACAACTGTCAAAGTTAAATATCTAATTCCGACACAAACTCACTCTATACTAGTGTTGAATAAGACTGATGTAGTTTTCGTCAGTTGAAATAGATTTATCCCCCCAATAGGAGGTAATTTTGGATGTTGTTGTATACTATATATATATATATATATATATATAGGGATGAGTTTAGACTGTGGCACTGCAGCAAAATGCAAAAAAAAAAAAAAAAAAAAAGTGCCAAGGTGCCCTTAAAATACAAGCCACAGCAATTTTTGCCTTCATCTTAAAAGATAAAATTCTTTTTAAAAGAGAGAAAATGAGAAAAGTTAACTCATTTTATCATCGCAAAAACTTTTCTTGTAATTCAAAACAGTGCGCCCTCATCGCAACCTGAAAATATATTCATTCCATGTGTACTTGTTTCATTTTCAACCAAAACAAGACATCTACCTTCTCCAACGACACACTGTGCCAAAATGCTGAACTATCAAAAGAGGCTCCAAAGGGCATGACCTTGGAAGCCTTTTCAAACAAACAAAGTAAGCTTTCTACTTTTTTTATGAACTTTAAAACATTACAAGAAAACATTTGTCAACCAATTTTTCCATGATCTTTGAATAATTGCAAATCTGAATCTGTTTTTTCATAAATTTTCAATAATAAAGAATTATTTGATTTTTTTTTTAATCTTTCAAAACTTAACTGTCTCAGTTATTTTTCTATTAATATGCTCTTTGTACTTGTTTTTCTTTTTACAACATGAAAAAAATTAAGAATGAAAAATGTTACGTTTTTCTTAATAAGGTAGGTGGTCGTGAGGATATTCCAAGAAAAAATTTGACAAGAGACCTGTGCAGATATATTTTCAAAAATAGGTAGATGAAAGAAAATTCAACAAATGTTACCAGTTTATTTCATTCTTGCAACATTTCTGTCTACTGGAAATTAAACGAACATCATATCTATACACACACATTACATAGTAATGATACATTTCATTTTAAAACAGCAATACTTATAGACTAGTTTCCTCAAAAAGGAAAGAAAACTACATGTATGTCAAAAAGTCAGAGATCAGTTTGACATATTTATATTGTAAACAGAATCTAGAATAATAGAAAATTAATGTTTTTCGATTCTCACAAATTACCTGAGTAGAGGAAGTTCTTATGAATGCAAAGCAACAAAAATTAGTCATGAAAAGTGAAAATTTTTTATCTATAAAAGAAATGACTAATTAATATTCATGTCGGAAAGTAAAGAATCACTTTTATTTGATATTTGAACAAGTCTAAACTCACAGAAAAAAATTGTTATTCAGTATCTGTCTATATTTCCGAGATGAGGTATTATGTACACTATTTACATTATTCAGACTATTTTTCTCATATTTGTCGACATATTCATTACAACATTTTGGCCATTGTACGCTCCGGCCTTCTTCAGGTGGTTGGAATGTCAAACCAAACCCTTTATTTTGCTCACTGGGGTAGACTGTTCTAGTTCTACGTGCCATGTTTTTAATGGATGTCAGTTATTAGTTATCTCCCCTCTCCAAGTTCGTCACTGCCTTAACCAGGTATTGAATTCACACTCTTTGGGTCACAGGATCTAACTAACACCTTTATCCACTGTGCCATGTGTCCTTGAGGACATCTGAATTTCTGGGTATTATAAAACTAATGTCTTCAGCAACGATTTTTTACCAGTGCTCATATCACAATTTTTGCAGTTATCATTGCATGTTCTTACCAGAGCTCATATTGTAATTTTTGTTGTTATTATCACTTTTCTCTGGCACTTCCATATTGTATTCATTTCTATGCTTGGTCAGCTCAGGAGATTTTGTGGCCTAGCATATGTGCTGATTCATTAAGTTTATGAATTTTCCATTGTTTTTGTCTGATTTCAACCTGATCCCACAGAGGGCAGTGATCTCCCTTTTCTCTCCATATATTGTCAACCATGCCTGATTTTCCCACTTCCCCTTGTGTTACAGCTTTCTGGTGTTCTTGATTTGAGTTGATCTTAGTTTTATTATATTTTCTCCACAGATCAACTCAAAGGACTTCTGCTGAAACAGAGTGGTCAAAGACCTCTGAGGTTCAACTAGAACATTCAAGTTCTTCCCATCAGCCTTCAGAAAGTCAACACACTAACAAAATTCAAAATAAAGTTAAGATATGTATGTTGAAGTCATGGAATATGCTTTGGGTGGGTTGGATCAGTGAAGATGATATCTTTGTTGATTCGGTGTTTTTGCCCTATTTGCAGAAAGGTACAGGCTAAAAGCTAAGGCCAAAGCTGCTACAGACACCAACATTATTAAAATGTGAAAAAGACACAGCAATGATGGAAACAAATAAAAGACAAATTTTGCAATTTCTAAAAAAATTGCTGCAGTCATTTCTGTAGTGCCCTCATTGTTAAGGGGTCCACCAGGGCAATTTTTGCCTGCCCTGATCTCAGGCTAAACTCATATTGTATATATATATATATATATATATATATATATATATATATATATTTATTTATTTCTGTTTATATGTTATTTTATAGATAATAATGTACAAACAGAAAACATATTTAAATTGTCGAACATAATCTATTTCATAATATATATATATATATATATATATATATATATATATATATATATATATATGTATGTGTGTGTGTGTTTATGTAAAACTATTTTGTACTATATATATATATATATATATATATATATATATATATATATATGTGTGTGTGTACCTTTAAAACTATTTTGTCATATATATATATATATATATATATATATTAAAATAATAAGAAAAACAGTAAGATTTATAATCCGGTGTTCTTAGCAATTATTTTTATTTCTGGAAAAGAAAAAAATACAAACAGTAGAGCAAAATATTATAATTTACATTTTTTTTTTTTTTTTTTTAAAATATGATTCCATTGCGACATCGATATTTCCATATTTCAAAACTGAAACTAAAATTGTAAATTTAAGTGTAAAGATTAAACTTAAAATCCAGAGTTTCATTCCATTGTCAAGCAATGCTAGGAATAACTTTCTAAGAAATTTACTTAATTTATAATGAGTTGTTATGGTTAAGGAAAATTAAAAAAAGAAAATAATTATAATATATATGTATGTGTGTGTGTGTGTGTGTGTGTGTGTGTTTACCTTAAAACTATATTTTATCACATATGTATTTTAAACAGTATTTTGTTTACCAGTTCGCATCCTTGAGAAAACTTGTGCCCTCCAGTAGGATTTGAATCTGAATCATGCTTTCTTTGCAGAAGGAACCACTATCTGATCTGGCATAGTTTGACCACGAAGATCTTCACAATCAAGCAAAATTCTATCTTACCTCTAAATCGCATTCATGCCTTCAGATTTTTCTTTATTAAACTCTCAATTGTGTAAGCTGTTATTTATTATTCAAACAGTTTAAAAAAAAACAAAAAAACAATGGTGTCTACTAAAATAACATTTAGATTAAGAGCTAATGATATACATCTGAAACTAAATTGATGTCAGAGCTTGTGAAATATTTAATCAAAATTAGGCTTGACTTTCTTTTGAGATATCTTAAATACCGATTAGGAGCAAAAAATCTAAGGAATCTACAGAATGTTAATTATGCACTTCCAAAATGCTATTTCGTATACTCAAAAATGCAGTTTTGCTTTTAGACAGATGTAAGATGGCAATATGTATGTATATATATATAATTTAAATAAAAACAGACCACTTTAAGGTTCCATGTAATAAATTATTTCACCACAGCCCTTTTTAAAGGACTGCGGATCATCAGACTTTACTTCCAAAACAAGAAAAAAAAAAAAATATATATATATATATATATATATATATATATATATACACACAAAAAAAAAAAATAAGATAAATAACAAATAGAGTAAAAATCTACATTTCATAGCATTTAGATTTTTAAACAAGTGCTCAATACAAAGTTTTTTTTTTTTTTTTTTTTTAAGCATTACGTCCCAAGCAAGGTGTGAAGCCACTAGGATACAGGGGTTTGCAGAAGATTTGGAGTGAGAGCAGATAGGAGAGATAGAAGAAAGGATGAGGAGAAGGATAGTGAGTAGATCAAGGTAACTGGAGATGTCAATTGACATTACATTTGAATACTTAGAGATTATAGCTCTCAGGGAAACAGTAATTGGGAAGGGTGTTCCACAGGCGAGAGGTGCAAGGTATGAAGCTATTGGAGTAGAAGAGACGGCTACATTTAAAAGTTTCTACAGTGTAAGGGTGGGAGCTCCTACTGCCAGCCTCGTAGGGCGCTTGAATTCATGGAGTCTGGGAACCAGTGAAAGCAGCTCAGCGGAGCAATTACCATGAAAGTATTTGTAGAAAAGACAGAGAGAGGCGACGGCGTGTCTTTGAGAGAGTGACTGTAGACGAGACGCCAGATCAAGGCCAATTATATTACATATCCATCTCTGGATCTTGTCAAGAACTCCAAGGTAAACAGAAGATGCCCCAGACCATATATGGCAGCAATACTCCATGCAAGGGCGAATGGTTGATTTGTATATTTGAAGTATCGATTCCGGGGAGAAAAATTTCCTGGCGCGGAAATATATGTATGTATCTGTGTGTGTATATATATATATATATATATATATATATATATATGCTATATATATATTTACAAAATTTGGGGGCATTTCCTCATACCAAAACTAAGACAAAAGTCCATATAAACATATGTTCCTCATTTTTGTTAAGTTTAAAGGAAGTTTATGATAGATAGCATTGTGTTTCCATGTAGACTAAGTTACATTTGTTATTCATGTACATTCGTGGCTAGACTTTCTCTAACATTTAATATGTGTAGTAATGAGTTAACTGACAAGTGTTCCATTTAAGAATGGCAGGATATTCATATCATGAGCAGGCAGATATGATTTTTACATACAGCCATGTGAATGGTAATGGATGTGAGGCTGCACGGCTGTATCAGATTTCGTTTTCAGGTAGCCGAGTCATCTGACCTTTGCTGCTGTGTGATAATGACTTCTACACAACACTGCACAAGCTGTGATGACATGCAAGGTAGGCTGTGTATGCATATACACCTGACTCACTATGTTCACATGTTTGTCTCCTTGGCCATGATGGAATTCAACAAAAAATAATGACAAATTCTTTTCAAGACAGCAATTGGGAATATAGCAAACAAAACAATTTCTCACTTAATCGGCAATGTCTTTCTTCGACTTTGAGAAGGTGAACTGCTATCTTACTAATTTCCAGCCATGGAGAAAGGACCCTTATATTCGCTGTCTGACCCAACGACTGCTGACTCATTCACTTTTCCCCTGACTGCTCTTGACTAACTCCCTATTATATAGGTGGGAGAGAAGTGTGATTGTATACATCATGGATAATGATGTTACTCATTTCAGGGACATCAGTTTCATTGTGGACAGGGACATTAGTAAATAAATTGTGCATCCAAAGATGCTATTGTTTGATTGTTTGGTTTTACAGAATGAAGAATTTGTATAAATTCATTTGTGGACTTAATGCAATATTTACTTGGGAGGTAGGGAGTAATTAATTCATTAAGGGTCTTTGAAAGGTAATATACTGGTGTAGGTATTTGTGAAATGATAGGTCAGAGGGGATGATTTTTTTTATGGATTTTTACATTTTCATAAAGGTAGCCAGGTTGATAGTCACCTACAATCTTTTGAAGTTTATAAGATCCTGTTTCAGCATTGTTAACAGTAATAAGTTTATTGATATGATTTTTGAGTTGGGAGGTGGTGTTATTGGGTAACATTTTAAATTTATTATGATCATCCAAAATGGCCTGTAATTTTGAGTGGTACTCATGTTTGTTTAAAATAACTAGTTTTATCAGCTCATTGGATAACAACACTTGTTATTTTTTAGTTGTTTGGCTGCTTTTATTAAAGGAGTGTTTATAAAATTCCATTTGGACTTTTTATGATAACGATGTTTAATAGATTCAGCTTTAAGTAATTCTTTTAAACCTACCCGTGTAGTAATATGTTTATCCTGTTGCAATAGAAGTATTTGTTGATATAAAGCTTGAGATGATTTAAACATTAAATTAGGTTTCTGTATGATATGAAAATTTGGTCCAAGATTAAGAAATTCCATTTCATTTGGAGTGAGTTGGTAATCTGATAGGTTAATGAAGCTGATGATGTTTGTTAAAAGTATTTTTCCTTTATATAATTTGTTTAGCTTTTTTTGAATGACTTGTTTATAGGATTCATTTTCCTTTTGTGTTGTATTATATAACAAATCTAATATTTCCATGAATTTTTTTAGTTGTGGTAGAAAATTGTAAGATTCCTTTAATATGTATATCTTCAGTGTTCAGCTGATGTAATTCCTGTTTGGCTGTTTTTATTTGTTGTTTAATATATGTGTGTGTGTTCATATGCATGTGTCACTTTCTGGTAATTGTTCTGATGAACATTCCTCTATGGTACTCAGACTTGTACTCTAGACACAAAAGCCCTTGAAGTATGCAAACATAGCCAGCATAGAGAAGTACTTCTCCATAATCAAATGTGCTGGATAGGTCAGCTGACACATATGAAGGATGGCAGATTGACCAAAAGACTTTTTATGGTGTGTTGGTATAATATAAACAACCCTCTTGTAAGTCCAAAAAATGTTTCAAGGATGTAGTTAAATGTCAAGACTCTTGGCATTAATTTTGAAGCCTGGGAAATTGTTGCTGGAGATAGATCTAGCCGAAGAAGGTTGATTTGGAAATGTGGCAGCAATTTTGAGCAGAAAAGAATTGTGCATTCTAAGTTGTGGGACTCAAACATAACATGATTGTACACAGGGACAGGCAAGTTTCTAACATAGGGAACACAGAAAAACTTTGTTTGCCACATGTTTAAGAGGGGGTTGTAAAATTGAAGCTGGCCTTAAGAATCAATTATGAGCCCAAAGCAAAACATTAGCTTTGGTAAAAATGATAGAAATAATAAAATTCTGAATAAAAAAAACAAAAAGGCTACCAACTGAATTTGTTCTGCAAAGAAGAGACAATCATCATATGCCACTTTCTGGTAATTGTTCTGATAAACATTCCTCAATGGTAGCGAGACTTTATGAATTTAAGCAAAGTACTATATCTGCACGTCTCATCATTTTATTATTGAAATGACTAAATATAACTGTAAACTAACACCGTCTTCTTTTGCAGGTCTCATTTATAGGACTCTTCCAACTTCTTGCTTCCAGTTCAACTTTGATCTGCAAAAATTTGAATGCAATGTCAATCATTATCTTCTTAATTCCTGTTCTTTTATTGTCCTCTCTCTTTAATCTCTTTTTCCTCTTATTTTTTAACATATAATAATCCTTTTTTGCATCTTAGTGGCTTTATTGCCTTGCTTAGGAGTGAAATGATTAAACAAAAAAAAACAATGGGAGTTCTTTGTTAAGTGTTATTGTATTTTTCCCTCCATTCTAACTAGGTATTTGATATCAGGATCAAGGTTGCACAAGTTTTGTCTGAATTCTAAACACTTTCAGTTTTTGAAAGCCATTTATAAAAAAAGATTATCTTTGTCTCACTAAAAATATTTTAAAATTCACTTATGCATTATTCTAAACATTCATTTTAATGTTACACCATCATTTGATAGTTTGCAATGCCTTTTTTTATCATTTTCATATATATATATATATATATGAAAAATAAACATCAAGAACAATTTTAAGGGAAAAAAAATAGAAACATTTTTCCATCCATTTTTTCCTATATACAGTGTAACCCGGATATAAGAGAGATTTTCTCTGGTCCCAAAGTGTTCCCATACTTACCTAAACAAAATAGACCAAACCCGGATATAAGAGACTTCTTCTCCGGTCCCGACAACTCTCTTATATCCGGGTTACACTGTACAAATCTGGGTTTGGTCTATTTTGTTTACATTAACACAGGCTCTAATTTGGGACCAGAGAAAATCTCTCTTATATCCAGGTTACACTATATATATATATATATATATATATATATATATTACATATATATATATTACATATATATATATTACATATATTTGATAGCGATATATAATTTTTTTTTTTTATATATCAAGAGCAATTTCAGGGGAAAGACTAATGACAAAGTTGAAAAATCCCCCATCCATACTCATCCTCCCCACCCCCGTGTTATGCGTTTTGTCCCACAGGAGCCAATTGGATTAAGTTTATATGACTACAAATGTGCGTGAATATAAGAATAATGCTAAGAATTTTAACTTTAAAATTTTTTGTATTTTAATATACAAACCATTACAAAAAAAAAAACAAACAAATTATTTTAATTTATATGTGTGTGTTTTTATACATATATATATATATATATATATATATATATATATATATATTATACACACATGTCTATATGTAAGTGAGAGACAGACATACACACACATCACACAGATAACAAAAATGTATTCCTACTCTGATTGTTAGTAGTTTCTTTTTGAATTAAAATTGCTGGTTACTGAAATTGATAGGCTTCACATTTGAACAGTAAACATTTCTATTTGAATGGAATACCTAGATAAAAGCATGTGTGCTTATATACATATTATATACACACACACACACACACACACACAAGGCAGTTACTGCAAAACAAGAGTTGCAGGCTCAACTTACAGTTTACATAGTTCAGTCTAAATATGACTGCTCTGTTTTTGTGGCTGACAGAACGAAGCAAATATCTAAAATCATTCACATGCTCACAAGTGTATTATAGCCGCTGACAGGGAGTGAAATGGGAACCATGTACTTTTAAGACATTTTTATGACTATTCAAAATACAGCAGCAGTCAGAACAAGGAAGCATAGTTAAACACACAAGGAAAAAGCTACACAAAGTCAATGGCTAAGCAGATCAAATCTAACCTATACACACACCACTCATTCTATGATCTCTTTTAAATGCTATATTTTTGTTTGTGTTTACAGTTTCAGTATACCTGTCATTTTGTTTTTGCTGGAGACACACACACAAATATTTATATATTTATGCTCTTATTCGTCAATTTGGCACTTTGGGGAAAAGGGTAATTTTAAAAAAGTGGATGCTCATGCTATCTACACAACACTCTTCTGTAATGAATTGAGCACTCTTAGTTACTGGCATTTGTATACACCACATATATAATACATTAAAATTTCCCTTTCTTTGTCATGTGCCAATAGCTTAGGAGTAGAATCTCTGACTGATGCCAAATCAGTCAAGTTTTGATCTCAGCTTGAAGCAGTTGGATGTTTAGCTGCACTGACAAGCTGTGATACAGCGAAACAAGCTCGTATGTAGATGACAATATATATATATATATATATATATATATATATATATATATATATATATATATATATGTGTGTGTGTGTGAATATAAGATATTGTACATTAAGTGCAGGTCAATGAAACAGTTGTGCTATTGGTGAGGAATAACTATATATATATATATTTTGTATACTAGACCAGTGGTTCCCAACATTTTTTTAGTTTATAGTCCACTTTGAACCTAGAATTTTTCTGTGGACAATGAAATTATTATAGTGCAAAAAATGACTTCCATTTTGTACCCCCATAAGCCCAGTAAAAATTATTAAATTTCTGTGGCCCACCAGAAATTTACCATGGCAAACACTGTACTAGATGACCCATAAACCCACTGGGATCCTTTAAAAAGCAGTTCATGATGTAAAGTGATGTGGTAACATTATCAATTTCATTATTAATTACACATAATTTAATTTGGAATACAAGTTATTGTAATAATTATTATTACTCATGTTACATAATATTACTTAGACCAAACACAATAATAATAAATTAATAAATGGAAAGATTTTCAGAATTTGTGAAAATATTCACTGCCTTAAATTATTTTCTTGATGAAATTCAGCTGGAAATTCAATGGCAGATGTTAAATTATCAAACAACAGATTTTCAGAATGAACAATAAATTAAATTGCAAACTGATATCACACTAAAAGCCTTTCCACAGATTAATAATTTATATTAATTTTAATATTTACCATATTATAATTTTCAAAAGGTGAATGTCATTTAAAAAAACAAAAAAAAAAAAATAAATAAATATCACTCATCTGTTTAGGGAGATTCATATTTACTGAAACAACAAAGTATGGATGCCTCCTTTTTGTGCACTTAGTTTTTCTATTTAATTTTTTTCAAAATAATGATTATATTTTTATTATGCATGCTTGTTTCTTACTTACATTTATTTCAAAACATATAATGGCAGCAAACCAGCATGCATCTATTTATTTATTTATCATCAAGTCATGTGAGACAATTTTCCAGCCATACAGATTATGTTTTACAATGACACACCCGCATAACATTTTCATCTATCAAATACTTGCCAAACATCAAGATATCTGTTTATAAAAAAAGTTCTAATCTAGTGTAGTGAATTGCATAAATATATGTTATGTGTATTTATCTTTATTTAATAATGTTATTATAATGTATTATGAATGCTTATTATTTTTCACACATATAATAACTAGAATATAATATTGTTGTGGAGATGAACACACCTTTCCAGAATATGACTTGGTCTCATCCAAATGGCATATATACTGACACTGTTAGGAGAGAGCTAGCCAGTGACAAGCCTTATATCCTTACTACAGAAATCAGTAAGACTATGTTGACTCCAAGCAACATTATATTTCATGATTGTGTTATCTTCATTCAATAGAATAAAGACATAATAGTAGTGACGAGGACTCAAATTCACACAAAAATAGAAAAAAAAAAAATTTTTTTCTTCTTTAGAAAAATCACTGGTAAAGAAAATTCAAAATCCACAGAAAAGAATTTTGTGGGGTTTGTATATATTCATAGGGCAATGCAGTAGTTGATAAATTCCAAGGATGTATGACATACTGCTATTAGGAAAAAAAAACTTATTCTTAGTTAAAGACTACTTGTATAAAAATAATACACTATGGATGAACTAAAGATAATTATTCAGCAACAAATTCAGTGGGAGCAGATTGAATATTGAGAACAGTTGAAGGCAATCCTAGAAAAGCAAGGAACAAGCAGCATACCAATTTTATTTTTGGTGGACTCAGTCACTAACTCAATTAGTGAATTAATTATGTCCCAGAAAAAAAACATTATATTTCTATCATACTTCAGAAGGTACAAGGCCATTTTCAGAGAAGAATGTCAAGGATGGCCAGATGAAAAGAAAGTATGTCTTCTTTTAGGAAAACTGTACCCTGCTGAACTTGAAAAATATCTGAATTTTGCCGAATACTCCAGAAAAGAATTCAATTTTTATACACGTTGACAGTGCATGAACTTTACTAAGGACAAAGATGAAAATTTTGTCACATATGCTGGTAATGTCAACCATGAGTGTGAGAAATTTAAACTGGACAAACTATCCTATATGTCTAGCCTTCATTAAAGGTCTAACATCAAGCAATGAAGTGGAAATACCAACTTCAGAGAATATATTTGTCAAATTAAATGGTGGTAATTTTAAAAAAAAAAAAAAAAAAAATTAAAAATTGACCTGTCTGAAGCTTATCTTCAAATCAAAGTGGATGAGTAATGATGAGGACTTTCAACAGCAGCAACAACTAAAATGAACAGCACATACAACTTGAAGAGAAAATAATCACATAACGAAAATGTTAACCATTCAACACTACTTCAAACAAAAGGTTAGGAAGGAACCCTCCTCCAATACTGGAAAGAGCAATAACAGTAAACTTGAGAAACAGATTTTACTGAAGAATTGTTTTAAATTAAAGATTTTATGAATTTCAACCAAATGCAGCACTAGCTGCTTGGTCAATGAATGCTGAATGTTTCCTTATAAGGAAATGGCTAATATTACTAATAGCATTTTAAAAGTAAAGACATTTATTTTCATTTTTTAGTTGCTTCTTATCACAATTTAACTTGGGTCATCAATCTACAGCAGTCAGTCAACAGCTTTGATTGGAATTAAAAGATGGCCACTGAGACTTAAACACACATTTTATTTTGCTTCAAGGAAGCCATAATGAACATAGTAGCAGAATCAATGAAATTTCACGAACAAAACAATTTTGATGTTCAAAACTAGAGAGAGACACATCTTTCATTCCAACATCTTATTCGATGCTATATTTTTTTATCAACCATTATTCATTTTTGACCAGTATTTACTTTCATCATCATTTTATTCAATAAAAAAATTGTCAACAATTAGGCATTTACTTTCATCTTCAATTTTTATTAGATGAAGTATCCATTTTCATAGCACTGCCTAAGAAGCCAGGTGATATATCAGGTGAAACCACAAACTGGTTCACACCAGACTGTTCAGCCGCTTAGGAAATCACTTTTTCCAAGTGTACCAGTCTGATACAAAATAATTTTTAAATGTACCCTCAAAAAGGCTAAGTTTTTTTTTTGCTGATAGAATGGGGCACCATATAGTCTCAAACAAGTTTGGTTCATGTGACGACTGACAGTTCTGTAATAGTGTGTTAAATAAGAGTAAGGTTTCTATCCCTCCTCTCTTCACTCAATTTGAGGTGTTAACATCTTTTGCTGATAAAACAGAATGTTTTACTTATAAGTTCTGTTTAAATTCTATGCTTAACTCATCTGGAGTACCTTTGTCTGCCTTTCTACTTAAAACTGAGTCTGTATTGCCTGATATGCATATAACTCCATCCATGGTTTCTGCTATCATTTCTAAACTTGATTCTCACAAAGCATATGGACTTGATGGTATCTCTGCAATAGTCCTTAAGAAATGTGCTCCAAAACAGGCTCCTGTTCTCTCTAAACTCTACAATAAATACCTTGCTGCTTCTTGCTGGAAATCCTTTTTTGTAGTTCCAGTATTTAAAAACTCATGTGAACCATTTGATAAGGCCAAATTAGCAAATGATCTAAAAAAAAAAAATAAAATAAAATAAAAAAAATGACCTACAATCTGTTATTAAATGGGACAAGAAGTGACTTATTAATTTTAACACCTAAAAAATGAAACTGCTCTCTTTTAATCATCTGAGAGAACCTGTTTTATCTTCCATCAGCATGGCTGATGCTAACCTCCAGGAGAGTGACTCATATTGCACCTTCTCGAACTAACATTTGCAGCTGACAAAAAGGATATTGAATCAATTACTAAGTCTACAGCTCAGAAAATTTGTTTACTATGTCGTGCTAGGCAACTTTTCTTGCCAGAATCTATCTTATATACTTATAAGTCTACAATTCATTCTTGCTTTGAATATTGCTGCCACATCTGGTCCAGTGCTCCTGCTATATATTTAGAAATCCTTCATAAAATCCAAAGAAGAATCTGCAATGTTATTGGTCTGACCTGACATCTTGATTTCAATCACTTTCCCAATGACTTTTCTATAAATACTTTCATGGTAATTGTACTGATGAACTTTCCTCTATGGACGAAGGCTGAACAGTATGTGTTCCACTGCTTGCTAGGTGTTATGAGAGTCGTGATTTGGACGACACGTCAGAAGGGATTCTATGGAGGCGAGAAGTTCACCTCTTCCCAACTGATCTTGTACTTTAAGCATCAGCTTAAAGTCAAGATTAGGACGGAAAGGTGGCGGCTCACTTCATCAGAATTCAGCAAAAGATGGGTGAATCTTGCGCGCTTGTGTCATGTGAAAGGGGCTGACCTTGAGTGGCACATTGATGCCGGTTAGGCATCAGGATATTGCTCTTCCTGGGTTGAACTTGTGCAACCCATCCTGAAACTAGGCTAGCTTAGGTTTTCCTTTTTGATGCTTTAGTTTCCTTTTTCAGTTAACTTAGCTAGGGTATGTATGCTCATTGACCCCCTTTTATTTCTGTCCCTATTTGTTTTTTCTTGTTTAATTCCCCATCCCTCCCCTCGTTAGGGTGGTCAGTGATGTCAGTTCGCTGGTGGATGCGGGAGCTTTTTCGTTTTTTGTGTGAGTGATTTTTTCGTATTTGTTGTTGTGTCTGAATGAGTGCATGTCAGTGTCAGTGATTGGGATGAATGAATGGTTTATACTATTATAGTCCTGCATTGATTTCGGCCAGTGAAGTGATGTTTCTGTCACATTTAGTAATTGTGGGGGGTTTTATTACTAATCTTATTTTCTTTAATTTCTTGTAAATAGTTTTTGTATGCATATTGTAAATACTCATTGGGGTTAATTTTTAGAATTGTTGTTTTATTCCCTTCCCCCCACAGACCACGAATTGTAAATATGGGGACTAGTTAGTATTTTCATAGAGACAAAGAGGTATTATGGTGGTTGTAGTAAGAAAGGTACGAATGAATGTATTGTTTTGATGTAAGGAATATTGTTTCGTACGTTTGGGTCAGTGTTTTTATGGCTAGCTAAGTTATAGTTAAGACAGAAGAAGACCGTCCTTTCCCCAATCCCCTTTTCGGCCTTGTGCCACATTTCTGTATTGTACAGAATAAATATCACTTTCCTCTATGGTACCTAGAACTTATAAATTTAAGTGCAATACTAGATTGGCAGCTAGGTCTCATCATTTTACAGATGAAACGGCTGGATGTAACTGTTTATTTTCTCCCACTTTTCAGTTGTGGAACTCTTCTGGTTTCTTGCTTCCCGGTCAGCCTTGATCTTCAAAAATTTAAATGCAATGTCAATTGTGACATATTTGGGAAGGATATTAAAATAATCCAGAACCTATACTAGCAGCAAACTGCATGCATATAGATAGAAAATGAGTTTAATAAAAATATAAAAATAAAAAGGGGTTTAAGAAAAGGATGCATCTTCTCGCCAGACCTATTCAAACTATACTGTGAGGCGATTTTGAGAGAATTAGAAATCCTACCAGGATTCATTATTTGTGGCCACAATCTTAACAAGATATACAGATGACACAGTGTTGATAGTAGACGTAAAAAGGAAACTACAAGAAATCCTACAAAAGGTAGTAGGTGAGAACTGAGAAGAAAGGACTTAAAATCAAGTGCAAGAAGACAGAATGCATGGTTGTTAGGAAAAGGAATGGCCCAAGATGCAAATTACAAATTAGAGATACCAAAATCAAGCAAGTACAATTATTTAAATATCTGGGAAGTGTTTTAACAGAGGCAGGAAATAGCAATGTTGAAATCAGAAGATGCATTGAAATAGGAACAAGATGCCTTCCAAAAGCTAAGTAAAGTATTCAGATGTAGGAAAATTTTGTTAAAAATAAAGATAAGTGTACTAAACTCTTATGTAATATCAATCCTCCTCTATGGCAGTGAATGATGGACAATCTCCTCACATGATGAAGAAGAGACTTGAAGCAACAGAGATGATGTTCTACTGATGAGTGTCCTTAGAAACAAAGAAAAGAGTGTTGGATAGCTATGTAATATCTAATCTCCTATATGGCAGTGAATGCTGGACAATCTCCTCACAGATGAAGAAGAAACTTGAAGTGACAGAGAGGTGGTTCTACTGATGAGTGTCTTTAGAAACAACGAAAAGAGTGTTGGACGGCTATATAATATCTAATCTCCTACATAGCAGTGAATACTGGCCAATCTCACAAATGAAGAAGAGACTTGAGGTAACAGAAACAAAGAAAAGAGTACTAAACTGTTATGTAATATCAGTTCTCCTATATGTCAGTGTTACGAATGCAGATAGCCCAAACACGCATACACGCATTCAAGAGGTTGACTGACCCAGTTACCAGTAGCAACAGATGTCTAAACAGAATCTAGACAGTGGACTGACGTAAGGTCATGAAGCAGCAGGAACTGGAATGCCAAAATGCAGGACACGTGGGTATTAGAAAATTACTTGGAAGTCAGTTGCTGTCTTGTCTTTGAAGGAGCAAGACACGAAATCGAAGCACTGATAACTTATGAACGGAAAGATGAGACTCATTTTGATAATGATGGAACTTGTCCGATTCATCATAAGCAACTCCGGATAAGAAATATAAGGATGGATATTTCTGTTTGTTAACTCCAAATTGAAGAAGATAAATCAAGTTATTTATCACAGAAGACGCAAGGAAATTTATACACGGAGAATACAGCCTATGTTTGAAGAAAGAAAAGAGAAAACCAGAGAGAAAAAAGTATATATCTCTGTTGCAGCCGGACCGTGTTTGAAGCTGAACTGTGTAAAGAAGAAGAAAGAAAGAAAAGCGAAAACCAGAGAGAAGAAAGTATATATCTCTGTTGCAGCCAGACCGTGTGTGATATTGAATTTGTGTAAAGAAAAAGAAAGAAAGAAAAGAGGAAACGTGAGAGAGAAAAGAAAGGACAATGAGTAAGAGAGAGAACTGAATATAAAGATAAGTAACTATATATTTTGGACCCGTGTTAGAAAGATACACATGCATCCATAAACTTTATGTTTTCACAAACACCTTTCCACATGTCAAAATAGAAATATGTAAATCCTATCCCATCTCTTTTGATTATGCATTGATTTCTGCATTCGTAGTTATTCATACTTATTTTTTTATCCATTCGGGTTCAGTCGAATCCACTTGGATTTGGGCATATTTTAGTATCCCAACATAAGTCTTGAGGTTCTGGTCATCAGATGCTTTACTCATGCTTATATTTTTCTTTTATTTTAATATCTTGTGTGTATATATATATATATATATATATATATATATATATATATATATTAAAAATTCTTATACCAAAATTTATTACGCCTTATTGTTCATCCTTGAATTGTGGATCAGTATTTGTGTTGAAACCAAGCGAACCTGGGAAAAGATTACTGTTTGATTATCCCAATCGAACAATGTTCTTTAAAATATTTTTGTTTACTAATTGCCCATTTGTCATGGTCTGGGAGAGATAGCCCATATCTCTCCATAGAAATGATAATGTATATATCTCCTGGTCAGCATATGATTGCATTATAAACTATTCGTCGAGTAGGGCATATGACAGTCAGTGAATGCTGGGCACTACTCATAGATGAAGAAGAGGCTTAAAGTAACAGAAATATGGTTCTACAGGAGAATGCTGACAATACAATGGACCACACATGTGAGCAACAAAGTTTTAGAGAAAATGGCAAAAAAAAGGAAACTTATACTCATCAGGAAAAGATAGTTGAAATTTCTAAGGCACATAATGAGGAAAGAGGATTTGGAAAATCTGATACTCAAAGGACATTTTGAAAGCAAGAGGTAAACAATACATAAGATACCTAGCAAGCTTGCGTAATTGGATGGTGGAACATGGTTTAGGAGAGATAACAAAAAGAAAATTTATTAAGAGCTACAAAGGACAGGAAATTGTGGAGAGCCATGATTGTCTACATCCTAAAGGGACACAACACAGAAGAAGCATAACTGTCAACCACTATTATTAATTTTTGAGTTGTATTTACTTGCATCTAGGGAAAATACCATGGTGTTGCCTTCTTCAAAGATACAAGTATCAACTCAAAACAGCACCAAAAGCCACTAGACTTGAGCCTAAATCGTTTGAAATACAAGCCCAAGACCATACCTAACTGGTAATGTTCTATTACCACTGGAACCAAAAACTTCAAAGTCATTAGAAGAGAAAAGGAAGAAGTCAAATGACAAAAGAGAAAGGCTTGACAAAAATCAACCATGTCCTCCACCAACATTATTATGCAGTCAATGTCATGGGCTCTTCCATGCAAGAATTAGTTTGCTTTGTCATCAACACCATCATCATAAAGGAAGTGATCAGCAAAGGAGAAATTAAATTCTTGGATACAAGATAAATCCGACAATGACTTACATCTTTATTTTTTTTATTAGATGAAGCACTGTCAATTATTATTATTAATTTCTGATTCCTATTTACTTTCATTTTTATAGCAAATGATATAAATGCAACTGAACATGGCATGTGTGACATAAATGCAACTGAACATTGCATGTGTGTCATAAATGCAACTGAACATTGCATGTGTGTCATAAATGCAACTGAACATGGCATGTGTGACATAAATGCAACTGAACATGGCACATGTGATATAAAGGCAACTAAAAAGTTAAAATGAACTTAGATATTAGCCAAAATAATAAAAAACAACTTCATTTTAAACATTACAAGAATCATCGAAATACAAGTCACATTCAAACATTTTCTTCACTTAAAAATTTTAAAAAATAAAACTTTCAAGTGTCAGTTCCATAATCAATTTACTATCAAATATAAAAGTTTCTTTTAACAGTAAGATATTAGCTTCTAAAAGAATTACAGTTTAACATGGTATAAAAACACAGTATTTCCTACCATATAGCATACAACATGAATGTCCAAACTTTTTTCAAAGAAGGCCAGATTTGATGAGGTGAATATACGTGAAGGTCAACCATTCTGCTTGGCATTCTTTGAACCATTAAAATTAAATCCAAATTAACTATCTTAAAATTTTATTGCAAATGTCATATTTTCATTTCTTCACATGGATGACAAATAAATTTAAACATGTCTTACCAAAATCACTCAGCCTCTCATATTTGAAGCCCATATAAGATGAAGTAAAATATGTCTGAGAAAAAAAAAAAGAACTTCCAGGAAGCTATAATATATCTCTGGTTAATCTTAAACATTACATAATATTGGTAATTAATGTTGTCTGTCAACATTTAAGTTAAAACCATATGAATATGAACATAACATGAACATTCATCTTATTAAGAAATAGAAAATAAAGTGATACAAGTCCAAGTAAGAGATAGATCAAGCATCGACCATCATAAAGACTGAAAAATAAATTGACTAAGATTATTGTTTAAGGTTGACGGACACGCATGTCTTAATTAGTTTTTTTTGTTTAGTTCTTTTTTTTTTTTTTTTTTTACAAATTGGTCAAACTCAAACAAAAATATTGTTTTCAATCATTATGAGTCTACCGATTGAATAGAATTTTTCAATTTTATTATAAACAATTGTCTTGTAAATGGAATTTTTAAAGCATTTTGAATGTAAAAATAAAGAAAAAAGTGTGCAAGACAATAAGAAACACTACATGCCAAAAAAAAGTAAAGTTTTGTTGAAATTGGTTGAAAAATGTAGGAAATCCAATCCTATATAGAAAAGAACACACACACACACACACAAACTGGGTTTTATAATAAGTATAACTCAATATGAGTTGTCCCCCCTTTCATTCTTGAAACAGCGATGCCTCTTAATCGTGTTTTCAAATTGATTTTGTGCAAAAACAATTGTGTTTTTCAATTTTTGGCACTGTCAGAACCACCGCAAGATAATTTTACGTAGTCCTGTGACGTTTTGTTGAAATCGGTTGAAAAATGTTGGAAATCCGATCCAATATATAAACAAACAGACACACACACACAACCTGGGTTTTATAATAAGTATGATTTTGATCAACACAAAACAAATTCACTAAGATTTTAGAATTTATTCATCTTAGATGACTAAAACAAATAAGTTGCCTTCCCTAATGTGAAGGCTGATACTAAAATCTGGACTGCAGTATGTAGTCCAGATCTGGTTCAAAGGCGGGGATTTTAAATAATAGCTGGAAAAGGTCAAGGTCAGGGTCACACTGCTAGAAAGCAGCCACACAGTGCGGCTGCTATCTTTTGGTAAAACATGAAATTGCATTTCTTAGGTGTGCACTTTACATACTCAGGTTGACAATACTGGTGGGCCGTAAGTGATACATTCTATGACAAACGATGGGAATCATATGAAATTGACTGCATGCTGTAATTGACCCTTGGGCTGGACATTGGACATGTCAACACACACCTTTAATTTAACAAGGATTATTTGCATTAAAACTAAATGTCTAATTATAACACTTGTTTTTTAATATTCTAACATTATTTAAATTTTTTTAATACTAAAGTTCACCCAATACAAATGCATGAGAGCCACTTTAAGTAGGAGGTTACTATTAAACTAATTTTGATGAATGAGATGTGCGATAAGAATGGAAGAGGAGGTGGTAGGATGTGAAGATAAGGAGGATAATTAATAATAAAATCTTGACTTGAAGAGGTTATGTTTGTAGTGTTCAGGGAAACATCCACATGGAAATCTCTTCGACAAAGTAGCAGTCTTTGATAAATAGCTAAGTGAAACTTTCTTCATACATTTGGAATATGGAGGAAATAAGGCTGATTAGATAATGTGGCAGTAACTTGAGGTGCCTTACTTGTACATATCTTCCTCCACTAGACTACAAGGATGAGTTTGCACTATCACTGCTGGAATTGAGGGCTGAACACCTCCAGCCGAGATATGGAATAAAAACTCCATTTTTTTTAATCTAAATTTAATCATTTATAATCATATATATTGTATTCTGAAGTCATCAAAAAATAGAAAATCCAGTATTAACTTGAGGTTTGTAAAAAAAAAAAATGGAGCATCCTGAATATGTCAAAACCTGGCTCAGTGTCAGCGAGAGTGAAAAAGTTAAAGGACACCAAAGCTAGAGGAGGAGAAAAGTAAGTTACAGATTTGTTTTGGGCTTCAGCGGGGTGTGACACCATAAAAAAAAAAAATCTCCATCATGGTCTATCCCAAAGTGTTGGAATATTTAGCATATGAAGAAATTGCTGCCATCATAAAAGCAAATATATGACCAGAAAAAAAGATTGGTTTGGTTTAGTTTGTTTTACGGCATATCAATCTCAATGGGTTATTTAATGCCAACAAGATTTTTATTGCTGGTTATATTTTTTATCTATCTGAGTCTATACAGTATCTATCTATCTATCTATCTGAGTCTATACAGTATCTATCTATCTATCTGAGTCTATACAGTATCTATCTATCTATCTATCTGAGTCTATACAGTATCTATCTATCTATCTATCTGAGTCTATACAGTATCTATCTATCTATCTGAGTCTATACAGTATCTATCTATCTATCTATCTGAGTCTATACAGTATCTATCTATCTATCTATCTATCTATCTGAGTCTATACAGTATCTATCTATCTATCTATCTATCTGAGTCTATACAGTATCTATCTATCTATCTGAATCTATACAGTATCTATCTATCTGAGTCTATACAGTATCTATCTATCTATCTGAGTCTATACAGTATCTATCTATCTATCTCAGTATATATTGGTTTGGTTTGGTTTGGTTTATGGCATATCAACCTCAATGGGTTATTTAATGCTGACAAAATTTTTATTGCTGGTAATATGTTTTTCTTCAAAAATCTATTCCTGGGAATATTTTTCCTTGAAGAAATCTATAGCTGGTAATATCTTTTTCAAAGAATGTATAGCTGTTTGTATTGCTAGTATTTTTTTTTAAAGTATTGCTGATAATAATTTTCTGTAGTAAAAACCTATTTTTACACAATTTTGGGTGTCAACTATTTCCCCATAGCTGGGACCCTAACAGGTGCTACCACTCCGAGTCAGGGTGGACCTGGGAAAACCAGCAATTGAGAGGTGGTTCCACGCTCCTCAAAACCTCCTGATCAGAGGCCTTGCTGTTGGATGTAGTTTATAGTCATACCCAGGACAAAAAAAAAAAAGAAAGATTGGTCATAGCAGAAAGAACTAAATTTCTCAAAAGTAAACAGAGACCAGCCAGAACTATTATACAATATGTACAGCAATTGAAAGAAGCATTAAGATATTGTATATTTGAAAGAATGGGTTTGGAACAAATGTCTATCGAAAACGAGCTAATTTTGCTAAGACTGATTGAAGGATTCTCTGATATCTTGAACAAGTGTAAAATTCTAGAGCAGCTTTAAGCTCATAACATGAATCTGGAAGCATGTGTAAAGTTCTTACAACGATTGGAATTGATTCAAAAATTTAATGCTTCCAAACGCTGCATGGATACTTACAGTGCTGCTAAAAGCTTACTTGTATGCAGATATTGCAATAAGGAACATGAAACAAAAAAAATATATTCCTGGCCTTTGGGAAATGGTGTTTTAAGTGTAAAAGAAAAGAATCATTTCCAGACGGTATCCACATATGTATAGATCCTCCAATTGAAAATATAGAAATATTTGAGATAAAAGCACAGGATAAAAGTAGGGAAATGGTTAAGTTAAACGGAGTAACTTTACTCATGAAGGTGGATACTGGAAGTGATGTTACGTTGATACTGAGGAATTTTTGGGAAAGAATGGGTAGACCAATGTTAAAGAAAAGTAATCTCCAATTGAAATAGTTCAATGGGTTGATCAAAATTTTAAAATGCCTTGAAGACACGTTTGAGACAAAAAATATCCATCATAGTGGTCGAAAACATCAAAAGCCACAGTCTTTTAGGAACTGATGTGTGGATACATCAAAGCTAGTAAATTCCATGAAGTTTGTAGAACCAGATAATGGAATATTATGGGGATACAATCCAAGTTTTCAGTTTAAAGAAAGCAGTCAATCCATGTATTTTTAAGCCTGTAAAGTTCCTGTTTACATGCTACCCTTGGTGATTGCTAAGCTGAACAAAATGGTGGAATAAGGAATATTAGAAAAAGTCAGCTAGGGTGGTAGCCATTGGGATTCACCCATAGTGATGATACGCAAACCTAATGAAGATTTAAGAATTTGTGATGATTATAAGGTGGACGTGAATCACCAGATCTGTTTGCATTCATTCCTGTTGCCAAACACTGAAAAAGCATGCCTTGAGTTTGCTGGTATGAAATACTTTGCTAAAGTTGACCTTAAGTCAACGTATAATCAGATAAAAATTGATAGCAAGTTTCAAGAAGTCACCACAATGAACACCCCTATTGATTTTTTAAGATGGACTCATCTGCCATTTGGAATAAAAATGTCAAGTTACATTTTCCAAAAAGCCATCGAAAAAGTTTTAAAAGAGGATTAAAAATATAATTGTATATTAGAGCTCAAAAGAAAAATGGAGCAGGTTTTGAGAAAATTAAATAGCACAAGTATAACAATTAATCATGATAAATACAAGTTTAATTGTGAAAGAATTTTGTGCCTAGGACATCAAATATCCAAAGACAGTATATCACCAGATGATAAACTCATTGTGAGATTTAAATGAAAATTGAGTGGTAGAAAAATAAATATCCACTCGAATCTGTTCCTGCTGACAGCTAACATGGAAACCAGAACAACACTTCACTCGAGACTGTTTCCTGTACACCGTAAACGACAGTACTATTGCTTTTTGTCTGGAACACAGGGATGACCCTAACCCGTCTCAAAGAACAATCTGCTCCTGAAACAAAAAGTCAGTTCTTTTTATCCTTTCTTGGTCTTGGGCAAGAAACCAAGATCTCTCATTTGTGTTTGCCTCGTTCTCGCCGATAACACATGTGCTGTGTCACTTCAACATTGATTTGCCAAAGTTTGCCTCACAGGTCTATGATGTCTACAAACACATGTACAGACAATTTGCCTTCTCTTGCTTCAGCAAGGTATGTCTCCACCACACTCATTAATAAGATATCAGAGACAGCTGCATCCAGAAATAAAAAATAATTAGTCCTTTTTAGGATTAACCAATTTCTATAACAGATATCTACCACAATATAGTGACCTTGTGAAGCCATTTAACGAAATAAGGAAGAAGAATGCCAAGTTTCAATGGACAAAAAGACAGAAGATCGCTTTCAATAAATTAAAAAAGGCACTCATAAACAAACCATTAGTTAAGATTTTCAACTCAGCAAAAGAACTGATATTAACTATAGATGCCAGTGATTGTGCTATTGCAGGTTTATCATCCTGAAATGTACTTATCTAGAAAACTAACATCAGTGGATGTAAATTATTTGAATATTGGGAAAGAGGCATTGGCGATTGTGTGGAGCATGGAAAGAGCAAGAAATTTTTTACTGAAAAAAAAATTTCTATTAAAATCTGATTATAAATTTTTGAAATTTATATTCAACCATAGAAAAAAGTTGCCAAAGGTCACATCTGCCAGGACATTAAGATGGGTGATTAAGTTTATGGCATTTGATTTTGACATTGTATATATTAAAGGAAATATTATTCTGCATGTGGATTCATTATCTTGGTTAAATTTTGATATGTTGAAGCAAGTGAAAATTATGAGGATAAGATTTTGCACAGGATAGAAATGGACGTATTACCCTTAAATCGGCTTAGGTTGGGAACTAGGCAGGATCAACTGTTGAATAGAATTATGGATAGAATAAAAAGTAATTGCTCTATAGCTGAGAGGCTTATAAAGAGTCAAGACACAAATTGACAATAGAAAAAGGAATTATATCTAATGGAGATATCATAGTACCTCTACAGTCTCTGAGAAAAGAAGGAATTAAAGCTGTGCACTATGATATACATGGAGGTATATGGGCTATGCAAATGAGGTCAGACTATTCAAGAGATGTGAAAGAGAATGTTAAAAAATGCCCAAAGTGTGCAGAAATAAAGAAATTTAGGCAAATTAAAATTCACTCTTGGCCAAAGGAAAAGGAACTATGAACACAAGTACATATGGATCAGGCCTACATTAAAGATATAGAACTATTTCTGATATCAGTCAACTGATATTCAGGTCAGCCTGAAGCTATTAAAGTCACAGATAGAAAAGTTACTACTGTGAAGTGGCTGTTGAGGATAGTGTTTTCAAGAAATGGAGTTCCAAAAACAATGCACCTAAATTTTGTGAAGTTTATATGCCCAGTTAAAATGTATTGGCTGCATTTCATACAAAACACCAACTTAACACCCACAGTCTAATGTAACTGCAGAGAGAATGGTTCAAATAGTAAAAATGGGATTAAAAGCATTCTCTCCAGTAAATTGTGATATAGAGTTATTTACCCAGACTACTCCTAAATTATAGAGATATTCTGCATGCAGGCAGACAACAAAGTCCTACCGGATTGATGGGAAGAGAAATAAGAGCTCCAATTAACCGTGTCATTTGTAACAAATGAAAGTGTGTGGTACAGAAACAATAAGGATTCAAGTCCTGAAAAGGCGAATTTTATGGTGCAAAAGTGATTTAACACAGCTGTGTTAACAAAGAATGGACTGGGCATACTGGCTCATGAAAACCAATTTAGAATCACAAGAGAGCATGAAGTTATGGAAAAGGAGGAGGAAGAGGAAGCAGAAAAACAGACGCTGCAAAAAAGGATGAATGAATCCAGTACTGAGAGTGACCAGGAAGACCACCAGAGATATGAAAGTGAAAAACAGGTGAGGGAGGAGAGAACGATTATATTCAGTAGTAGTGAGGAACAATCTGGGGATAAGAGTCACTGGAAGTATCATGAGGATTCAAATGAGGAGAGTCTTGAATAAGACCTAGATCTCCTACAAAATGAAATAAAGAGACTTACTCTGAGAGACAGATTAGGTCTCCCAGGGTTGTTCGCAGAAGTCAAAGAGCAACTAAAGGTATAAAGCCTCTTAGGTGTAGTGATATGTAAATTAGGTATTGTATAAAAGGCAGTATCGCTATACCTATGAGGGACATTTCTTCTCTTGATAAGACTACATCTGTCAGAGAGAATACCTCTCATGACATATAGGTTTCTATAAAACAAACAAACAAACAAAACTATTAATTCAAGGTTTCTAATGCAATCCAGTATTAATTACAGGTCATATCCAGAGTGTCTCATATCCAGAATCCCACATATCCAAACATGATTTTGATGTGTATATTTAAACTATCTGGGTGATATGTAACTGATTTGAAATTTCTGTTTTTCAGGAAATTAACTTTGGAGAATTGCTTATGCTTATTTCACCCTAATGCCTTGTATTAGTGCAAAAGACGATGGGAATAAGAGAAAAGGATGACAATGAGACACATATGCAACAAGATAGCAACAAAATGCATGATTGTGATGAAACTTGGACTGAAATTGAAAACGCTATTAAAAAGATTGTCAGTTTTATGGAAAGAAAGCCAGCATTCACTTATGATGACTGCAATAATGCATGCAGAGTTAATCAGTGTCTCCCATTCAAAAAATTTCAAAAACAAAAGCAAAATGAAATGTGGAAAAAGTTGAGAAGAGAAAGAATCATCATGCAACAAAGATTAAAAAATCCTCGTTAAATTATGTTTTGCATACATGCCATACTTAATTTAATGAATTTTCATTAATATTACATAATTTATTTCTTTTTCCTTAAAATCAATTCCATTATATTTCACTCACCATTAGCTTATTTTGTTTACTATAAAACATTAAAAATAAATGTTAAACCCGATATCAGTTCTTTTATTCTAATCTAAATATAACCCCTCATATCCGGATTTTGTAACCAATTCCTCATATTTGGAAAGCCTTCTTAGTCCAATTGTCAGGGATTTTAGTGTAATTATAAATTTTTAAAAAACAAAAAAAAATATTTAATATGATATAAAATACCTAGCATGAATTATCTACCTATCCATTAATGTCCACTGTACAAAAAATGGGATAGTAAGCATTAATGAGTTAAATAAAACTTCACCCACTTTAAAAGATCAAAGGCATAAAGGAGTAATGCCATGCAACACAGAAAACTTGCCTGTCTTTAATGTCCTTTTTTCTTCCTTTTTTTTTTTCACTTTTTTCTTTCCATTTTCCTCAAGCTGTCTTACTTTCTTTCTTCCTTCCTTTTCCCTTCACACCTTCTCTATCACCCCCCCCCCAACACACACACTGACTCGTCTTCCTTGAGTTTCACAGTTCTTTTGTTGTGAGGAAATAAACAGATAGGCAGTTGATGGCCACATTGCGGAACACTTTTTTCATCAGTATTACCCTCCTGTCAGGCAGGAGGGGAGCAAAGGAAGACCGTGCACCTTGACAAAGTACACAGGTACTTTTATCCTTGGTATGTAGATATATTAAAAAAACAAATTCCACTTTTCCTTTTTTGATCAGGTATTATGCTAGTTACAAATATTTCATTTTCAAAACAATCCATCTTCTATTTACAAATCGGAAAACAAAACTATCACATGTCAGTTCTATAATCAACTTATAATTAAGCATAAAATTTTCTTCCACAAAAGATATTAGCTTCTAAAAAAAATTAAAAGTCAACATGCCACAAAATAGTAATGCATTCCTTACAATGTAACATACACCTTGGGCACCTCAGCATGGAGTAATCGTTAGCAAGTTTGTCATGATGAAACAGTTACGACTGAATAGTGAGTTCAATTCTCACTGGGCGCCCCATACATTCAGCCTTGTACCACATCTAAGCTATGCTTACAAAATCAATATATAACATACACATCTAATTTAACAGGTTAAAACTAAACATCTAAAAGTAATACTAGTGCCAAATTATTCTTTTTTTATATTCTAAAATTATTTTAATTTTTTAATACTAAAGTTCACTTAAAGTAGAAGATTAAACTGATTATGATGATTGTAACTTTCAAATCTCCAAATAGTAACATATTATCCTACTTATTAAAGCTACGTCTTGATTGGTTGGTATAAGAGTTAGGGTTAGGAAGAGGTTGAAAGGATAATGAGCTCTTTAAATTTATGTCTACATATGCAAAGGAACTTTTCACTTTTAAATAATAATTGATCAGTGTATAAATGCTTCAAGATGTAGAGTCTTCTCTTCTGGAGACTTCAAAGCCATCTTTATCAATTAAATAAAGACTTACATCATAGATCAAATATTTAATGACTTACTAACAGAGCCATAGGGTCACTGTGCAGTTGTGAACCTGGCCAGTTCCCTCCACAAGATTGTGCCTTTGACAGGAATCAAACTTGTATCTCCTTATCCATCAGGAAAAATGCTTCTATGGCTGAAATGTGCTTTTACCTGATGAAAAAAAATGGGATACTGTTGATTTCAATCTTTCTCGTAATGACTGCAAAACACTTGCCACTCCCTTTTTATAGGCAGAAGTCCACAAATCTTTCATAGCCAATAAAATAGACCAGTTTGCAGTTTGACATAACTTAGTCCAGATCTGCCTTGTCTAAAAGACAAACTGTTAAGTTCGCTTGTCCAAACTTGCTTTTGTGTGTCAACACCAATTTTTAGTTTGTGAACTTTTTGCCTTCATACTGTTAATTTGCCTTGCATATATTGTTTGTTTACTTGTTTGATATTATTTTATTTTTGTCCTGTTTCTTTTTCTTTTTGAAAACTTTTTTTAATTCTGTTTGTTGAAGAATTCTGTTCTTTATTTTGCATTTGACCATGGCTAATCACTCCACAGTCAGAGGTACAATCTTTCTATAGTAAGTTGGTTGGTTCCATTTAGCAGCATAAGCCCCATGGGCCATTTAATGCCAAAATCCAAATAATCTGACCAGTTCCATCCACATGATTGTGCCTTTGACAGGAATCAAACTTGTATCTCCTTTTCTATCAGGAAAAATGCTTCTATGGCTGAAATGTGCTTTTACCTGAGGAAAAAATGGGATACAGGTTCGATTCCTATCTGCTGATTTCAATATTTCTAGGAATGACTGCAAAACATTTGACCAAATAATGATTCATCAGTATATAAATGTTTTGATATATAGTTTTCTCTTCTGGAGTCTTCAGAGACATCTTTATTAATTAAATGAAAACTTACATCATAAATAAAATGTTTAATTACTTATTAACAAAACCAGGCTTTCACTACTGATACATTCTTCTTTTATGTACCATGTTCCTTCAGGACATTGATGACCATGGCTCTCCACAATTTCCTTTCCTTTGTAGCTCTTAATAAATTTTGTTCTTTTTTGTTAGCTCTCCTAAACCTTGTCTAACCATCCATTTACTCAAGCCCATTGCCCACTTTCTTAAAATCTTACTTTTGGCTTCCTACTGGGTAGTTTTGCTTTCTTTTAGTTCTCCATAAAAAAGCTGCTTCAGTTGGTTGGTTGGTTTTGTTTAGGGGCATATCAATCTCTTTATTTTATTTATTCGGTCAAGATAGCTTGGAAATTCATGAGTCTATCATGCCAACCATCACAGTCCTGCATCAAGGTTGGAAAATCATTAGTGAGGTATTCTGTATCATAACATAACTGGTCAACATAGGAGGTTGTTGGGTGACCAACTTGTCTTGCTCGATGGCTAGATGTCCAGAACAGTAGATCACACATGAGTTCTTGGGTTATTTAATAATGAAATCTAAATAACACAATTTTATGGCTTCAACTAAATATATTTTGAACACAATTGTATACTTTCAAATAGATACAAAATGTATTGCTGGTTATTTTGCTTTAAAAATGTGTTATTGGTCATTTTACTACATATATTGTTGGTCTGTTTTTATATATGATATTTTTACTATTAAAATGTATTTTTATACTTTCATAGTGTTTTATTTGGGTTTCACTATTTGCCCATAGCTTAGACCTAACAGGTGCTACCACTCTGGGTCAGGGTAGACCTGGGAACAACAACAATGAAGAGGTGATTCCATTCTCCTCAAAACCTCTACTCTCATGATCAGATGTCTTGCTGCCGGCTGTAGTTTATCATCATACTAAGGATTTTTCTTTAGTAGGACTTCTCAGTCTTGGAAGGCTATTATTAATTTCATTGTTTAAGAGAATACAAAAACAGGGATAGTAATTTGAATATGTGTAAGCACTAAAGAATAATGTTTATGTTGTGAATGTAAGGCTAGTTAAATCTCTCCCCACTCCAGCAGCAATCAGCTTGGCATGTTCAAATACAGGCCTCTCTTCAACTTGTCTAGATCTGGATTTGTCAACTGTCTCCTGTTAATAAAAGCAATAGACTTGGGGAGAGAACCAGCAGTCGGCAGTTGTCAAAACTCAGCGTCTTGTGAAGTCGATCTCATGGGCATTTTGTTCCTAAAGTTGCTGTGCCTTTGGAGACAGTGTCATTTGGTTACCACCCCCATCTTTTTCCTCTTTCTCTGCCTATTACCCCTGTAGCAGTTGGGAGACCAATTGGCTAAGCATTTCCTCCAAGCTCACTACAACCCTGCCATATTTTACAACAGTTTATAGTACAGGCTGAAAATTCTTTATCCAAAATTCTTGGGACCAGAAGTGCTTCAGTTTTCAGATTTTTTTGGACTTTGGAATACAGGCTATTTAATTTGTATACAGCATCTATAAAATAGTGCAGCTTGGGAATGGAACCCAAGCATAAACATCCCCTTACATTTCACAACATAGATTATACTCTGAAAGTCGTTTTATAAAAAATTTAATAAAGTTTTTGTAGATACAGATACAGGTAATGACACTAGTTACCATGAAAATATTTCATGGATTTTTTTTAAGTGGTGAAATTGAGATTTCACATAAGAATAATGTTTTGTACATTCTGCATGTGGAAAAAAAAAAAAAAAAAAAAAAAAAAAATAAAAAAAATAAAAACAAACATGATCACTACTTAGAAAATTAAATAAATACAATGTCAAACAATAGTTCTGCACCAGATGTGAGAAAATAGAGGGTACACCATCGATGACATCACTGTGAGTGCAAAAATGAAAATTTGGTAAGCTATCAGTCTCTACCAATGATGTAATGTTTTGATTAAAATGTTACAATACATACAGGTACAGAATTTGTAGAAAAACAAAACATGGATTCTGATTAGTTAAATGTAATAAAAACCTAAAAAAAAAAAAAAAAAAAAAAATCAGCATTTTCTTTGTAATGCTCCAACACAATCATGCTATGAGTAGCCATGTTGCTTTCTGAAATTTTCCATTTGTAGCAAGACATGTTAGCACTTGAAAAACTTTCAGATTTTGGAATTTCGGATAAAGGATAATCAACCTGTAATATGAATTCCATATACGATAAAAAATATACTTATAAGATATGATATATTTATGTGTTAAAATGCTCAATATCAAGGATAGAGTGTATGTAAATATAAAAGTGGATACAGATTGGATGATTTAAAGAAATTATTTCAGCTAAAATTTACTTATAGCTAACTTCAATGGTAACAGAATCTTTTAACAGCAATACATTCAAAAAGGCCACCAGAAGGTTATGGCCAACAATCCACCTGCTTAGACTAATAAAAATAAACAGTTATCAACACATGTACAATTTTTTTTTTATTCAAGCAAAGAAGAGTATTAATGAAAACATTTGCCATGTCAGTAACACCACATCATTTAGTCTTGTAATATTTTCATTTTTCTCAGAACTCAAGCAGATCCAGACCCCACTCTTGCCATAGATCTAAATAATAGATAACTTCCTTTTTGAAAAGCCCCAAGAAAAACAAATGATTTAATAAAAAGAGTCAAGAACCTCCCCAACCCCATTTAATAAAAAGCAGATGAAAGATTCAAATGGGCCAGCCATGATATAAGGAAAAGAAAAATGAAAGAAAAACAAGAGAGCCAAACATTAACCGGGGAGGTGGGTGATAAGAAAGACTAAGGCATAGAGGAGAGGAAGAACATTAGGAGAATGAAAAAATGAACGGAAGTTCTAAATAACCAGAATTAGAATCGAGAAAGACTGCAAAAGGGATGGAATCAAAAAAAAGAACCCATAGACATGGCACACTGAAATAACATACAGCTGACTTTATCTGCATGCATTTTAAGATCAAATTAATTTCCAAGAACCATTTTATATTATTAATTATATTTCAATAGAGTTGAATTTGTTTTAAAAAAAATGAAAAAGAAAAAAAAAAAGAAAAAAAGAATGCTGGGACATCAGGACATCATAGGTTTTTTTTTTTGTTTTGTTTTTTTTAATCATTTCAATCAAAGCAAGGCAATAAAGTCACTAAGACTGAGTCTGGAGGATATGATAAAAATATACTATTAAGTAAAGGGATCAATAAAAGAACAAGAATTAGGAAGTCAAAAGATAACGATTGACATTGCATTTACATTTTGAAAATCAAAATTGACTGGGTCACCAAAAGACAGTTCCAAGTGAGAAATTCTATAGAAGAAATTGCTAGCATACAATTTACAGTCACATCTAGCCATTTTAAATGGTATATTTTAATAGTATATTTTTATCATATCCTCCAGACTCAATCTTAGTGACTTTATTGCCTTGCTTTGATTGAAATGATTTAAAAAAAAAAAAAAATGATTCTTTAAACAAGAATGGACTTATTTCGTTTTTATCTGATTCCTTTTTTAAAAATTTATTTCTACCTATGCCTTTTTTCAAAATTTATGGTATTGCCTTTAAAAACATTAAAAAAAAATTATCAGAGGTATGCAATTATCCAGAGACGCATATGTCTAGGGACACAAACATCCAGTACACAACTGCCCTAGAATCCAAGGTACCATCCAAGAAAGCGATATTTATTCTGTTTAATATAGAAATGTGGCACAAGGCCATAGGGGGGATTGGGGAAAGGACGGTCTTCTTCTGTCTTAACTATAATTTAGCTAGCCACAAACACTGACCCAATCATACGAAGAATATTCCTTACACCAAAACAACACATTCATATGTACCTTTCTTACTACAACCACCATAATACCTCTTTGTCTCTATGAAAATACTAACCAGTCCCTGTATTTACAGTTCATTGTCTGTGAGGTGGGGGAAGAAAGCTTATCAGAACAATTACCATGAAAGTATTTATAATAAAGGCACACGGAAGCTACATTACAATGGTGGGAAATTGACTTAATATAGACCAGCACCGAAATACACCCTACCACTGGTTTTGTTGTCACCTGATCTCCAAAAACCCCTCATCCACTTCTTTACTTTCCCCACTCCCCACTTGGCCAAAGTGGATACCATTTTAAAAAAAAAAAAAAAAAAAAAAAAAAAGAGACTTCAAAAAGAACCAGCTTCTGGCTATTAAACAGAAACACTTGAGATCAAGATAAAATTACAACTTCCTTTTCCCACGTGGGCATCCATATTATCACACATTGATAGTTAGCATTTCTCATCCATTGCCAAAGTTGAACATTTTGTGCATAATTAGATCAAAATTAAATCGGAAATTTTCTTCAGAGGAAAATTTACACAAATATGTAGCAGTAAATAGTCACTATATTGACAAAAAATGGTGTGATTTAGAAGAAAAATAAATCTACCACATTTTGATTTTTTTTAATCATTTCACTCCAAGCAAGGCAATAAAGCCACTAAGACACAAATAGTTACTGAGTGTGAGAGAATGTAAGAAAAAGAAAATATTAAGGAGAGAGAAGAATAAAAGAACAGGAATTAGGAAGATAGAAGATGATGACTGACATTGCATTTAAATTTTTGAATATCAAAGTTAACTGTAAAGTAAGAAACCAGAAGAGTTCCACAAGTGAGAAGTGCAAAAGAAAAAACTGTTAGCATCTAGCCATTTCAACTGTAAAATGATGAGACCTGCCAATCTAGTAATTACCATGAAAATATTTATAGAAAAGGCATAGAGAAGCAACATTATTGCAGTGGGAAAGGTCAGGACCAATAACATTGCAGATTCTTTATCAAGAATCTCTAAATATATAGCAGTAGCACCAGACCAGATGTGGCAGCAATATTCAATGCATGGATGAATGGTAGACTTATAAATACACAAGATAGATTCTGGCAACTAAAATTGTCTAAAACAACACAGTTAACCAATATTCCTAGCAATAAATCTAGCAATTGATTCAGTATAATTTTTCCACTTCATGTCAGTGAAGATTAGCTTGAGAAGGTGCAATGAGTCACTCTCCTGAAGGTTAGCATCAGCTATTCTGATGGAAGGAAAAAATGAGTTTCTCAGATGTTAAAAGGATGAAGTTTCATTTTGGAGTCATTAAAAAATTAACAAGCCATTTCTTGCCCCAGTAAACAACAGTTGAAGATTATTTTTTAGATCAGTTACCAATTTCATCGTATAGAATGGATCAGACTTATCATGAAGACAGGAGCAAATAGCTGTGTCACCAGCATAGATACCAAGTTGATAACTGATGACATCAGGAATGTTGTCAATGAAAAATGGAACAATGTAGGTCACAGAATAAAGCCTGGGAGGGGGGCACCTGCTGGATTAATGCAAAAGGATCTACAAAAGTGGCCGTTTGACAACTTTGATTTCTACAAATTTTATTATTCTATCTGCTGTAAAACTTGTCTTGTAGGATTGGGAACTTCACTTACAAATCAACACTTGTAATTTTGAAAAGAAATAAATTTCCTTCATTTTGATACCAGTTTCATTATTCTATCTTGTCTCAAAATTGTTTTATAGGATTGGAGACCTTACTTATCAATCAACCCTTGTAATTTTGAAGAGAAATAAATTTCCTTCATTTTGATAACAGTTTCATTATTCTATCTCATCTCAAAATTGTTTTATAGGACTGGAGACCTTACTTATCAATCAACCCTCATAATTTTGAAGAGAAATAAACTTCCTTCTTTTTGATACCAGTTTCATTCTATCTGGTCTCAAAATTGTTTTATAGGATTGGAGACCTTATCTATCAACTCTCATATTTCTCTAAGCAGCTACTGAAGTCTTGTATGACACACTGCTCAAAATGTGACCAAACATCACATTTTTTTTTCAGCACCTCCACATATTGCCAATATATAGACCAAGTACACATGAATAATTTACTCGACAGGATGTGGGGTTGTTTATCTCACAAAATGTCTTTTACAAAATATTTCAATACAAGAATAAAACAAATCAAATGCCCATTAGAATAAAAAAATGTCCTTGAAAAAGACAAGCATTGTTTGTTTCTTAAGAATCTTCTCTTTTTAATGAGATGATGGCAAACAACTGTGTCTGTCTCTCGATTTGACAAACAAATTGTGAAGAAACCATTTGACTAAGAGCATTCTCAATTATAGCTTAACTCGTAATGCAAAATCTATCCACACAAGGTTTTAACAAGTTCAAAACAAGCAGGAACAAGTCTAAGACAAAAGCTTTGAAAAAACAGTTAAGGGGGGAAAAAAGTCCTGGAAGAAAAGTCATGAGGTAGGGTTTCTTAAGTAATAGGAAAAGTCATAACTTCAGCTTGTGGGTAATGGGGGGAAAAAAAACCTTAAAATAAATATAAACATTGTAACAGCTAAGAAAATTATTTATATTTTATATACAAAAAGACCTGTGAAAAATTTATGGTTTTCCTATTTGAATTTTCTGATGAATCTTAATTCTTCAGTTAATGATTAAATGGCGAGTACTACAACAATAAAATATCTGTAGAAATTCTCTTATCACATTATTAAATATTTGACCTTAACTTTGAAAAAATATTGCAGCAATATAAGAATGCCAGTTTTAAAAAAGTAAATGGATTTTTATTAATCCGACAGATTTTTTTTTTTAGCAATTTAAATGTTGCTTTTTTTTTTTTTAGTGGATGCTCATATTTATCCACTTAAAGTGTTAAAAAAATCTGTTGGATTAAAAAAAAAACAACATTTACTTTAACATTTAATTGCTTTGCTTATGATCTATGTGTAGCTTAAATAAGTCTATTGCTGCAACGTCATTTAAACAAATCACAATATTGCTGGTTCAATTCACCGTCTTCACACGTTACTATGTATAGCCAATGTTTATGTCCCCTTTTTCACGGCTCAAGCACTCTTTTATCAGGCCAACACCGTGGTTCCCCAGCCAATCAGCGTTCTTCGCTGTTATTCTCGGTTACAAAGGCAAATTGCCTCCTCCAGTTCGACCAATCAGCACATGACTTGCTATTGGTGGAAGCATGCCAAAACCGTACAAAAAATCCTCATCATTGCACATACTGCTAGAATGGCTGGACGGGAGAGTAATGCCATTTTCATGAAGCAAACTTGCTGACGTCACATGCCGTACGTTAAAGGAAGACCCTTATTTTTCTATACACCAGATGCAAGCCACTCTGGCTCGCTTGCTTCTATGGGGCTGTTCACCACACTATGACAAGGTAAGTTTTCACTTAAAGGTACAATTTTGGCCTTGCTTGACTGACTGGTTCTCTGTAGCTCAGTTGAGTAGAATTGGTCGATTCTAATGGTAAGCCCCTCTGGACAGGCTGATGCAGGTTCGAATCCTGCTGGAGAGCACAAATTTTTCTTTAATAAGATTTCTCAACCATTCAGACCAGTAGACATAAATAAATAAATATACTGTTTACATAAATATGAGTATCGACTAAAAAAAATAAAAATAAAAAAAAAATGCTTAAAGTCATAAAAAAACTGTTGGATCAATAAAAATTCCTTTACTTTCTTTGAAAAAATCTATGATATGCAGATGACACTGTGTTGATAGCAAACCCAGAAGGAAAACTACAGGACCCCCAAGATTGTAAAAGAAAGTGAGAAGTTCATATTTATGAAATTAATAAAATCATGTGGAAGGAAAATATTTGTAAAAAATGTAGAGATCTTCCAAAACCCCATTATGTATTTAATTATTGTACAGAAACAAATTGAGAAAGCCAAAAAGAATCAACACTAAAAAAATATAACAAAGCTTTCCCTTCTTTCTTATGATATAATGTATCATGACAGTGTCATAAGCGGGAACATTGTATCATGACAGTGTCATAAGTGGGAACATTGTATCATGACAGTGTCATAAGTGGGAACATTGTATCATGACAGTGTCATAAGCGGGAACATTGTATCATGACAGTGTCATAAGCGGGAACATTGTATCATGACAGTGTCATAAGCGGGAACATTGTATCATGACAGTGTCATAAGCGAGAACATTGTATCATGACAGTGTCATAAGCGAGAACATTGTATCATGACAGTGTCATAAGTGGGAACATTGTATCATGACAGTGTCATAAGCGAGAACATTGTATCATGACAGTGTCATAAGTGGGAACATTGTATCATGACAGTGTCATAAGTAGTTATAACCAAGCAATAACAAATTAACATTGCTTTTATGTATGGTTGTTAGACAATGGAGACAGCCCAAACTGTGAACTACATACTGGGGATAACAAAATCAAGCAGTAAGAGAAATTTAACTATCTGGATAGTGTAGTAACTAACAACAGTGACACAAAGAGCTGAAGGAATTGTGAAATATGCCTCCCAGAAACTAAGCAAAGTATTAAGAGACATGAAAATTTTATTGGAAACAAAGAAAAGAATGCTAAACTGCAATGTAAAATCTAATTTCTTATATGACAGTGAATGTATAACCCTCTTCAAATAAAGAGGAAACTTGAAACCACAAAGATGTAGTTCTATTGATTAATGTTAATAACATGGACAGAACATGTGAGCAATGAGAAAGTCTTAAGGAAAATAGGAACCACAAGGAAAGAGATTTACAATCATAAAGAGATTTCTGAGATATAATAAATGACAGCTGGGCAAATTTAACATCCACAGGACATAGTGAAAGAAAGAAAAGCAGTGGAGAGAGAGAGAGAGCAAATAACCAACTTTGCATAAATGAAGAGCAGAAGAGGGACAAAAAGGAATGGTAAAAGGCCAAAGTTACTTAGAACAATAAAAGACAGGAAGTTGTGGAAAGCCATGAACAGACATAGCACATAAGAGATCTATCTCAGTCATCAATCTCACTTGAGACTATCAAGTTGACGAATCTTTGCTTCAATTAATGGAGAAATGCATTAACCTTTCCACCTAGACTATATATGGTTTTGAATTTAGGATTGTTTTACTCTTAAACTGATTGCCAACCACAGCTACAAAGCATGAAGGAGTGAGAACAATAAAAGAAGAGGAATCAGAAAGACAATGGATAATGATTGATATTGCATTTAAATTTTTGAAGATCAAAGTTGGCTGGAAAGCAACAGGCTGGAAGAGAGTTCCACATGAGGAAAGAAGCTGTTAGCATAGAACTTACGGTTACATCTAGCCAATTCAAATGTAAATTGGTGAGATCTTGCCGTCAATCTAGAATTGTGTTTAAATTCATAAAGTTTAAGCATTATAGTGGTGAGTTCATCAGAACAATTACCATGAAAGTAATTATAGAAAAGTGATGGGGAGGCTACATTAAGACTATGGGAAAGTTACTGAAGCCAAGAAGCCAGGTCAAGACCAATAATATTGCTGATTCTTCTTTAGATTTTATCAAGAATCTCTAAATATATAACAGGAGCACCAGACTGACATCTCTATCTGAACTACTAACCATTAAACTAGCTGAGCATTTAACCTAACAGCTACTTCAACGATGCATAATAAGATCCCTATTTACACTTTATATTTAAGTGTATTATTAAACAAGAAAATTTCATTAGAAACAAAAGAAAAGAGTGTTGAACAGCTATATAATATCTAATCTCCTATATGGCAGTGAATGCTGGACAATCTCCTCACAGATGAAGAAGAGACTTGAAGCGACAGAGATGTCGTTCTACTGACAAGTGTCCTTAGAAACAAAGAAAAGAGTGTTGGACGGCTATGTAATATCTAATGTGCTATATGGCAGTGAATGCTGGACAATCTCCTCACAGATGAAGAAGAGACTTGAAGCGACAGAGATGTGGTTCTACTGACGAGTGTCCTTAGAAACAAAGAAAAGAGTGTTGGACGGCTATGTAATATCTAATCTCCTATATGGCAGTAAATGCTGGACAATCTCCTTACAGATGAAGAAGAGACTTGAAGCAACAGAGATGTGGTTCTACGGACGAGTGTCCTTAGAAATAAGAAAAGAGTGTTGGACGGCTATGTAATATCTAATCTCCTATATGGCAGTGAATGCTGGACAATCTCCTCACAGATGAAGAAGAGACTTGAAGCAACAGAGATGTGGTTCTACGGACGAGTGTCCTTAGAAACAAAGAAATGAATGTTGGGCGGCTATGTAATATCTAATCTCCTATATGGCAGTGAATGCTGGACAATCTCCTCACAGATGAAGAAGAGACTTGAAGCAACAGAGATGTGGTTCTACGGACGAGTGTCCTTAGAAACAAAGAAATGAATGTTGGGCGGCTATGTAATATCTAATCTCCTATATGGCAGTGATTACTAATCAATTTCCTCGCAGATAATGAGGAGACTTGAGACAATTGATATGTGGTTCTACAGAAGAATGCTGCAATTACTAAGATAGAACATGTGAGCAGTGAGGAAGTTTTTTATTCAACTGATGTTTTCTATAGCTTATCTACCTTTTTGCAGATTATTTGTAGAAGATATTTTTAGATTGTAAGAATTTTTTAATTAATAATGATTTAGTAATACAAATCTTACTAGTTAACCCATAGCAGGAGGAGATAAGAGGTGATTTTTCCAAGGGGATTTGTGCATAGTATAACAAACCTGACCGCAAATGCAACTCAGCTCTCTGGTTAACAATTCCAAGCTGTTATCCATTACACCACCTGCACATCCAAGCTTACAGCACCTGGTATTCCCAAGTGGTCACCTATCTAGGTAATGATCAGGCTTGACATTGCTTAACTTTAGGGATCATACAGTGTCATGTGTGCAACAAAAGAAATAAAATAAAGGGAAGTAAAGGGAATGACAGAAGCGCAACTAAGTTTTATAGTAAACAAAAATAAGTTTTTTTTATAATTTTAGTGATTATGGTCAGGTAAAAAACAAAGGCTTAACCACAAGAAGTTAAAAATACTTCAAAGTAACTTCAGTTGCTGGGTTTTTGTGGCATAGTTTACATGTCAGCGAATGGTAGTAAACGAACTGCTCTTTAGAAGATTTCTGCGACAAGTGACTTTGCCAGCCAACTTGCTTAATTTTAGTGCCAACCACCGAATACAAACGCCCAGATGAAGACCATCACTTTGAAAGGTCATCAAAGATTTCTTTGAAGTCTTTTAGCTAAATGATCCAAAACTCCAAAGTTTCTTTCATGAAAATAGATTCTCTTAACACCAGGAATCAGTGTTTCAACATGGTATGGATGCAAGCCAAAAACATTTTAAGGAAAAGGAAAGAAAAATAAACTTATACTCAGAATCAAAAATAGAAAGTGGAAATTTCTAGGACAAAGAACAAGGAAAGTGTCATATGGGACATAAATGAATGGAATCGTTCATTTATGTAAATAAGTGGAGTCAAGCAGAGTCATTTTACTAAATGTACCTTCATGTAGTATTCTATTTTCATTACTTACCTACGAGTTTGTCTTTCTTATTTCTTTCCCTCTGCTATCTCAAAAACACAATAACAGCTTTACAATGTATCATCTAAAATCTTAAATCTACAACATTTAACTTAATAATAAAGATGTTTCATCAAATCTTTTTATTTGTACCCATTTCTTAATCAGCATTCATATTTGATCATTATTGTAATATTTTGTTAAAGTTGTTAAACTCAAATATTTAACAATGAGATAGGGGAATTTCTATAAATATTTTATTGTTGTAGAACTTGCCATGAGCTTATTTAATCCTTAATTGAAGAATTAAGATTCATCAGAAAATTCAAATAGGAAAACTGTAAAATTTTCATGAGTATTTCTAGTTTACTAAGATTCGTGTAGTAAAAGTCCATTACTGCAGGACACCAAGTGAGGCTCAAAGTCACTAGAGTTGTAATAGTCTACAATGCTAGTTTTGTTTCTGTCATATAAGTCACGAATGAATGGAATCATTCATTTATGTAAATAGGTGGAGTCAAGTAGACTTAGCATTAGGTCATTTTGCTAAATGTACCTTCATGTATTAAACCTTCTATTTTCATTACTTACCTATGAGTTTGTCTTCCTTATTTCTTTCCCTGTTACCTCAAAAACACGAGATACAACAATTGGCAAAGAGGATTCAAATACAACAGCTAGCAATGAACGATTCGAGATACAACAGAAAACGTGTAAATTTTGACTCACAAAACATATTGATGACAAAACAGCATGGAAGAAGAAATAACCTATCAAATGATAGCATTTTTAATGGAGGATGTTAAAGGGACAAATATTAGAACTACAAAAGATAGAAATTGTAGAGAGCCATGATTGTCCAGATTCTGACATGTAAAAGGAGTCTGTCAAGCCTCTTTTCAACAAGACTTTCTTGCAGGGAAACAAGTTGTAAAATGCATATTGGAGGCTAGAGGGACAAAAGGAAGCGGCAAGTAACCAACAAACTTGAATGGTGGATCATGGTGTGTAGCATTGCTTCAAGCTACAAATGATAAAGAGGCACAATCATTAACATCCTGATGAGACATGGCACATAGAAAAAGAAGATGGTGTCTGAGTAAAGATTAGCCTTCAAATACACCAATTTTGTTTTAAAGAACCAAGGAGTATGATTTAGAGAATTTTTATGTGGGGAGCAGGGTCATGTATGACATCAAATAATGTATTCCATTCTAATTTTGGAATATATGAATATCAGGTAGTTCTGTAGTGGTCTGTTAAGAGGAATGACCATTGTGGATGCCTGTTTATGGCTACGTGAATAACACGACCACACAATTTATATTAAACATAAAATACCACAAAGCATGAAATACAAGAAGGAACAAAATGGTTTTAAAACATAACATTGTATTTATTTGTGTGTTGATGTACATGCGTAGAAGTTAAAGCTCTGAATGGAGTTATGTCTCTTAGACTGGGAATATTTTTATCAGAGATCACAAAGGTTGGATTAATTATTAAACTGTAGCTTTAGAAGAATAAAGTTCTTGTTGCATGTTTTGAAATGATCTGTGTGTTTGTAATGTAGGTTGAAAAAGTTTGTATGTACATGAATGCATGAAATATTATTTAACGTCTAACTGCATGGTTGAGAAGATAATTCTTATAGGTCACATCTTCGCAGGAAGAAGAGAGAAAAAAAGAGAATGAGAGAAATCGTGTCTCTTATTTATAGATAATGTAATCACATGACAGGATCAAAAGAACTTGGCAGGAAACATGACTTAGTCACGCGCTGGAAAAATATATTGTGTGGGTGGATTGCAACGCCCACTTGCGTGTTTTTTGACCAATTACGAACAAGTTTTGGGGAGACATAAGAAAGCCTCTGGGATCCGTTTCTCCCAAAAGTGCACAAAATCGACTACAAGAAAATTGTCTATTACAAAGTAGTGTTGATTTATTATCCAATGAATGCTTGTCGTTGTATGATTTGTATAAGTATGTATGTATGTATGTATGTATGTGTGTGTTGATGATCCATCACAGTTCTATTGAGCATGAATTTCTTTCAATCAAACTGTGAAATATGAAAAAAAAATTTAAATAAATAGAGGAGAGAGAGAGATAAAAGATGTACTTACTTAAAAGGCTAATATTACACATCACTAGCCTGGCCTCCAATTTCTGTTTTAGAGCCAAGACTGCCAAAAATACAGGCGGGACAATCATCACAATGTTACTAATTGTATTCCCTGAAAAGAGAGGGGGTAAAAAAAGCACAAGGTCAAAATAATTAGGAAAGATCTTCATGATGAAAAATTTTCAAAACTTCAAATAAGAACCTTTGTATATTAAGATAAACAAAGATTGGTGGAAGGGGTGAGTGAAAGAGAGAGAGAGTGGCAAATAGAGTGATTGGGAGTGAGTGATAGAGTAACTGAGAGAGGGTGGAGAGCACTGGAAAGAACAAATGAGAGATAGAGAGTGACAGTAACTGAATGAAAAAGAGTGAGCAACTGAAGAAGACAGAGCAAATGACAAAGAAGTGAACAATGAACAAAACAACTGAGAAAGAGGGAGTGTGTGTGTGTGTGTGTGAATGATAGAGTAACAGTGAAAGAAAGTGAAGAGAGCAATGACAGAGAGAGAGTGACTGAGTAAAAGAGAGTGGGCAACTGAGAGAGGGAAAATTACAGAAAGAGAGAAAAGAGAGAAATGAACAGAAAGACAGAGAGAGAGAGAGTGACAGTGCAAGTGAAAGAGAGTGAGTAAATGAGGGAGTAAGAATTTTAAGAATTTCTTTTTTTGGAGATAACACAGGTCAGCACCAAATTTATTGTCTAAATTCTTTTAGACAATTTAAGAGAGTTTTAATATGCTGAATCCAAAAACCACATTGGTTTTGCTCAATCAGCTCAACGTTTTAAGCTATGGCCACATGCTGTTTTTTACGTTTTTGTTTACATTGTCATGTCCATTAAAATATCTAAATACGCAACATATTTCACACAATAAAACTAATTATTATGTTAATTATAAACTTATTAATTTTAACCCATCAGAAGTGTTTTCAGGCAAAAATACCTACATATATGTTAAAACACGCCTCAAAAATATTTATATACCAATAACATGCAATAAAGTGCTTACATTTCAAAGCACACCAATTAAACTGTACAATACAAAATCATAGAATACAAATCAGAAAGGTTATTTTATTAGTCACTAGCAGCACAGCCAGGTGTTGCCCGGGCTTGATTCAAAAATCGCTATCACTTGACTTAAAATATTTTTGCCCTTCCTTGCCTTTAAAGGAGTGCCCTTTGCCGTGCTGATGTTGCAACATGCCTTACTTCTTGCTTATCCCACACTGCATTTTCTAAGCTCTATACTAAACATTAAATCTGTTACAAAAAAAGAACTAAATAAAATGAACACAAAATGATCAGCTTTAAAAAAGGACTCGTAACTGGAAAAACCGAATGAAAAAAGAATGTTAACAACAAATACTTTTTCACATCCAACCCAGTTCTGCGGAATCAGAATCAATGTTGAGTTTAAGCAAGCAAATGAGCCAATTGGAGTAAAGTGCCATGGAGATTTAAATTTTTCCCACTTGTGATGAATGCAGCTATCGATTTTTTTTGCATGCTAGCATGCTAGTTAACATTTGTGTCAGTCAGCTGTTGGCTCTCACACTGACCAATAGAATCTTCCTGCCTATTCATGGCAGCCAGCTATAGGCTCTCACTCTGGCCAGTAGAAAATGGCCGCAAACTACGTGAAATCTGCCGTAGAAGCATGAAAAAAATCGATTATCTTACTTATTATAAAACGCAGATTGTGTGTGTGTGTGTGTGTGTGTGTGTGTGTAACGTTTATATGTTGGATCGAATTTCCTACATTTTTTAGCCGATTTCAACAAAACTTCACAGGACTACATAAAATTACCTTGTGGTGGTTCTAACGGGACCAAAAATGGGAAAAATACAGTTGTTTTTTAATAAAATCAATTTGAAAACATGATTAAGACACATTGTGAGAATGAAAGGGGGAGAACTCACCCACGAAAATGTAAACAAAAGAGCATAGCATGATGAAAAAAAAGCCGAACTTGACGAAAACAAAATTTTATCGTCTAATGTTCATATTATTATTAAAGAGGAAAGATCAAAGTATTTTGGGGTATTTTTTTACATTTTTTAATCGTTCCTAGCACGTCTGAAATTTTCATTAAAAATATTTTTTTTTTTTTTTGGTCAAAAAAGGGGAGATAATCAATCATTTTCAATCATTTTTTTGATTTGATAAAAAGATTAAAATCTTACTTTGATATTCTTTTAAAAATCAATTATCATTTTTTTCAAAACTGATTTTAATAAAAACAGATTATACTGTTTATTTAAAATATTTTAAACCAAGCTTAACTTAGCTTCTGCGCTGAAAAAATGTAATTTGAAAATAAAACAAAGCAGGTCATAACCTTTCGCGTCGCTTGACGAAAGGCACATTCATGACATTTAGATAACTTACGGGAGGAGAATTCTTTCTATGGATGGAAGGAAGTGAAATTATTTAAGTGAACAAATTATTTATCTTCAAACAGCATATTGTCCTGTAGCTCATTGTGCTGAAATTCCAATACCTGTCTTTGGAGAACTTCCTGACATTAATGAGGAAGATTTCTTCAGTGTACACTAAAATAAATAAGTGGTTTTTAACGATGATTCTCCACATCTTTTTTCCCAAAAGTAACTAAATGATCTAGTTTGCAATCTCAGCTTGTCAATGTCCTCTGCCGAAAAGTTGGCATCCAGAGTGAAGAAAAAAAAAAAAAGCCTCCTCTCTGAGAGTGCTTGACTCATCTACCACAACAGGCATCAAGAGTACCTCCATTTTTTTCTCTGAAGAGGACTTGGTATACTGTACAGATATTGCGCAGCTTCTGCACAAAATTAGTGCCAGAGTACAAACCCAAAGAAACTGTTCATTGACAGCAGCAAGTGATCACTGAATAGAAAGTGTTCTGGTATACAATGGCAATCAGTTGGCCTGTGTACCCCTTGCTCACTCGACTACACTGAAGGAGAAATATGAAGCAATGAAGTGTGTGTTGGAGAAAATTCATTATGATCAGCATGAGTGGTTTATTTGCATTGAGCTGAAGATGGTGAACTTTTTGTTGGGACATCAATCTGGGTTCACCAAGTACCCATCCTTTCTGTTCATGTGCGATAGTAGTGACACTAAAAAAGGATTGGCCTGCTGGGGTGGAGTCATTTTTCTCTTAAAAACTTATTTCATATGAGAAATATTAACAAAATTCAATCAATAATGTCACAAAAATGTAATTGATTTAATCAGAAGCTCAGATTTTAAAAATCTCAACTGAGCACAAAAAAGCAGTGAAAAATTGTCCTAAATCATTTGGAAAAACAGACAACTTAAAAAAATGTATTTTTTGTTGCCAAGTGTAATAATTTAGTGATACAAGTCTTACTAATTAACCCATAGCTGTGGGGAGTAAAGGTAGATTCCTACCTTTCCCCAGGTATTTGTGCATAAGTGAATATAACAAACCCAACTGGAACTGAAACTTGTCTCTCCAATTAACAATTCTGAGCCATTATCCATCAGACAACCCACATATCCAAGCTTACAGCACCTGGTATTGCCAAGCAGTTGCCCATGTAGGTATTGACCAGGCTTGACATTGCTTAACTTCAGTGATCATACAGGAACAAGTGTTTCAACATAATGTGGCTGAAAGTGCATCTCAGACTGTTTCTCTTGCTGATATTACATTTTGTTTTCTTGACATTTATGATTGGTCCTTTCTTCCAGCTTTCATTTATGACCTTGTCTAAAAGTTCCTGCAGTTTTCTTTCTGAGTCTGGCAACAACACTGCATATCTTATGTTCTTAGGGTGACTTAAAAAGCAAGCAAATATTGCATATCTGGTAGAAATATATACAAGAAATTGAACTCCCTCCAACAAACAACTGGAATAACAAGCTGGTGATTGAACAGACATATTGAAATTTAATTTTATAATTCAATTTTATAATAATCTTACATGAATAATTGAAGCAAGCCTCACAGAATCAATAGTAAAGAACCGTATGTTGTGATAAAACAACAGAAAATTCTAATATCAGATGAGGTCAAAAATCAATTAACTGCATGTTATTTAAAAGTGTCCATTATCTAATAGGTCTGATTGGATTGTGATTACGATTCCAATGTAATAAATTATAACCATGGAATAGTAGTGTTTGAGCCTTTATATATATATATATATATATATATATAAAATTTTAAGGTTTGCTATATTTATGGGATAGAGTGTATGTAAATAAAAAAACTTTTATGTTTTATATATATATATATGAGACATGTTTCATTGAATAATTTAAACAAGTTTTGTCTACTTATTTTATATTCAGTTGGATCCTTTCCTATTCACAGACAAGCTTTTTGGTGTCATTATTAAAGGAAGAAAGAAAATCGCTATGTTCATGCATATTATTTTATTCTGATTACTTTTGACATAGTACACTACGTCATCATCAGATTATTGTTTATTTTAAAAATAAATATTGTAGTTTTCATCATTTTCAAAGTCAAAAATTTCTGTGTTCAACTGAAAGTTAAAATTTTTACTTGCACTAATAGTTTTAATACTTATTTCTTAAAAACTTGACGCACCATACTTAGTTACCTCCCCTGAGGTGACAGTCAATCCATTTACATACTCACTCAGCATTCTCCACTTCACAAATAGAAAAGTGAAAAGTGAAAATAAGTAGACAAAACTTGTCCAATTTATTCAATGAAACCCGCCTCAATGAAAACATGCTGCCAAAATAATATATTATTTAATATATTTTCTGTTTATAAGTTTTTTTATGAACACATTTGAGTAAACGCTCTGTTTTTTTTATTAAACAGTATTTATTACATTTACCAGCCTGAATGTTCGAAAAATTTTGTATAAAATGCGCGTCCTCTGACAGGAACTGAACCTGTACCCTACACGGAATTGTCATTTAGCCAGACATGCTATGACCATCCAGCCACAGAGGACTTACCCAAATTTAGCAAAGCTTGAATTATTGCTTTTAAACACACACCTTCAAATTTTCTCAATCTATCATATCTGCTCTGAAATTGTAGCCTAACGTAAACAATGACAATATATGAAATGGATTAAATCCAACAAATATTTAATATATTTTCTGTTTATATGTTATTTTATGGATACACTTATTTAAGTAAATGCTCTAGTTTTTAATTAAACAGTATTAATTACAATTAACGGTCTGAATTAATTAAAAACAGAGGCATTTACTCAAATAAGTGTATCCATAAAAAAAGCATATAAACAGAAAATATATTAAATATTTGTCAGATTTAAAACAATAAAAAATATTAAAAAATTAAAATTTTCAGACACACTGGGTTGTATATTAACATTTTTTTTTTGTTTTATTATTTTAATTAGGTTCCACAACTACTTTCGGTCAGCATTGGCCATCATCAGGAGAAAATTTTTGCTTGTTAGCAGCAATGAACTACAGGAGCGAATGCCTGTTTATGAAGAAAATGAACTGTATCTGTAGTTTACATTTGTTTTTTTTTTATCGTTAATTTTGGTGGGTCCTTGTGTTGGTCAAACAGCCTCTTTCAATTTGGTTTTAAGATAGAAGCTGGGGAGATTCACGAGTCGCAGAATTCCCTTCTTGGTCATTTTGACAGTTTTATTGGTTGCTGGGAGGGGAATATGTGTGTTAAGTGTATGTTATCTTTTAGTTCTTTGGGAGTGTGTATGATGTGTATAAATATTGGTATGAGTGTGTATATAAGTGTGATACCTCAACACCTCTGCAAGCATGTTTGTCTTGTGTGGGTGAGAAATATGGGTAGGGCTTGATTTATGGCATTATATATTAATTCTATCTATGATGTTAAATTTGTGGTTAAGCCCATCTGGACAAAGTGTTTTGAGGTGCAAAATCCATTTGTCTTTGTGTTCTTCTAATATTTTTCTAAGCTTATTTTTCCTGTTAATTTCTATTTTTTCAATTATAGTGAATTTAGCATGGCTTTTAAAATTGTGTTTTTCTAAGCAGAAATGTTGTTCTATAGGTAATAATCTTTTGCGGGGAACTAACTTAATCTGATTCCAATAATTATTCATTTTGTAGTGAAAGGGCCATTCAGATTTTCCCCACATATTGTTTCTGGCATAGTATACATTCTAATAGGTAAATTATGTTATGACTTCTACAGTTAGAGTTGCGGTAGATTTTGAAAGTAGATTTAGTGACTGAGCTAGTGAACGAATTGGTATGTCTAATGTGGTTACAACATAAGCTCATTTTGTTGTTACATGTTTGGAAAAAATCCTGTTTTTATTTTTGGTCTATTATGGGTTACCTTATCATCTGAAATGTGGTTACTACCTATAGTTTTCTTAAGGTTCTTAGGTCTACGACATGCTAGAAGACCAGGTTCTTCAAACAAAATCTTTAGGTCTGGTTTGAGATAGTGGAGGAAGAGTGGTGTTGAAAGTGGTCAGTAGAGGGATGCGCCTGGATTTATTTTTAATTTTATACATTATGTGTCTTCTTTAGATGTGGAAATTGCTTTATTTATTTGTTCTTTGATTAGGTGTTATTTATAGCCATGTGTTGTGAATTGATGCTCAAGATTTTTAGTATGTTTATTTAGTTCTTTATTGTTAGAATATATCCTTCTGAGTCTAAGAAGGTTCTCCTTCAGGTGTTTTGGGTGGGAAGACAAAGTGTAGACAGTTGTCGGTGTCAGTGATTTTAGTGATTAGTGCCATTTGTAGTTTTCTGTTTTTATCGAAGTAGGTGCGGATGTTTAAAAATGTTACTAATCTTGTTGATTTATATAAGTTCAGAGTAATTAATTATTACTAACAAATCAATTATACATAATAAAGATGTTTAGACATGTCAAAGATTTCATTAAGTTTTATTTTCAGGTCAAGCTCAAGGGAGATTGGTCAATGGGAATAACACAAGCTAAAATCCAAGTAAAAAAAAAAAAAAAAAAATAAGGTCATCTATTGATGACCTTATTTTATTTTTATTAGTGAATATTAACAAATTACTAATTGCTAACAACTTAATGATAGTGTAGAACAAGTGAAAAAGGTCAGCAGAGATCCTGAAATAATATTAATTTATTGTTATCTTGAAACCGTATTATTACAGTTGCTTTTTGTGTCTCAATACACTCTTCATTATTACTATTATTTTATTACTAGTTTAATTCCATCTTATTATTCTTGATTTTCATCCCAACCCTCTGGCTCTATACACTCTTCATTATTACTATCATTTTATTACTAGTTTTATTCCATCTTATTATTGTTGCTTTTTATCACAACACTCAATACACTGTGATAAGTACAACAAAAATCAGAACAGAAGTACTAAGCTTTATTTAGCTAAATGAAACTCAGCTACAAAACAGAAGGGAGGTAAGTCACAGATTATATACCCCATGTGGGCAAGTCTATCTAGGATGCCACGTTCTTCACTCCTTGGAAAATTGTAGCCTCACCATCCGTAACAATCTGTGGGTCTCTTTGTCCATCCGAATCTCCTTATCTGTTGGACCTCAGCAACATCTCCATTACATGTCGTGCTCTCCTCTGGTATAAGAACAACGAGGGTACTCTTATCTTGTTCCATGGTGTGTATGTGGGTGGGGATTAACCCCATTTCAGGGCAGGGTGACAAATCATGAACAGATACAGTAAACTCCCTTCCACTTGGACATCTTATGTTGGCATATGTCGGATTACTGTCAAGGAGTTCAACTTGGTCCACATATGGATTGGTTTCACAGTTTCTTACAAATCTTTTTAATAGTATGGGATCTGGTGATATTAACCAAAATGGTAGTGAACTTTCGTAGGATGAGTGGCATGGGAATGCAAAGAAGCATTCATGAGGGGGTGGCACTTGTTGAGATACACAGCAACAATCTCATGGAGTGTAACACTTCAGGAAGCACCAATTCCAAGTACTTTTCAGGTATGTTATGTGACCTAATGACTTGTAGGGAGACCACAGTTGTTTTCCCTTTGCATTAGCCCATGAGAGTTGTGGCCCCTTTTAGTGAGTAGAACTCTTCTGCCTTTTTTTGTCTTCACTTCCGTTCTGGGAGGAACAGCCTCTTTTCCTTCCTGACCACCAGAGCGTCCACACACGTGGAAACTGGTCAACATGTATGGCCTAACTAAACAAATTCATTCAATCATTCAGGGACGACCAAAGGCCACGAAATTGGTAGGTTATTTCTTTGTACTAATTCTGTTTAACAATTATTTGTTTTGGGACATGTATAAATCTTGTGTATATATTTACGAAGACTGCTTACCATATTAAATGTTTTGTTGGTTACGCTCGCATATTTCGTCTTTTTATATTCGCATTCAGTGTTAGTGTATCAATGGCTACGCTAATGCTAATATTAGTATCGGTGTGCTACTGAAGGCTAGAACGCATTATTCTACCTAACATAGAATAGTCAGTAAACTCTGTGTGGCAAATACACCCCATATACTAATAGACTAAACAGATCACCTTCCATATAATGTGATTAAATCATTCAACCTGTGAGTTCCCAGTTGGGTGGTAGGGAGTGGTTTTATTTGTTGCAATCCCTTTTTGGGAGAGATAGTTTCTCAGTTCCTCAGATATAGAGGATACCCCTCTGAGTGTATATCACCAGGCATCCCAGCTCAGCAGAAAATCGATCTAAGGATTTAATTACTGATGCCATATGGACATGGGAAGACAAATAGAAACCATGAGTATTCGTCAATTACTACAAGTAAATAACCTGTTACATGTGGCAGAAGGCACAGGCCTGTTGAACCCACCATATTTGAAGAATGTTACCCTCTGATGCCGACAAAGAAAATCCTGGCAGAGTATCTCATCTGAACACAAATCCTTCAAAACCCCCAAACAGGTGGCAACATACGACTGGTCGTTAAGGCAAAGGGTTAGATTTACAACTACATAGTCCTTTGAATTAGTGTTTAAAGTTTTCTGAGCCATAGTGATACCTTTACTAAACAGGTGAACTTTCAAGTTTTGTTCCCACATGACTCCTTCACTGAGATAACTGTCAAGAATCGAGTAGAGCACTTAGTTTTTTTTTTCCATTAACAATTACGTTTGTTGCAGTGGGGTAGGAGTTCCCATGGTACATTAGTAAGCGTGGTCAGTATATATGGACCAGCCACTGTTGCTAATGAATTTGACAAAAGTTTGGACCAACATGCACAAGTGTAATGACCTTGCATTAAGTATACTTTACAAGTAGTTACGTGAGCAGGACAGTAGTCCCACTAATGATAAGAAAATCCACAGAAAAAGCATTTACATTTTGCTTGATAGGTTGTGGCTACTGCCGATTCATTAGGTTTGACCGGAGGTTTGTAACAATTCTCACATACTTTGTGGGTTGACTGGACTATTGCTGCCATTTGAATTTCTGAAGTGGTGTACAAGTTGGTTTCTGTTGGGCTAAGTCCAGTGTAGAAGCTTGAGTATAAGCTGTTTGTAGGTCCAGAGTCTTATTTTCCAGGAGACACTGCTGTATGGAATGTGAGCCTATGCCTGTAATGAAGGCGCCTTGCATAACTCCATTACCACCTTCAGCAGTATGGTTTCTGAAGTTTCAGTTCTTCCTCAGCTTTTCCAACTCTCTGGAAAACTTGTCCAGTGATTCTCACAGCTTCTGTCGTCTTATAGCTAACAAGTACCTTGCAAAAACTTCATTAGGTTTTTTAACAAATAAGTTATCCAATTTTAGTATAGCAATGTCCAAATCTGTATATCTTTCTATATATTCAAACTCATATAGCTCAAGAGGGCCAGGTACTTGTTAGGAATTCTTTCCTTGTCTCAACAGGATGGTTTGCCAATGTCGATAATCTCTGGCAGTTGTTGAACAGGAGTCAATATCCAAGTGCTTTGGCTTCCATGCCATTTCCATGTTCATTTTTTGTATTTGTTTAGCTAAATAGATTGTGATAAGTAAAACAAAAATCAGAACAGAGATAAAAGCACTAAGTTTTATTTAACGAAACAAAACTCAGCTACAAAATAAAAATATTATTGTTGCCTTTTATCCTAACCCTCTCAGTCAATAGACTCTTCATTATGACTATTATTTATTACTAGTTAGATTGCATCTTATCATTCTTGCTTTTTATCCCAACATTCTGGCTCTATATACTCTTCATTATTACTATTATTTTATTACTAGTTTTATTCCATCTTATTATTCTTGCTTTTTATCCCAACACTCTGGCTCTATACACTCTTCATTATTACTATTATTTTATTACTAGTTTTATTCCATCTTATTATTGTTGCTCATTATCTTAATCTTTGTTAATTCACTTTTCATTATTACTATTATTTTATTACTAGTTTTATTATTGCTACATTTTTTCAATTATTTTGAATATTGACAATTTAAATGTATCTAATATTTTAAACAATACAAATTTTAGTAATATTTACTGATTTTATTTACCTATTTTTATTTTGACAATTTAGAATGGTGAAATTACAAAAGTATATTTTAACCATTCAGTTTAAATGTTATCATGTCATAACATTTTTAGCATAGAACAAGTTTAAAATTCATTTGTAGTCAAATGTTAGCATTCTTTGTTCTTTTGTACATCATACAAATAGGTTATACTTTAATCAATTCAATAGATATCCTTGATGCAGACAAATGGGATATCTACAAAAGTTGAATTCTTTTGATCTTTCCTTCACAAAATGAAAGAAACCAAAAAAAAAAGAAACAAAAAAAAAGAAACAAAAAAAGAAACCAAAATAAAAAAGAAACCAAAATAAAAAAGAAACCAAAAAAAAGAAACCAAAATAAAAAAGAAACAAAAAAAGGAAACAAAAAAAAGAAAGAAAAAAAAGAAACAAAAAAAAAAAGAAACAAAAAAAAAAGAAACAAAAAAAAAGAAACAAAAAAGAGAAGGACAAATGATCACAACGCCCCGCATCTGTGCAGACAGACACACGTGTACAAATGTATATCTGCATGGCTGTGCATGCACAAATGCACACGAAAACAAACAATACAGAAAAAAGAACTTACACCAACAATAAGTGCATAAAAAAATGAAAAATGTAAGCAGTAAATTACTGATACCCACTAAAGAGTGGACAAACAGGTCCACCCATGTAACTCTGGAGTCGGGATTCTGAAGGTAACATTAATCAACTATGACAGTTTTTACATTATATATATATATATATATATATATATATATATATATATATATATATATATATATATTAATGTATATTCAGGAAGCAACATTTCTTCCAAACATCTTTCATTAAATACAGCAGACTAGGAAGATTTAATTAATTTTTTTTTTTATTATTATTATTATCTAGTTTTTCCAGCATTCTTACATTTTTTTCCCCCATTTTGTAGGAGTAAGGGAGTACAAAAATTTTTACATAATTTTCATTGTCCCAGGCACTTTAACCCACTTAGCTATTTTCAAGGAAGGGGTTTGTTTTCGTTGCTAGTTTTTCCTCATTTTTTAACTGTTTAAGTTGTATTTTATTTTTGCTTTGTTTTGAATAGGAGCATTTATAACTTCACAAAGCATCTTTCTATTTTTTAAAAAAACTTTTAACACTATTTCCACTGTTAAATAAGATGAGGTTGATACTAAGAGAGAAATGCTTAATATACAGAGGCACTCTAATCGCAAGATGTTTCCAGTAATCTACTCAAAGTAGTAGTATGTCCGATATAGGTAACTGATTTGTGACAAGAAACAGTCTTGGGTAGTGAAAATTATACACTATCTAATTTAGATCTGATAGGGTTATTTTGATTAGTGACAATACAGATTCCTTGTCTGACATATTTAATTATATATTTACATACATATATATATATATATATGTATGCGAGATATGAAAATGAAGCTAACAGTTATAGATCCTAAAAAGTGTCAACAAGAGATGAGCATTCCTTAAATATGTAATTGAGTCTTGCTTCGCCTAAAGGAGTGATTTTCTTGCTAGATAAAGAGAAGACATGCTTGATTCCTGCTGGGACTCACATTTTTCTTTAGTAGGTCTCCTTGATCGAGACCAGTTGATATTAATTTCACTGTTTAAGACAATAAAAAACTGGTGTCATCTCAAACATATGTATTCACTAAAAATAATGCTTATATTAATAAGAAAAAAAAATATATGTGTGTGTGTGTGTGTATATATATATATATATATATATATATATAAATAAACCCTTTTTATACGGCCTACACCAAATGGTTTAACCATGCTTAGTGGTCCGGTCCTCAGGGTCTTAGGATGACGTGTTAACTACAGGGCTAACCCCAAGCTGATCCAAGTTGATTGTTGGTCACTGGCAACTTTGAGCCACACCAACTCTGCTTGTGTTGCATTTTTGATCACAGAGCAATGAAAGATCGAATGTTATAGTAATTTAAGTGCTGGGTCGAACCATGGTGGAAGCTATATTAAGGGAAGAAATATCTTCACAAACAAAAAACAAAAGATTTGTTGAGTTAATTTTCAATTGATTTATGTAGTTCTTGGTACAAGAAAATTAACGCTTCTCGCATCAATCTCTATAGTGACACTAGGCCTTGTCAAAAATTCTGGAGTAGTTGGGTTCAAAGTTCTTCAGAGTCAGGAGATCTGGTGGCTAATTAACATGGATTCCAGAGGCACTGATGCAAGAATTTGCTGCACATTCGAGTTCTCAAAGCTGTCTGCTTATATACATTTCAGTCTATAACCAGCATGGGGGTCGACATGTTCTAGGGATCTAGTGATGCCCCAATTATTGCATTAATCTTAGCAATGGTTCTTTGTCCTCTATTTCTGCTTTCTTAATCAACTCCAACTTGCTTCACTTTACATCTCATACCATCAATCTATATGAACCTTGTGCTAAATTCTCCTTCCTCCTACACTCTTGGCACTCAATCACAGCCTACCTCCCAGGGCAGGCACAACTTTCTTTGTAACAAATCTAATTTTAAAAGTGCGTAGGCAAAAAGGCACAGTTTCGTTCTAGTCATTAATTTTAATTCTCTGGGGATCCTTTCTATTTCCCTGGACTTATCTCTGTCCAGCAAAAATATAAACCAGACCACACTCTCGCCCATCAATAATAGAACATGCTTTCATAACTTCTGTTCTAATGTACATTGAAGAAGAATTATACATTCTCATTTAACTTTCCAAGGGAGAGAGAAAATTATTTCCCTAATTCATGTCGCTGCATGCCAGATCCTTGATAGATAAAAAAAATAAAATCTTGGATGCATCATCCCAATTTATAAGGGAGAGAAAACTCAGACAGCTCCTTGGAATCTGTTAATTTCTTGAAACTTTAATGAGCACATCATCTTTCCTTGAATTTGAAATGGCATGGATTAGGCTAACATTTGTTTAACAAGTCGTGTACATGTGAAAACTGATTAATCAATAAAAATGAAGTATCAGTGTCTGCCACTAGGCAGAATTGGTAGATGAGAGTACATGAGAAAGTCACATTCAAGACTCTCCAAAGCCTTTCATATATCACATATTTAAAGATATGCAGGAGCAAAGCTGGCTTGCAAAGTTATATATATATATATATTATATATATATATATATATATATATATGTGAGAGAGAGAGAGAGACTTGCTGGTTGCTCAATGCAAACTGTTTCTGGTTAATCAAAAGTCTGTTGTATCTTTCTGTAGAACCATATTTCTGTTGCTAAAAGTCTCTTCTTCATCTGTGAAGAGATTGTCCATCATTCACTGCCATATAGAAGATTAGATATTACATAGCCATCCAACACTCTTTTCTTTGTTTCTAAGGACACTCGTCAGTAGAACCACATCTCTGTCGCTTCAAGTCTCTTCTTCATCTGTCAGAAGACTGTCCAGTATTCACTGCCATAAAGAGGACAGATATCATGTAACATAATGGATGTAATCTGGAAATCTGATCAACCAGACAACCTCAAGCAGAGAGTCTTTCAATCCACAGGCGAGAGGTGCGAGATATGAAGCTATTGGAGTAGAAGAGACGGCTACACTTAACAGTTTTGACAGTGAAAGGGTGAGAGTGAGATGCCAGCCTAGTTGAACGCTTAAATTCATGAAGTCTGGGAACCAGCGAAAGCAACTTCTCGCAATTACCATGAAATTTTGTCCCATAATAGCTGGTACATTTGCATACATATTTCATGCACTAAATGTAACAATTATTCGGGGACAAATGTAGTCATTTTTTTTTTATTGCTGTTATGTACAAAATGAAAAGCTGGCTTGAATCACTAGATTTCTTTTTATGATTAGGTTAGTTCTTTGCAAATTGACACAGCCCTCGAGTCATCTCAAGGTAAATAAATCAAGTCACTATTTGCCTTCAGCTACAAATAAATAACCCACCCTGACATGGCCTTTTTAATCTCAATTCATCTTTTTCTCTCTCTTTCAATTGGTCATCAGTCTTTTATAACAAGGTTGGTTAGAAAATATAGAAACATTGAAAGACTTCTACTTTTTATCTCTATATAGAATCTCTTCAAAATATGGGCAATAAATTTTACATCAGAGGTATCAATCAGTTCTTTTTATTTTCTCAATTCTCAAGCTATGGATACACTTCCTGCTCCTGCTTGTTAGTAACTAAATTATGTTTCGTAAATTCAAAGGTATGCCATTTCATACACATATTTGCCATAAACTAACAAAGCAACACAGGGAATAAATCACTAAGTTCAGACTCAAACATTGAGGACAGAAAGAAATGCCAAATCTCGATTCTCAGGAACTATCTCACAATGCACGCAACCAGTCAGAAAAATAACTCACTCTCCAACAAACGTGGTAGCCAAAGTACCTGAATTTTCTCCCTGATTTGAGAACACCAATTGCTTTTATCGGCCAAGCATTTTTTCCATTCATCGACAGCTGGGAGAGGACACTCAATTTTTGTATATCAAAATACTTTTATAGCAACTCCTGTGACGGACTTGTTTTTTTAATTTAAATATTCCATCTTCAGTATGTCATGCGGAATATGTGACCTTTTTTTGGGTAAGTAATTTTCTTTTTCGCCACATTTTCCATCATAGGATACATGCAACATGCTGTCACTTGGTTTGACGAGGTAAATCACCGTTTTCTTTGCTATAAAACATTTAACCATCTTTTTAAAAGCAAAAGATGCATAGAGAGAGACACAAAAAGTGATTACTGGCAGCTCTGTAATAAGGCATTAAATAAATGTAAGGTTTCTATTCCTCCCTTCTTCAATTAATATGAGGTGTTATGCTTTGCCCGTAAATTTTCCTCAAATTCTACTCTTGACTCATTCAGAATATCCCTGCCTAACTTCCCTCCAAGAACTTAGTCTGTTGAGTGATATGTATATAACCCCTTCCATGATTTTTGCTATCATCATGTGATCCCCACAAAGTATGTGAACCCAATGGTATTCCTGTAACAATTATTAAGAAGTGTGCTCCTGAACTGGCTCCTGTTCTCTCAACTGTATAATAAATGCCTCACTACCTCCTGCATTCCTGCCTGCTGGAAGATATCATCAATTGATCAAGTTTTTTTTGCAGAGTTTTTGAATATCAGCACAGCACTAGAATTTATAGTTGAGCTGGCTAGATGTAACCATAAATTCTATGCTAACAGTTTCTTCTCTCACACTTCTCACTTGTGGAACTCTTCTGGCTCCATGCTTTCCAGCCAACTTTAATCTGAAAAAATTTAAATGCAATGTCAAATTGGTATCTACAGTCCTCCTGATTACTCTTCTCTTTTTGCTCATCATTAATGTTTCTGTTCCTAATTCTTCCACACCTTGTAACCCCTTGTGTTTTTGTGGCATTACTGCCTTGCTTAGGGTGATTGTGATTAAAAAAAAAAAAAAAAAAAAAAAAAAAACACAGACAGGAAAAGTGTGACATGCAGACAGACACAAAAAGCATGACATGCAAACAGACACACACAAAAAGCGTGACAATTGTACTGGTAACATATGCCCAATGATTTATTTCAATAGTGATAAACTCATTAACTTTAATAAATGTTTGTACTGTTTTGGACATTCTATATAGTCCTTGTCATGCAATAATTTGATTTTGTGAGTCAAACAAAATTCATTTAAAGAGATGTCTTCTTTTTACTCTCTCTCTCGCTCTCTCCCAAGAACTATACAGAGACCAAATCAAATAAGAACAAAACAAATAATCTGAATGTAAATAGTTTATTATATCAAGACTTTCATATGAATGCTATGCATCATACCAAACACATTCCAAAATATCTAAACACTCGGCTTTATAAAACAGCTTTAACAGATCAATGATTTGAAATGGCTTTGAGCAAATGCAACCTGTAGTTCTTAGCATGGACTATATTTGAATCACAGATTGTACCAAATAATAAAAACCACATCACTAGATTTCAGCAGCAACAACTAAAATGGGCAACATGTAATCCAAAGAGAAAATAATGCCATAATCATGATGTTACATACAACTTCAAACAAAAAGTTAGGAAGGAAACCTCTGTCAGTACAGGAAGAAGCAATTAAATGTGGGGAGCCTGGTGAAAACGTCAGTCATGCTGGCATCAGTATTACTAATGATTCCCCTCCTTTTTGATGTAATGAGGGAAGGTACTGCTATGGGCAGCCGTTTCTGTATGCGATCTGGGATTACAAAGGAAATGTTTGTCACAGATTATTTCCATGTCACAGAGAATAAATCACTAAGTTCAGACTTGAACATCGGGGCAGAAAGAAATGCCGAAAACTCGATTTGCAGGTACTATCTCACGAATCACAATGCACACAACCAGTCAGAAAAATAACTCATTCTCCAACAAACATGGTAGCCAAAATACCCAAATCCCCCCCACGATTCGAAAACACCAACTGCTTTTATCGGCCGATCATTTTTTCCATTCGTCGACAGCTGGGAGAGGATGTTCAGTAATTTGCATATCAAAATGCTTTTATAGTGACTCCTGTGAAGGACTTGTTTTTTAATTCAAATATTCCATTTTCAGCATGTCATACGAAATACGTGCCCTTTTGTTTGGTAAGTAATTTTCTTTTTCGCCACATTTTCCATTGTAGAATACACACAATGCACTGTCGCTTGATTTGACGACATAAGTCGCCGTTTTCTTCGCTATAGTTTCCCAAGACCAAGCACCTCTCGATAATAACTTTAGTTGCCCTGCTCGTAGACAAAGACACAAGTGAGTTGCACTCTGCCCACAGACGGAGACAAAACAACCAATTTGGTATGCTAAATTAAAAGATCAACCCATAGAAATTGTTTAACTGGTCATTCTTTTTTCTAATATAGCATTTAAAAAAAAAAACTCTTAACTTCAAAGACATGTCAACAAAAATGTAAGAAATAGAATTTGTCATTTATTCCTGTCTAGACAAAAATGTCACATTCTTTAATGCCTTTCCCAGATCATCATATTCTTAATGGCAGAACAAATCAGAAAATATCAAAATATTGTTACTGAATTCCTTTTTACCAGTTTGGCAATCTTATTTCTTCTCGAGGCATTTTATGACTTGATTAATTTACATTGTTTGGGATGTTGTCCTCATCTTTATTGTCATATTCACGTTCCGGCTGTTGTACGCCCAGGCCTTATTCAAGTAATTGGAATTTCAAATTGAAAATTTTATTAGATAGATTGTTCTAGTTCCACGTACCATGCCTCTTCCAGATATCTCCATTTCAGTTTCAGTTATTTCCTTTTAACAACTCAACTCTCCAAGTTTTTGTTAACTTCTACTGGTTACAACACTTTGGGTTAGGTCACGAGATAACTTCAAACCAACGCTTTTATCCACTGGGCCATGTGTCCTTGGGGACATCAGTGTATGAATTTTTGAGACTTATAAACCTAATGTCTCAGTAACCAAGTTTAACCAGAGCTCATATTACAATTTGTTATTGTATTGCTGGTTCTCATATTATATTCATGTCTATGCTTGGCCGGCCATAGCAGTGGTGGACAAAAACATGGATTGAATTATTAAAGGGAAATAACTGAAACTGCAATATCCGGAAGAGGCATGACACATGGAACTAAAACAATCTAACCTAGTGAACAAAATAAAGGGTTTGGTTCAAAATTCCAATCACCTGAGGAGGACTGAAGCATACAGCAGCCGAAACATCATGAGAAGTGTCTGAAGAATGTAAATAGTGTAATTGTTACAATACCTCATCTCAGAAATATAGACAGCTCCTGAAGAAGGCCGGAATGTACAACAGCCAAAACATTGTGAATATGACAACAAAGATGAGGACAACAATCCAAACAATGTAATATAGTAAAAAAATTGCAGGACCTCATCTTAGAAATATAGACTGATGTTGACTTAATTAATGTTTCAGTGGAATGATGGCATTAAAATTAAACTTTTAACTCAGTCATGCTGATATGATTTTAATTTTCCTCAGGAACCACTGGTAGTGATTTGGGCACATACCTGGGAAATTCAATGGGTCTCAACTAAAGTTTCTGTAACAGCGAATTGGGTCAACCAAAGAAAAGACCCAGAGTTGGTTGCATGTTGTGAATTAATACCAGGAGTTACGTCCTCTTTCACAATTGGGTGTTAAAAGAGGACATTCTACTTACAGTAGATGAAACTGACAAAATCTGCATATGAACAATAATAGGCAGATATAAGTCAATAGTTAGCATGGATCTGGGACTGAAAGAGCTATATAACACCAGCTGTTTTTCAGTTGTCAGGAGCGTTCTCAATATGCAGACAACCAGATAAGATGAACACATTTTGTCTTAAACTGCAGGGTTACAGACCAAATTTTTATTTTTGTTTTTTTACTATCATCCTGAAAACAATTTTAAAGAAAGTAAAAATTTTATAAAAAAAAAAAAATTTTTTTAAAGAAAAACAATTTTAATCATGTCGACTCACTTAAATTCACAGAACAATTCAAGTTCAATTAAGAAACTAAGTGTTTTGGAGAATTATGACAGAACAAAGTTTCTAAATTAACAGAAAAAAAAAAATGTTTTTGTTGTTTTGTTTTTTTTTTTAATTGAATCAATAAGTTTAAAAGAAAAACAGTATTTAAAGCAACAGTCGGCAAACTTCAACAAGTTCAGGCACATCAGATAAATTTAAAAACAAAAAAAAGAATAAATGAACCAAGAAAGTTTCTTGTAAGATGAAATTGATATTTATTTCATACCACTGACAAATCCCACTGTCCAATGAAAGAAGGAAAGAGTAACTGAAAGAAAGAAAGCAAGAACTAGTAAAAAGTTTTTGAAAGCATATGTGCAATGTATCACTTTGCACAGAAACTTTAGTTGTGGCCATGGGACGCACAGATAGGAAAGTTACGGCATCCTTTAAGATTCTTATGTGTCAGGGATGCAGGATACACACTTATCAGTTATCTGCGACTTAAAAGTTGTATCTTTTAGCAGCCAAAAACAATTTACATAAGCCTTGCTGATTATCACATTTACAACATGACAACTTTTTGGATTCACTTCTATATATATATATATATATATATATAGCATCCTTAACTACTCTGTACACTTGACCAAGGCAGATGCTTCGACTTTGACCTTTCTTCTTCACATACCCTACAAATTTCATTTATTTTCATAATTACCCTAATTACATTTTAGTTCTTTCTGTTATGAACATAGTCATAATACATTATCTGACCATCTTATACTTTCATATTTTGTAGAAAATCTCAGCTTGTTTTTTTCTTGAGATTTTTAGTATTTTGCAAGACCAGTCCATGCTGTTACAAACCTTTCACATAACATGGCAACTTCTCACCAAATTCAAAGGACATTGTGGCCAGAGTGCTTGGACAGGCTATGTATTAAATTATGTTCCCATTTATTTTTGTTTCCCAACTGGACACTAGTTGAATTTTTACTTTTAGTCTTACTTCTGGCTTCTTGCGCATATCTACTCCTTTTAGTACTTCCAGCATGACTACTCAGCTTTTAGTACTTCCAGCATGACTATTCCCCTTTATTACTTTACATCACTACTGATTCTTATTTTTTTTTCACTATTCTTCACTACTTCAGGCCACCACAAATCCTTACTTCTGGCATTCTTGACCTTTCAACTTCAACCTAACCCACTTGGTAGATGGTGTAAATGGACCAGCTCACTACAGCCCTAAACTTCCGGCTACACATTGGTTCCTACTTGTGGCATGCATATTGTTCCAGGTTCAAATAATCTATTCCATAGACTATGGTTATAATACTACAAGAGGTTTACCACTGGACACAGCCAGCGACTGACATTGGATTTAACCAGCCTATATGCAATCAGATTTGACCAGAAACACTGCTATATCACTGTCCCTACTCCTTCTGGCATCACTTTCTTCAACCTGACTCACATAGTTGATCATTAATGGACCTGCTCACTACAGCCCCAAACTTCTGGCTGCACATCAGTCCCTACTTGCAGCATGCATATCATTCCAAACTCTAATAACCTATTCTGTACACCAGGGTTAAAATTCTATGGGAGATTCACCACTGGACCCAACCAACAACAGCACTATCTTGGTTTTTGACCAGCAACAGCACAATATCTGCATCGGAATTGACCAGTCTCTTCAACACTTTCTGCAGACACTCATGCTAACCTAACCTACAACAAACCTGGTCTGTATTTTTAAATAAATTTTGTATTCGTTTTTAATATCCTTGTTCTGTTGTCCATTTTGTTTCACCTGTCATATTTCACGTCTTTAATTAAAAAAAAAAGAAAGTTAGTGGGCCTCTTGTGACCTCATACTTATTTGGGCATTCAGGCCATATAACATTAACACCCACCTCCAGAGGGTCCACAACAGATATAATAGTAGCTTAATTAAATTAAGAATTAATTGGAAATAAAAACTCTGAATGCACCAACACACTTTCATAAGAAATCACACCATTACTATTTGAAATATTTAAATTTGTACTTTGTAAATAATACCAAAATAGAGAGTAAATGATACACTCACTAAGACTCGTGTTATTTTAACCGTCTTTGGTGGCCAAAAGAAAAAAAAAGGCAGAACTTTTAAATCTCAAGATTAATTCTAATGTTATCATTATAACAAAACATTTTCAAGCATTACACTGGGCAACAAAAAAAAGAAAACATTTTTAAATTGTTTATATTTTACCAAATGATTAAGGACAATTTTTCCCTGCTGAATTTGAAAAGGTCATGCCTTTGTGCTATGTTCTTCAGTTTTTAAAATCCAATCTTATGACTAAATCAATTACATTTTTGTGACATTATCAATTGAGTTTTTATAAAGTTTCTCATACAAAATAAGTTTTTAAAAGAAAAAAATTTTTTCTTACACAATGTATTAATTGAATATTACAAACATCAATTACAATAAATTGAATAGTATACATTAATAAATGTAAGTACATGTAAATTACATATTGCATCATCATTATTCAAAATTCAGGGTTTGAAATTCCATTTGTTCAAACCCTTAGAATAATCAGCAGCAGTGTCTCTCTTCAAAGCCAGATGTAATCAGCCATCATGACTGCATCCCTGATACCTGGTTGCCATCTCTTTCATGTTCTGATGGAATCTATCCCCATGTTCATCCTCATTGATCCCAAATTCTCAAGAAACCGATTCACATGTGGGAATAAATAATGCATTTTGATGCTCAAGTTGCATCCGAGGTTTCTGAAAGCAGTCAGCATATTGGTGACTATTTCTGTGGAGTTCCTGGCCTTGTTGTTGCCAAGAAAGTTCTTCATGACCAGAACAAAAGCCTTCCATGCTTCCAGTTCCACTTTGTACATTGAGTTTTCAAACTCTGGAGATCTGATGAGCTGACGGATTTGAGACCAATGATGGCAGCTTTCAACTTCTTCATCGTCAATCCTGGAAAAGCCTGGTACAAGTGAAGCAGCCACTATTCTTGTCCAGAGCTTTGGTGACCTGCTTGATCAAGCTGAGCTCGATATGCAGCAGTGGGAAAAGTATCCTGTCTATCCACCAGAGGCTTATTGATGACGGTTGTTGCTACCCAACAGTAATGCTGAGCAGTGTCCCTACTATCCCACATGCACAGAAAGCATGGATACTTGGTGGACCTAATACCAACAAAGTGTTCAACATCTTCAGGCCAATGCAAATAAATCACTCATGCTGATCATAAAGAATTTTCCCCAGAACATATTTCACTGCTTTATATTTCTCCTTCAGTGTAGTCATATGAGTGAGGGATACAGAGGAAAACTAGTTGCCATTGTGCAGCTAAACACTTTTCAGTGATCATTTGTTGCTCTCAATGAACAGTCTCCAATCTTTGGGTTCGTATGGTGGCATTCTAATTTTGTGCAGCAGCTGCACAATATCTGTACAGTACACAAAGTAGTTCTCTTCAAAGAAAAAAAAAAAAATGGAAGTACTCTTGATGCCTGTTGTGGTAGAAGATCAGAGAGGAGATTTTTTTTCCTTCAATCTAGATGCCAAAATTTTGTCAGAGGACTTTGTGAAGCTGAAGTTGTGAATGAGATCATTTAGTTCCTTTTGGGGGAAAAAAGGATGTGGAACATCATTGTCAAAAACCACTTCTTCAACACTTGAAAAATCTTTCTCACTAATGTCAAGAAGTTCTCCAAAGACAGATATTGGAATTTCATCACAATGAACTACAGGACGAAGTGCTGATTGAAGATCAGGATACTTGAAGCGGCTCTGTTTTTTTGCTATTGATCCCAGTCTCAACAATAGCACAGAAGTAGCAGTCAATGCTATAGCTTGTTGGCTCCCCACAAACCATAGGAATTCCAAATTTCAGACAACTCTTCTTGCCCTTGGTCCACCAATGCAGATAATCGGTACATATCATACATACCTTGTGTGGCACTCAAGCTTCATCCTGGTCACAAAGCTGCTGAATCATTTCTTGCTGGTGTGTGTGTGCAAGTGAATGAGGTCTTGAATATCAGCAGTTAGAATGATATGGCTCTTAGTGGAATCTGAGGGACTGTTATTGAGGTCAAACATTGTGATTTTTATACTGTTATTCCCAAGAAATTGGTTCCTGAATTACAACTTCAGTTATTTCTAATTGGCCCTAAAAAGTAACATGGTATGCTACATCTGTGCAGTATTTTGGCAGTAGACCTAAATTAGAAGGACTAATAAAACAACCTTTCTGATTTTTATTCTATGGTTTCGTATTGTACAGTTTAATTGGTGTTTCTGAGATGTAAACACTTTCTTGCTTGTTATTGGTTTATAAATATTTTGGAGGCATGTTTTAATATTTGTGAAGCTATATTTGACTGAAAAAAAACTTAAAGTTAATAAATTTATAATTAACATAATAATTAGTTTTATTGTGTGAAATATGTTGCACATTTAGATATTTTAATAGACTTAACAATAGAAACAAAAAGAGCACCTTGTCGTGGTGTAATGGTTAACAAGCTTCTCTTACTAGATCAGTTATGACTGAAAAGTGAGTTCAGTTAAAAATATTTAGACAATAAATTCAGTGTTGACCATTGTTATGCATGCTGCTTTTTATAGCGTTAATGTTGGTCGTACTATGTTATCTAAGTTTATATATTTTTCTCATGATAGAATTAAACTAAATTTTTAAAGTTATTACATCAGATTTTATTCTTTTCAACAGCAAATTTTATGGCAAAGCATCTGTAATGAAGTGGGGAGAGAGTTGCAGCAAAATGATGACATGTTAACTAATGAATAACATTAGACATGATTTTTTTTTTTTTTTTTTTTTCATATTTAACTTAATATTTTGTATGTGTCTGAAGAGGTGCCATCACCCTGGTTGAAACAACATCCTTACATTCTCCATCTGCAATGTCTGTGAGATTGCCCCCTAATCTCTGGGGTGGTCATTTATATAACTGCATTTATTACAAATCTCTCCATCAATTTTTGAACACACCTTGTAATTTATATTTTGGGGAGCCAATTGTAATGACAGATGTGTACCATCAGTAAATGACAATTTATTGATTTATAAAAACGTCGTGACCATGGACAATAAAGGAATGTTTTCCTTTGGGGAGTCAACTCATTATTCTTATGACAAGAAACACGTTGTCAATAAAAAGCTATTTCTACAAAGCACAAAAAAGATATACATACTGTGGTTATTAATAATTTAACCTTGATATTATGTTTACATTTCCAAAGCCACTTAAGTAAAAATTTCACACGTTGAAATACAAGTCTGTTACCCATTTAATCTATATGCATACCTATGTTTTATAGATTATGCAAAAGCAGTTGATAAAGTACATCACAGAGAACTGTTGGAATTGCTAGATAACCTAAACATATTTGGGAAGGATATTAGAATAATCCAGAACTTATATTGGTAGCAAAGTACCAGCAGATGGATAGAAAATGAATTCAGTAAATATGAAAAAAATTAGGTATCTTCTCACCAGGCTTATTCAAACTATACAGCAAGTCAATTCTGACAGAATTGACTCCCATGATTCATTATTGATGGACACAATCTTAACACCCTAAGATATGCAGATGAGACAGTGTTGATAGCCAAAAAAGAAAGAAATCTACAAGAATGTACTACGAAATGTAGTAAAGGAAAGAAAAAAGTAAACATTAATTGTAAGAAGATAAAATACATAGTTACCAGCAAAAGGGACAGCCTAGCATGCAAATTACACATTGGGAATACCAAAACCAAACAAGTACAACAATTTAAATATCTGGGATGTATTTTAACAGAGGATGGAAAGTGTGACACAGAAATCTGAAAGCACATTAGGATAGTGAAAGACGCCTTACAAAAGCTAAGCAAAGTAATAAGATGATCAAAAATGTCTTTAGAAACAAAGAAAAGAGTACAGAACTGTTACCTAATATCAGTCTTCCTATATGGCTGTGAATGTTGGACAGTCTCCTGATAGATGAAGAAAAGACAAAAATGTGGTTCAACAGAAGGATGCTGAGAATATTATGGACTGAAAATGTTAACAACAATGAAGTTTTAGAAAAAAAGAAAACAAAAAGGACAGTTATACTTAACATGAGAAAGAGACAGTTGAATTTTTTTTAGGACACATATTGAGAAAGAGGGCTTGTAAAATGTGACGCTGACAGGATGTATTGAAGGCAAACAAGATGGAGGAAAACAGTGCATAACCTACGTAATAAGCTTGTGTAAATGGATGGTAAAACGGTTTCAGAGAGATGGCAAGAAGACAACATTTACTAAGAGCAGCAAAGAATAGGAAGTCGTGGAGAGCCATAATCGCCAACATCCCAAAGAGATGTGGCATATAAAAAAAAAGGAGAAAGTGAGCAAATGTTTGTTTGCTTGCTTGCAAGTATCTTATAGCGAACCAAACAGCTGGACCCTGAGGGCTAAAAATTAGACTATAGTAGTGGGTTCCCAACCTTTTTTAGCTCATGGCTAACTTTGAATCCAGAATTTTTCTGTGGCCCATGAAATTATTATAGCATAAAAAATTACTTTCATTTTGTTGTTCATATCCCACCCTGAAATTTTCTATAGTCCATTTTGTCCATAGGTTGGGAAACACTTGTCTATAGGATCAATATGACTTGAGAATTAACCTGGGATACATGGTACTGACCTTTGAGGTCACCACAGATAAATTTATAGTTAAAAGTGTTATTTATGTCCAACTGTTTTTAAAAAAAAAAAAAAAAAAAAAAAAAAGAAGATATCTCTTCACAGGTCATTGCATGAACAGGAAAAATTGTAAACATTTAATAGCAGCATTACCAATGGTTAAACAGAAGTACCAAAAATGAAATCATCAAACAGAGTTCAATTTCAAGGCATGCATAAGAATAAATGAAGCAAGTAATTAACATCTGAAAAAGTTAAGGATTAAAAAGAATTCCCACATGGTAATTATGTAAATTAGTAAAGTACAGATACCACATGTAACTCAAAGAGAAAATAATGACATAATCAAGGTTAAAATTGCATGCTATTTCAGCTGAAAGCAATACTGGCTGCTCGGTCAATGAATCCCAAAAGAAACAGCTAATATTAGACTTAGAGTAAACATCCAGTTCAGTAGCACATATTCACTTGTCAGTTATTAAACCATAACCACTTTGGCATGCCTCCAATGGACTGATGCTTTGTACATATCTGTTCATGAGCAGGAGGAGTGAAAGATCATCATACCTGGGTGTTGAGAGATCTGTTCTATTTTCACTTTTAATGTGTATTCCAAAGCTAATGAGACATGTATTCCAAATGTTGTATGAGCCTTTCTTTTTCTTAATGACTTTTCGTGTTCATTTTTGCATCAGAGCTGTTAACATACTCGAGATAAATAAATAAGTCCATTGTTTCTAATGCCTTGTTATCAACATCCATAAATTTAGAGAGATTTTCAAATGCTTTTTTTTCTAAAATTACAGAGAAAAAGAAATGCAAACAAACAGCAACAAATACTAATAACATAATCAAGAGATGTTGACATTCCACACTACTTCAAACAAAAGGTTAGGAAGGAAACCTTGGTCAATACTAGAAAGAATGATAACAGCTCCTGGGCATGAGAAGAGAAAATAATGACATTCCACACTACTTTGAGCAAAAGGTTAGGAAGGAAACCTCAATCAATACAGCTACTGATTTTTTTTAATCATTTCACTCAATGCAAGGTAGTAAAGCCACTAAGGCACAAGGGGTTACTGAGTGTGAAAGAGTAAGAAAAAAAAAAGAGAGAGACATTATTAAGGAGCAAGAACAATAGAAGAATAATCAAGAAGACAGTAGATAATGATTAACATCACATTTAAATTTTTAAAGATCAAAGTTGGCTGGAAAGAGTTCTTGTTGGTTACAATCAGAATGGAATGACTGCAAAACACTTCCCCTTCCCTAATTTATAGCAAAAAGAAAAAAGGTGCAGCTGCGTGAAGTACCAGTTGTACCCAGTCTTCTTTACAATCTTAATCTGTGAGACTACCAGGAAATTCCGCACACAGAGCACAACCACTTGACTCATCAGCATCTGCAGCGCATCTGGTGTTGTCTTGCTCATTTTGTTGAATGGGTGAGGTTCAGAAATTTGCATAAGCCACAAATTCATCTTGCAAAATCTCTGAGCTCCAAGATAAAGTTGTTCTTAAATTGCAGCTTTTAGATTTACCATATTTTCTTTCACATATTTCGCATGCAAGACATGCGTTTTGTTTCAGGAAGTAAGCTGTTTTCCATTCTACACAATTTATAGACACTCCATACAGGGAATTCTTTCTAGACAATAAGATTAGGCCACTTCCACTAAGTTCTGTTCTTTTTTGTCTTGAAGTCAGAATGCTAAGATTACTTGTGTGTATCCCCTTTTGTGTATTAATACCATTCTTAGTTTGTAAACTTTTTGTCTTATTACTGTTTTGCCTCATATATATTGTTTGCTTGCTTAGTATTATCTTTGCCCTGTTCTTTTCTTTCCCTTGTTATTGTTTATTATTACTATTATTATTACAAACTTTGTCAATTCTGTTTGTCTGGCAGTTCTGCCAATTATATTTAACATGGCCAATTACTATAAAATTCAACACAAACCTATTTTCTTAAAAAATTGTTTTAGAGTGTCTATATTTCTGAGATGAGGTATTATTTACATTATTCGAACTATTGTCCTCATCTTTGTCGCCATATTTATCACAACGTTCCGGCAATTGTATGCTCCGGCCTTCTTCAGGTGGTTGGAATTTCCTGATGCCCTTTA
>CAHIKZ030000629.1:1177500-1282500 GCA_903632075.3 Acanthosepion pharaonis
CTAAATTCTCAGAGCAAGAATGAAATACCAGAAAAGTTAGATTTAAATTATTCCAAGATCACAATTTGATGCTGTCTGTTCTAACCTGGAATTTAAAATACAGAATTAAAAAAATGCTTTGTTTTTCAATAATTTTTTTAAACACTACCTTCATTCTTTTTGTTACAAGGTTTATTTTCTATGCTTCCTAAAATTAATTTCCCATCCTTGTTCAAGTCGAATGTTTGTCTTTTTTTTTGGTTTGATTTTTTTTTTTTTACAATATTTAATCTATTTTCAGTCTTATTGTAAAAATGTCAGAGAATCAGCAGAAACATTGGGAAAATGTTTTTAATTTAAAAGAAAAATTAAACAAAAGATGGGGATCATCTGAAAATAATAATTTAATCTGAATAATTTATATCAAGTCTTAGAAAAAAAATTTTAATTTTCATATTTATTCAGTACACTGCCATATAATCAATGATATAAAATGATGTAACTTTGTATATTTATCAGGTAGCCTGATCTACTCTGCTTAGTAATGAGACAGCCTGTTGTTATAGCAACAGGAGGCATTCCTTAATGCCAATAAGCAAATATGCCTCAGACTAGCATTACAATGGAATATCTCATTACTAAGAGAAACACCAGGTTGCTAATAGGTTGGCTTTATTTTATATTAGGTTGCTTAGGATATATCTTACTTTTAATTATTTAAAAAGCAAAATTCTTTCATCCAGGCAACAACAGATTTAATTGTAGAGATAAAAATCTTAGCTTACTCATGCAGAATATATAACTAATGCAATTGAAAAATTACATAACTATTGCTACCATTTTGTGATGGGATGGATAGTGTTAGGTTTCTTTAGATATTTTTTACTTTTAATGATTTAAAAAAAAAAAAAAAAAGAACAGAAATTCTTTCTTCCAAGTGACAACAGAATTAATTTTACAAATAAAAATCCTACAGAACTCGTGCAAAATATATTACCAATGCAACTGTAAAATTACTTAACTACTGCCACCATTTTATGATGAGATGGATAGTGTTAAGTTTCTTTAGATATTTTTTACTTTTTTTATTTAAAAAAAAAAAAAAAAAAAAAGCAGAAATTCTTTCTTCCAGGCAACAACAAAGTTAATTGTTTAATTATATCATAATATGGCCCACATTTTTTGACATTACAATTAATAAACATTATATATATATATATATATATATATATATATATATATATATATATATAGAGAGAGAGAGAGAGATGGATAAAGTTAGTTTCAACTAAATTATGCAAAATGAAAATAATATTTTAATAAATATATTTACCAAAATTACACAAAAATATCTTGAAATACTAAAGAGTAGATTTATTCAATAAAATTGCCATTGGCTTCAACCACAACCTCCAGACAACTTTGGAATCTCCTGCAACTCTTTTGGACAGTCTCCTTGGTGTATGCTGCCATAATCCTTGCATTCATTTCATCTTTGGTGTTACAAGAAGTTTTGGTGGTCCCTCACTCAACTTCACCCCACACATAATAATCATAGGGATTGCAGTCTGGAGAGTTAGGTAAGAGTTAGGAGATGTAAGGGGTGATGTGATTGCAGAAATTATCTGACAGCCATGACTGGGTTCTCCTGCTTGTGTGGCATGGTACAGAGTCCTGTTACCAGACATAGGGTCTTCCAGTAGCCACCCTCTTGACCCAGGGAAACACTACCTCCACAAGACACTTGATGTAGGCTGTCATGTTGAGTGAGGCCCTCACTAACAAATTAGGGAGTTTGTTTCTTATCAGAATGATCAGAGTGAGTTTTCCAAGTTGGCATACCTTCGAAATCAGCATTAGACTCATCCAATTCTTTCTGAATCCTCTGCACTGTCTTCAGACTGACACCCAAATACTCTGAAATGTTCAAATTGGAGCTTCCAGCACAGATACCAAGCAGTACAGTATGCGGTTTCCAAATTTCTGGCAGAGTGAATTGCATCATGGTGCTCTTTTTCTCACAGACAGTAACCAACTGACTACAATACTGAGCAGTTTGACAAAATCAAAACCAATATGTGTGCACAAAATTAGAAATATAAAATAGCATCAATTTACCCTTCACACCGTGTGTGTGTGTGTGTGTGTGTAAATATATATATATATATATATATATATATATATATATATATATATATATATATATATATATATATATATAAAATTAAAAGAGAAACCGCAAACGTTTTTGGTTGTAACATGGATTTTTTTGCTTTTAATTATTTTGGTTGTTTTTAGTATATTTTTCAGTTTATTATTCTTGCTAAGTAGGTCTAGATTTTTTTGTAATTTCTGTGAATAGTTCTGGATTTTTTGTTGTATGTTGAGACATATGCTAGAGTTCAATGTTACATTAAAAGCAAATGCCAATCTAAAAACCTAAAATACATATTAACCTCATCCAAATTTAACCAACACACAATACAGGGAGTCACAAAATGCAACAAAAAAAAAATGTGGGGTTTGTGACATCATTATAAAAGGAAACTCTTCCACTTTGTAAACCCCAAAACGACATTCATAATAAAAACTTAAACTGCAACTCCAAAATTGTGATTTATGTACTCAAATGCACAAAAAGCAAGAAGTCATATATAGGTATCAGCCAAAAACTAAACAGGATCCCCCTATACAAAAGCAACATAAAATTACCAGACAACAGAAAACTTTTTGTATTTAAATGTAACCAGGGTAAATTTAATATCATACCGATATATCAAACAGACAATTATTCTTACCTACAAATACAAAAAAAACTTCATAAACAAATTTAAACCAGAATTAAATAGATCATAACCCCACATGCAAAAGCACACAATATGGGCACATAATGGCCAGATACAGTGATCAAACCATTTGCATGCATACACACACACTCACATGCAGGTGTCTGTGGAACACAAATATATATACACATATTGAGAAAAGCAAGGGACTACTCATGGGCACACACGCAAACCCCACACAACTTAGGAAGTGTGTGTGTGTGTGTGTGTGTGTGTGTGTGTGTGTGTGTATACTGTTTTCTTGTAATAGGACAGTATGTGTATGTAGAGAGGAAGTGCATGTATACATGCGCATGCTTTTTTATATATATATATATATATATATACACACATACACACACACACATATATATATATATATATTGGCAAAAACAAGAGGCGCGCATGCGAACACTACACAGCATGGGAAGTGTGTGTGTGTGTGTGTGTGTGTGTACAAATGTGTTTACTAATTCCTTGTAAACAGACAGTGTGTATGCATGGAGAGGGAATACACATATGCATAGGCATGCTGACAAAAACACAAGGAAATGGAAATAGATCTAAGAACACACAGGTGTCATTAAAAGATAAGAATGTTGATAACTTCTTCACCATTTCTCAGACCAATCTTAATTGTTTTATAAGCCTTCACACACAACTTTTCACTGCCAATTTAGGAAGACATTTGGGTCACAAACACAAAAAAGCAAATATCTCCGATTGAGAATATTTAACATCAAAAAACATACGAAAAAAATGAATTATTTTTAATAATATGTGGAAATCTCCAAGCTTTGCCTGATGAAGGTCGCAAAACCGTAAACCTGTGTAGCAAAATTATGGAAAATAAAGCATAACATTTTTTTATAAAATCTACATTACAACCAAAAACGTTTGCGGTTTCTCTTTTCTTTTTAATATACACACTTTTCTCTCGGAACTACTATGACTTCTATTTATATATTATATATATATATATATATATATATATATATATATATATATATATATATATATACAAAAAATTATGTAACAAAAGAATCAATTGTATAGATATAAATCCAAGATTATTTCTGCATAAAATATGACCACTGCAGTTAGGAAATAACTTACAGAATTCTGTCATTATTTTGATGGCATGAATCATGTTAGTTTTCTTTAGATATTTTTTTTTACCTTTAATGATTTAAAAAGACGGAATTCTTTCTTCCATGCAACAATGAAGTAAAGTGTATAAATAAAAATTCCAAATTACACATGCTGAAAATGTAACCAATTGAATTCCAAAATTAATTGAATATGGCTGACATTTTGTGACCAAATGGATAGTGTTAGGTTTCTTTAGATATTTTTGCTTTTAATGATTTAAAAAAAGCAGAATTCTTTCTTACAGGTGAGAATAGAATTGTATAGATAAAAATCCTAAATTACTCATTCAGAATATATAACCAATGCGATTTTAAAATTAGTTAATTATAGCCATCATTTTTTATATTACAGTTAAACTAATGAATATATTCTTAACTAGTAGTGTAACCTATCTTCGACCGGATCTTTCATTAGTGGGAATTTTTACCGTTCAACTGGAGCAGTTTAGTTTAAAGTCAGCCCACCCAAAAATCAATATTAGCAACAACAATTGGGTGCAACATCTCCAAATTGTTGGGGGGGGGTGTAATAATTTGAATGGGGTGTGGCCCTAAAAAGGTCCATTTTTGCATTCTCAATCCTGTTTCAGCCTCACGCACAGTAGCAGTTGAAGAGGCGTTTCTCCTCAGCCGTTGAGTCCTTTGATCATCATTTTCAGCCTCGCATGCAGAAGTGTTCAGGTATGCTCTTCTGGAAAGCCGATGGTTACGTTGATCTTCAGACTCGGTGGATCTGATTGAAGCATTCCAAGAGGCATTTCGAGACAGGCAAACTGAATGTTCAAAAGATGATTCGTTATCTCTTATTCACATGGCAGACCTGGCAGCAGCGTTTATACCACCTAGGCAAGTTCTTTTCTTTGGTGGTATGTCTTAAGCAAGTATGAATTGTCAAATAGAATGCATGGGCAAATACCAAAAGAGAATGCTACAGGGATCACTAAGCTCAAATAACTTTTGGAAAAGTTGGAAAAATAAATGCTGAGTAATAGAAAAGCAAGCTTACTTACTACAGTGAATGCAATGCAAAAACTGGCAGGACAATAAAAAACTTTAAATTGAGAACAGCTATAAATGACAATGAAAGCAACACCTTAAAACTGTAGTAGTAGGCAATGGAAAAGGTAACCTCACTTGAGAGAGATTTAAGCTTGGCCAAGAGAAGGGGAATGTGTAATTTGGACTCAAAACTGGCACTGAATAATTATCTATTAAACAAAAATTGAAATCGTAAGTGTTGTGGAGTTATTTCGCAGTGGAGGCTTGTACTTGGACTAAATCAGTCCTAAAAAGGTTCGACATACAAAACATTAGGAATAGGTATTACGCAGAGTAATCTTGTTGTGGTCACTGACTACTTTCGTATTCGACTAACTGTCGACTACTGTCGTCCGACATTGACTGACCCTCGTTTCTCTTACTACTCCTACTTATATTAGGTGGGAGAGTCTATTAACTATAGAATAGGTGTGTTTCACCATAACAGGATGAAAATGTGGAAATGAATAAATAACATCCGATCACACACACATTGAGAATTCTAGATATAGATATTATTGTAATAATTTAAAGTATTTATTTTATTAAAGTTTATGTGAAAGATAAATATCCAAGAACAGATAGTAAATAATAAAATGTTGCTGAGGGTTATAATGGACAGGAAGTAGTGGAGAGCCATTATCACCAACAATTTGGACTCAAATCTGGCACTTAAGAATTATCTATCAAACCAAAGAAAAATTCATCGAAATCAGATGAAAACTGTGGAAACACATAAACAACATCCGATCACAGGCACACATACATACACACACTTTGAAAATTATAGATATAGATAATATGTAACAAAAGAATTGTAGAGATAAAAATTCGAGATTATTCCTGCAGAAAATACAACCAATGAAATTACAAAATAGCTAAAATAATTCTGTCATTATTTTGACGGTACAAATTATGTTAGCTTTCTTTGGATATTTTTTACTTTTAATTATTTAAAAGAGAATTCTTTCTGACATGCAATACTGAAGTTAATTGTAAAGATAAAAATACTAGATTACTCACGCAGAAAATGTAATCAACTAAACTGCAAAATTACTTAATTATTGCCAACATTTTGAAATTACAGTTAAATTAATAAATATATGCTTAATAATATGTAACAATTATAGAGCAATAAGCCTGATCACCGCAGCAAGTCATCTTTGTATTATCCTTAACCATCTGAAATCCAAGGCTGAAGAACTCTGTCAGAAGAGCAAGGAGGTTTTAAAGATGAACAGAGCACAGTGGAACAAATCTTCAAATGTAGGGTCCTCACTGAGAAACATTTGCAAAACCAGAGGGACATGTTCAACAATTTAATTGATTTCAAGAAAGCACTTAATGTGGGATGACATGATGGCCTCTGACACGTCCTCATGGGATTTAACAAGGAAGAAGGTCTCATACAAGTCATCCAGGCCGTCTATGACCAATGCCATCAGTGCTGTTCTCTTGAGTAACCAAATGGGAGATTTCTTCCAGTTGATTACTGGTGACAGACAGGTGTGACTACCCTAACACACTTCAACCCTGGAGAAAATTATGCAGGAAACCCTTCATGATCACAACGCATCTATCTCTATTGGTGGTAGACCTGTCTACCATCTGAGTTTCGCAGACAATATTGACTTTATGGTGGATATTAATAGTAAACTACAAGACTTGACCAACAAATTCATTGAAAAAGTAATTTAATTTATAATTTTAGTGGAAAAAATGTATGACAAAGTGGAAAAAGTTTTTGCATGATGAATTTCATCCCTTAGGACTTTGTCCGACAAAACTGATGTTTATGTTGATGTGCATGAATAATCAGAGATGCTGACAATTTTAAATTTAAATTCTTTTTATTAGTTTTTATTTTAATGTGTTTTGGGTATATAATCTAGTCTATTAGATTCTTTTTCTTTATGTTCCCAACATTTTGGTTATTAAATATTGCACATTGTGATAATAGAAGATCCGCCAAGAAAGGTGAAAAGTTAAACATGGATGCAATCACTTTCTAAACATTTTTGTCTTAGTAAATTGTTTTCTCTGTTAATGACAGCAGTTTTTTTTTAACCTTCAATATTCTGGAAGTGATTTGGTTTGCAAAGCAAGCATTTTATCTTGCTACTGCAAATGTCTCAGATGAATGAAAGATAGCATGTTTGAATTTTGCAGTTGTGTTGTCATATCCTGCTATGGCAACAGAAAATGACCATGACTGAAATTAAGTAGTGCAATAGAGGAGCTTTGAAAAACAATGCAGTGAATAATGCAGTGTTAAAGGTTAAATCAAAATTGGCATCAGTCTCATTACAGTGAGCAACTAATGCATTGTTTTGTAAACGATCCCTTTTGTGTTGATATAATGTTGTATTTAACTTCCTTGAGGTTTCTCCAATATATTCCTTGTGACAATTATTACAGGTAATAGAGTAATTTCTTTCTTCAATTTTTGCTTGTTTTTTTTTGTATTAAGACTTTTATTGTTTTAGAAGTTGTTGTAACAAATTCTATGTTGAGTTTAGATAAATTCTTTCGAGTTGTTGTCGTTGTTGGGATAGAGTCAGTGGGTAGAACATATTTTGATTTGTTGAGTTTTTCCCCGTTTATAATCTAAAGTTATTTCTTTAACAGACACTGAAAGTACACCAACACCTTCCTGGCCAAACCTGCTATACTTTCCAAGGTGTCTTTGTAATCACAAACTCAATGAAATGCCAAGAGATAAAAGGTTTTAGCCTAACAAAATAACTAAATTGACTTCACATCACTGAGCTAAACAAGGCCATTCTTAATTGTTATATAATAAAATAAACTATAAATAATCTAATAGTAGGTGGAACTTAATGAACTTTATCATGCATATCAAAAGCAGAATTCTTGAGTAATTATACATATGGCATATGAGGTTAATTTTGAAACGTAAAGTGTTTCTTAAAAACATACTTCAATTTGTGATTTACATCAGACTAATAGCTGCATCTTTGTCACATTTCAGTTATTGTTTGCTCTGGCGTTCTTCAGGTCAATCAAAGAAAACTATTTGCAGATAGTGTAAGGCAGTGATTCTCAACATGGTCCAGGTGGACCACATAGCATTTCTAGTGGTCCACAGAGAATTTGTAGCCATAAAATAATTGTAACTATTTCACAAAAATGTATCTAATTAGACATACTTTGAAGAATTAAAAAATATAATATTTTGTTTAATTACACACATGTCTATTATATTCGAAAATTTTGAAATTCAGAGGCATTTAGTCACCTGCACTAAGAAAAAAACAGGATATATGGGGAAATTGAAATTTTTGAAAAAAACAGTTTGAAAAAAAAAAAAAAAAAAAAATTTGGCATCATTTCAAAATTTCAGCACCACAGCTCCTACATAAAAATGCATTGCTGCATGCATTTCCCATCTTAAATGTTTTCATATAGACTTTGAGAAAAGATACAATGATCTATTGAAGATAAATTATCTACTCTGGTTTGTAGACCAAGAAAATTATTAGCTAGGAGATGAAAATGTTGAGTTGGCCAAAATGTTGGTGGACTTGAAAGAGAATGAGAAACTGAGAAAAAGAGTTGACAAAGAAAGTGTCTTTGACTACATATCAATAAAGGACTCACACCCAAATATTTTTCAACATTTAGAAGTAAGCATCATTTCTTTCACTACCACATGGATGGTGGAATCTAGATTTTCGGCTGTTGTGGATGTTTTCAGTAGAAAAAGAAATAAATTAGATCTCAAAGGCAGAGAAACTATCAGACTAAGACTGAATGACATCATCAAAATTGATTTTGATATCTTGGGTCAGAAACACCAAGATCAAGATAGTTACTAGCTGAATGGACTAAGACTTAATGACATCATCAAAATTGATTTTGATATCTTGGGTCAGAAAGACCAAGATCAAGATAGTCACTAGCTGAATGGACTAAGACTGAATGACATCAAAATTGATTATGATATCTTGGGTCAGAAAGACCAAGATCAAGGTAGTCACTAGCTGAATGGACTAAGACTGAATGACATCATCAAAATTGATTTTGATATCTTGGGTCAGAAAGACCAAGATCAAGGTAGTCACTAGCTGAATGGACTAAGACTGAATGACATCATCAAAATTGATTATGATATCTTGGGTCAGAAAGACCAAGATCAAGGTAGTCACTAGCTGAATGGACTAAGACTGAATGACATCATCAAAATTGATTATGATATCTTGGGTCAGAAAGACCAAGATCAAGGTAGTCACTAGCGGAATGGACTAAGACTGAATGACATCAAAATTGATTTTGATATCTTGGGTCAGAAACACCAAGATCAAGATAGTTACTAGCTGAATGGACTAAGACTGAATGACATCAAAATTGATTATGATATCTTGGGTCAGAAAGACCAAGATCAAGGTAGTCACTAGCTGAATGGACTAAGACTGAATGACATCATCAAAATTGATTATGGTATCTTGGGTCAGAAAGACCAAGATCAAGATAGTCACTAGCGGAATGGACTAAGACTGAATGACATCAAAATTGATTATGATATCTTGGGTCAGAAAGACCAAGATCAAGGTAGTCACTAGCTGAATGGACTAAGACTGAATGACATCATCAAAATTGATTTTGATATCTTGGGTCAGAAACACCAAGATCAAGGTAGTCACTAGCGGAATGGACTAAGACTGAATGACATCAAAATTGATTTTGATATCTTGGGTCAGAAACACCAAGATCAAGATAGTTACTAGCTGAATGGACTAAGACTGAATGACATCAAAATTGATTATGATATCTTGGGTCAGAAAGACCAAGATCAAGGTAGTCACTAGCTGAATGGACTAAGACTGAATGACATCATCAAAATTGATTATGATATCTTGGGTCAGAAAGACCAAGATCAAGATAGTCACTAGCTGAATGGACTAAGACTGAATGACATCAAAATTGATTATGATATCTTGGGTCAGAAAGACCAAGATCAAGGTAGTCACTAGCTGAATGGACTAAGACTGAATGACATCATCAAAATTGATTTTTTGATATCTTGGGTCAGAAACACCAAGATCAAGGTAGTCACTAGCTGAATGGACTAAGACTGAATGACATCATCAAAATTGATTTTGATATCTTGGGTCAGAAACACCAAGATCAAGGTAGTCACTAGCTGAATGGACTAAGACTGAATGACATCATCAAAATTGATTTTGATATCTTGGGTCAGAAAGACCAAGATCAAGATAGTCACTAGCGGAATGGACTAAGACTTAATGACATCATCAAAATTGATTTTGATATCTTGGGTCAGAAAGACCAAGATCAAGGTAGTCACTAGCGGAATGGACTAAGACTGAATGACATCATCAAAATTGATTTTGATATCTTGGGTCAGAAAGACCAAGATCAAGGTAGTCACTAGCGGAATGGACTAAGACTGAATGACATCATCAAAATTGATTTTGATATCTTGGGTCAGAAAGACCAAGATCAAGGTAGTCACTAGCGGAATGGACTAAGACTGAATGACATCATCAAAATTGATTTTGATATCTTGGGTCAGAAAGACCAAGATCAAGATAGTCACTAGCGGAATGGACTAAGACTGAATGACATCATCAAAATTGATTTTGATATCTTGGGTCAGAAAGACCAAGATCAAGATAGTCACTAGCGGAATGGACTAAGACTGAATGACATCATCAAAATTGATTTTGATATCTTGGTCAGAAAGACCAAGATCAAGATAGTCACTAAGCGGAATGGACTAAGACTGAATGACATCATCAAAATTGATTTTGATATCTTGGGTCAGAAAAGACCAAGATCAAGATAGTCACTAGCGGAATGGACTAAGACTGAATGACATCATCAAAATTGATTATGATATCTTGGGTCAGAAAGACCAAGATCAAGGTAGTCACTAGCTGAATGGACTAAGACTGAATGACATCAAAATTGATTATGATATCTTGGGTCAGAAAGACCAAGATCAAGGTAGTCACTAGCTGAATGGACTAAGACTGAATGACATCATCAAAATTGATTATGATATCTTGGGTCAGAAAGACCAAGATCAAGATAGTCACTAGCTGAATGGACTAAGAGTGAAAGACATCATCAAAATTGATTATGATATCTTGGGTCAGAAAGACCAAGATCAAGATAGTTACTAGCTGAATGGACTAAGACTGAATGACATCATCAAAATTGATTTTGATATCTTGGGTCAGAAAGACCAAGATCAAGGTAGTCACTAGCTGAATGGACTAAGAGTGAAAGACATCATCAAAATTGATTTTGATATCTTGGGTCAGAAAGACCAAGATCAAGATAGTTACTAGCTGAATGGACTAAGACTGAATGACATCATCAAAATTGATTTTGATATCTTAGGTCAGAAACACCAAGATCAAGGTAGTCACTAGCTGAATGGACTAAGACTGAATGACATCAAAATTGATTTTGATATCTTGGGTCAGAAAGACCAAGATCAAGGTAGTCACTAGCGGAATGGACTAAGACTGAATGACATCATCAAAATTGATTTTGATATCCTGTGTTTATCCTTGTTTACTAAAAGAAATTTTAAAGTGCAAATAGACTACTTTGTCTTTTCATTGAGTATTTTAGTCTGAAAATTGAACTGCCTAAAAGTACGAGTGATCCATTTGAATTTTTTGAAGAAAAATAGTGGTCCATGGGGTGAAAAAGGTTTAGATGCACTGGTATAAGGGACCAAATATGAAGTCCTAAATTGAAAAATCATAATTACAATGCAGTTTTAAATCTATTGGACAGCAATAGGAACTGAAATTTCAATTGATGAATATTTTTTATTCTAATAAGGTTTAAATAAACTCTAAATTGGTTTATTTCGAGAAAAAAAAAAATATTTTCAGGGCAGTTGTCCAAATGAACTTTCCTTCTTGATATCTTGACCACATGAATTTAAGCATAGTACTAGATTGGCAAATAGGTCTCAGTATTTTACTGTTGAAACAGCAAGATTGAACTGTAAGTTTTTTCTACTAGTTTCTTTTCTCACACTTCTCATCTGTGGTAATCCCTTGCTTCCCTGCCATATACAATCTTCAAAAATTTACATGCAATATCAATCACCATCTTCAGTTTCCTTAAACCTGTCCTTTTATTCTCATTTTTCCTCACTAAATTCTTCTAATTCTTTGGGGAGTTAGATAGCCAGATGTAAGGGGGTGATGATAGAATTATTTTATTATTTAAACTATTTTGTAATTCCATTGGCTGTATTTTCTGCAGGAAGAATTTTGGATTTTTATCTCTACAATTCTTTTGTTATATATTATCTATAATTCTCAAAATGTGTGTGTGTGTGTGTGTGTGTGTGTGTGTGTGATTACAAAAATACCTTGGGAAATGCATGCAGTAACCCCTTGCACTTTAGAGACATTATCATTTTGTTTGGGGGTGATAATACAGCAATTTAATGCTAATTATTAATCCAATTAATCAACTTCATTACAATCACCAGAGTTCATGCCAGTAAGTCAAGTTGAATGTGAGTAAGACAGGAAATGTATAACTACACATGATCCGACTGCTAGATGAGGGGTAATTTTCCCTGCCATATACAATCTTCAAACATTTAAATCCAACACCAATCACCATCTTCTGTCTTCCTGAAAACTATTCTTTTATTGTCCTTTCTCCTCCCTAGTCTTCTCATTCTCTTCTACTCTCAGTAACTCCTGCATCCTAGAGTGGCAAAGTTCACATGTGTAATTTAAGGAATATAGTCAATTACTGCTCATATGGCATAAACAAGTAACTAATTGTATGAGAAAGATGTTGACGCTGTTCACCATAGTCTATGAATATAGAATACAGTGCAGTGCAAGTGTGTTGGGCTCATAACCTCTGTTGACCATGTTCACCATAGTCTATGAATATAGAATACAGCGCAGTTCAATGAAACAATGTTAAAGATTAATACTCTTGAGTCAGATATTTTACTGAATCTGACTATATCGCCAATACCACCAGCAGCTGTTCCGCAATTCTTCTGTCTTCAATATCAAAGCCTGGCAGTGCATATCCGGGAAAAACATGGCCGCCTTTATACACGTCGCATTGAATATTTTGAGCCTTCTGATTGGTTAACCCTTCTATTGGTGAACTATAAAATGAGTCAGCTCATTTTGGCTGGCTCACTAGTACACGAAGGTACCCAAAAATTCCAACAAAACATTGTAATAATAACAAGGGCAAATAAATTCAAATGTAAACTTTTTCTCAATCCAAGAAAACTTCTAGGAATTTCTAACTAAAGTATTTATTTAATCTACAGTTTACATTGTCCTCATTCTGTGTCTACAGATATCTCATCTTGTTATGGAACTTGTACATATGATCCCTCACTAAAGATGTTGAAAAATGGCCAGTTCCCTGGACCAATCCAACAAGTACCTGACCCCTTATGTCATCCTCAATGTTTACAAGAGCCAGATCAGGCCTAAAATAGAGTACTGCTGCCACATATGGGCAGGAGCTGCCATTCTTTACTTTCCAGACCCAAGAGAATCCAAAAGCATCTCTGCGTCCTTGTGAGTGATATTATTTTCCACCCTATACAGATGAAATGTCAAAAGCCTCTCACAGTTTTATCACTATTTCCATGGAAAGTGTTCAAAGAAACTGCATTTCTAAGTTCCACCAGTTCTAAAAAACACAATTAAAACCAGCCATGATATGCACATTGTAGGGAACCATCCTCATTCCCTTCGTATTCCATTGGTAAGACCTAAGTTCCATTCAAGTAGCTTCTCCCAACGAATCACTATTTTGTGGAACTAACTCCCAAGAGAATGCTTTCTTGATTGCTACAATCTTGATCTTTTCAAGTCTAGTAACAGAGAATCAGGTCGGCCCAATAAAAGATTCTGAGTTGGTTGTTTGTGGTGATGTAAGCACCAGGAGTTGCGTCCCCTTCCACAAGGGGCTGTTGAGAGAAGAATTACCTAGAGTAAGTGGCACAGGCTATTTGCATATAAACAATTCTGGGCAGGTATTAGCCAATAGTCAGTTTGAGTTCAGGACTGGGAGAGCTATATAACACCAGTGTTTTTCTCAGTCAAGAGGAGCACTCTCAATGTGTGGAGGGGTGAAAACCAGACAAAGCGAACACATGTTAACTGTTATATTCCCCACATATCCGCATAAACTGTTCTCCTTATTCTGTAACCCTCTACCCCAAATGGCTCCCAGGCCTTGTACAGAGTGAACATTGTTAAAAAAAAAAAAGTCTAAATCTGTACTATCCAGGCCAGGGATTGAACCCACAATTACTATGCCACTAAATTAACTAGGTTAACCAGATCAACAAACACCTGAAGATCAGAGGATATAACAGATGGAACATTGTGATAATAACAAAGATGACTAAATAAGTATGAATGTCAATAATGTAAATAAATAACTGTGTTTCTCTATAATGAAAAATAAAAATTTATTGCCGATTTGTCTCTAATTCTTACTTTTAACGAGATAGATTTTATCAAATTTTATGACACAATTGAATACTTTTGTCAAATTGGTGTTCAATCTTTTGACAGCCATCAGTGGAAACATTCATGATCCTGACAACATGTGCATTTAATCTGAATGCAATTAGAAGTATCATGAGTTTCCCCAGAGACTGGTCTTTACAAATATCTGGATTGTATTGAAATCAAAAACACATGACAGACAATGGAATTCTAAACATGGAAAAAAAAAACAAAAAAAAAAAAAACAGTGGTTTCTATATGGAGTATATGTGAGCCTATTTTGCTAACAATTAGTCAATTAAGAATGCAAGAAGCATCTGACGATCGATTACATCATCTTCACACGACCTGAGTAGACAAGGTCTGTGGTTAGTCCATTGATGACTATACCATTCAAACACAATTAGTTACTTGTTTATGTCATATGAACAATAATTGACGAAGTTCATTAAATTACATATGTGAACAATTTTTTTTTTTTTTTTTTTTACTTATTTCACCCATGAAGCAAGGCCACAAGAGGTTACTGGGAGTGGAAGAGTAAGAGACAACTAAGGAGGAGAAAGAACAATAAAAGAACAGGTTTCAGGAAGACGGAAGTTGGCAATAATGCCACTAGGACACAAGAGGTTACTGGGAGTGAAAGAGAATGAAGACTTTTGTAAGGAGAAAGGAGAATAAAAGAGCAGGTTTTAGGAAGACAGAAAATGGTGATTGGCATTGCATTTAAATTTTTGAAGATTTTAAGTGGCAAGCAACCCGAAGCAAGTTCTAGAGGCAAGATGTGAAATAAAAAAATCTATTCGACTAGAACTTACGGTTATATCTAACTATTCCAACAGGAAAATAGTGAGACCTAATTGCCAATCTAGTAGTATGTTTAAATTCATGTGGTCAAGGTACCAAAAAGAGAAGTTCATTAGAATAATTGCCTTGAAAAATTTTTTTTTCTTTGAATAAACCAATTTTCATAATTTAGAGTTTATTTTCAGCTTATTAGAATAAAAATATTCAACAATGTAAACTTAAATCTCTATTGCTATCAGATTTAGAAGAACTCCATTTCAATTAAGATTTTTCTAATTTTTGGTCCCTTACACTATCTGCAGAAATGCATGTAACATGAAGGCTATCAGTGCTGAAAAGAATTTAATTACAAGAAATAATATTGGGAAAGGCAAGAAACCATTTCTTTCCTTGCGGCTATAGATTAAATAGCAGGATAGATTTGGCTCTTTAACTTTGGGTGGTAGCCAGTCTAAGTGAAGAACAACTCTGAATTCCAAAACAGTGAGCAAAGGGAAACTACTCTTTCCCAAGAAGTCATAACAATTCACAGATAATAAAGAAAAAAGAAATTCAAACAGAAAGAAAACGGAATCTGTGGAGAACCGTGACTGAAGGGACGTGATATTAAAGAAAAAAAATTGAAAAATATCAAATTCCTAAAGAGTAATATATCTGGTATAAAATTCTCATGTCATTAGGGGATTTTTTTTTTTTAAATAAATAAATACTACTAACAATAATAATAATAATGATAATAATAATAAAATCATATAATAATTATCAATGTGTATTTATATATTTTCTGTAACATCAGTAGTGGGAATGGAGGTAAATCAATTTTAAGTAATCACTTATAAATTTACTAAGTTATTTTAATAATACATAAAAATTAAATATTAATCTGCATTTAGACAACATTACTTCCCAAGACAAATTAACTGGTTAACTAACCAGTTACTTTACTCATACATTTAAGATTGCAGTCTGATTTGTTCAAGCATTTCGTGTGAGGCACTCAGATACAATCATCTAAGTGATCATCTTGCTTCAACTTGGTTTTGAAATAGGCTTTGTTGTCCTGTTTCTAATCTTTTTCTTCAGAGAGATATTTCCATTTCACTGTTATATTAAACACATAAAATTTTCAACATAAAAGATATTAAGCAAAAAGCAATTTATATAATACCAGGAGTAATAAATGAGTCATAGATACTGTTGAATGGCTAAAAAATGTAAAGGGAACAGATTAAATAAACAGGTCATTGGCCTCTATTTTAGTTGTGAATTCTTTATTGCTATTTTATTGAATCTCAATACAGTGTTTCAAAACTTTTGTTTCATTGCACTATTAAAACTTTCTAACAATTGCCATAAAAAATGATGGCACAGAGATACAAGTAATAATACTACTAAAAATAATAATAAATATCCTGATGCTACACCAGACATTGCCCCCATGGATTACTACTACTAATAATAATAATAATACTTCTCAGTTATTTGCCATGCATGATACACGCTTAGGCGATCACATATCTTTTGATACATGACTGATGAGGCAGAATTTCTCCCTGCAGTAGGTTGCAATTTCTTTCTGTGGTAAACCAATTGTGATCCAAGGCTATAGAACCCAGTTTTTCCTGCTATTTACCAATAGCTAAGGGAGAAGAAGATTCATATCTTTCTCAAGGGTATTAGCACGTATGTAATACTACTACTACTAATAATAATAAGACTACTACTAATAATAATACTGCTACCACTAATAATGCTACTACTAATACTACTAATAATAATTATTGCTGCCCTGATCCTACACCTCTCGTGGCTTATGATCTTAATTGATTGGTGGTTTTAACATGTATATGTTTTATCTGGGTGAATTAAGATTAGCTACAGTAAAATTTGCTTGTCACTTGTCTGACCATAACCAGTAGGTCATGTCCACTAGAAGCAGACACTTTGTGCAATTCAGTTCATGAGTGGGAGTACTTAGGAGAATATCATGGCTGAGTGTGGAGAGAATTTTGTTTTTTTTTTAAATTTTGAAAAATGAGGCAGTCTAGTTGACTTTAGGAGTCAAATCAAGATACTTGGAAAATCTCACTCAAAGAACATCAGAATGGAATAGGTTATCCAACTGGAAAGTGTATCTATCTGAACCTAACCTCAAAGGATTGTATACTACCTCTTTAAAGAATTAATGGATTTAATTTTAGTCCAATATTTTTATTACTTGAAATCTTACTTTTAGTGGATACCCATATTTGAAATATATTTTATTACATTTACTCCATGCAAGTCACTGGCTGGTAGCAATGCATACTGTTAAAATTTTAGGAAAAAAAAAAAAAAAACCACAAACAGGGTGTCTGTTTCAAACACAGATATCCACTAAAAATAAAATTTGAAGTAACACTGCTTTTACCAAAGAACGTAGCTATATGGTGTACATTTGGCTATGATGCATATGTTTGGTATACCCTTATCTAGGAATCTCACAAAAAAAAAAAAAAAAAAAAAAAAATCACTAAAAAATTAGCATATCATAATAAAAAGAAAAGGCTCCAAACTTAACGAAAACAAAATTTTATTGTCAAAATCTTTGTTATTATTAAGAAGAAAATCAAAATATTTTTAAATAATTAAATTTTTTACTCATTTATAGAACATTCGAAATTTTGATAAAAAAAAAAAAAAAAAACTGTTTTCCTGTCAGCAGATGTACTATTAATTTAACACTGCAAATTTTAGTTTGTTTTTTTTTTTTTGTGGCAAAAGGACTAAATATAAACTACAAAAAGACAGAATGCACAGTGATCAGCAAACGTATGAGCCCAAAATGCAAATTACAAATACAAGGATACTAAAATCAAACAAGTACAAAAATTTAAATACTTTGAAACATCCTAACAGAGAACAGAAAGTGTGACACTGAGATTCAACGACATATTGGGGTGGCCAAAGATGCATTCCAAAAGCTAAGCAGAGTATTAAGATATAGAAAAACTTCATTAGAAACAAAGAAAAGAGTACTGTACTGCTCTATGATATCTGTCCTCTTCCATGTCAATGAATGCTTGACAATCTCCTCAAAGATGAAAAAGATACTTGAAGCAACAGAAATGTGGTTCTACAGAAGGATGCTGAGGATAACATGAACCAAACATGTGAGCAATGAAGCTTTGGAGAAAATGGAAATATAAAGGAAACTTATACTTAACATTAGGTAGAGGCAGTTGAAATTTCTGGGGCACATTAATGAGGAAAGAGAGCTTGAAAAATCTGATACTCACAGGACAGATTGATAGAAAGAGAGACAGAGGAAAGCAGCATGTAACATACTTGATGGGCTTGAGCAAGTGGATGGTAGAACAGGGTTTGGGAGAAATAACAAAAAGACGAAACTTATTAAGAGCTACAAGGGACAGGAAGATGTGGAGGGCCATGATCGCCTATGTCCTGAAATGACATGGCACATAGAAGAATGACCTTGAGTAAATGAATGATAAAACAGGGTTTGAGAAAAAAATTACAAAAAGACAAAACTTATTAAAAGCTACAAGGGACAGGAAGATATGGAGGGCCATGACTGCTTACGCCCTGAAGTGACAAGGCACATAGAAGTAGAAGAATGAGCTTGAGTAAATGGATGGTAGAACAGGGTTTGGAAGGAATAACAGACAAAACTTATTAAGAGCTACAAATGACAGGAAGATGTGGAGGGCCATGATAACCTACATTCTGAAATGACATGGCACATAGAAAAAGAATGACCTTGAGTAAATGAATGATAGAACAGGATTTGAGAAAAAAAATGACTAAAAGACAAAACTTATTAAGTGTTACAAATGACAGGAAGATGTGGAGGGCCATGATCCTGAAATGACTCGGTACATAGAAGAATGAGCTTGAGTAAATGGATGGTAGAACAGGGTTTGGGAAAAAAATAACGAAAAGACAAAACTTATTAAGCGCTACAAGTGACAGGAAGATGGGGAGGGTCATGACTGAAACATATTTTTATTTTTGATCCTGAAGGGACATGGCATATAAAAGATTTTGTTTATTGGAAATATTAAATATATCAGCTTGAAATTAAAACTAAAACAGACTTTAAGAAAGATTTTTCATTATTTAAAATTCATTTTAAAATGTTAGATATTGTGTTTTTGTGGCGGTACCTACCCTCATCAGACTGGGTGTCGTGATGGGTACATTGGGCTTTGTATATTTGTTTCCTAGCATCATTTTGTTGGCATGCTGCTCTCACACAATAATAATAATGATGATGGGGTAGAGGATGCTAACACATTGTGCATTTGTTTATAAGCAGAAGTTAGAAGAGAGATTCATGGCTGGGTGCTCAAAGTTTTGTTTCTAACAGAAGGGATTTTTGTTTTTGTCTTTCCTTTTTTTTCCTTCCTTCTGCTATAGTGCAAAACAAGTTATAACAACCAGTAATTAAAATACTTTTCTTGTGACCACCAGTCCAGTGCTCTAATAAATTAACAATACACATATAAATCAGAGTTAGAGGAAACTACTAACTTTTTGGCTGCCTGACTGCCACCTGGTAACCAAACTGACTACTAATCGTTCACACATGACTTTCTTTGAGGAGAACCAACACTAAATCACAAGCATTGTACATTTCCTACTTTCAAGTAGATTGTTTTTACAATTGTACTTAGTACTGGCATCAGAATCATTTTCAATGCCGTCTTTTACATTTACCCTTTCCCAAGAATTTGCATTGGGACTTGTATTTCGTACATTCTTACTTCTTTTGCAGCTGTAAATGACTTGGGTTGAATTACTAGCAAACTGCAATATCAACCTTAGAGGTAAAGTAAAAATACCTTTGCTATTCAATCAGTAAGAAAAAAAAAAATAGAGTCCCTATTTTCAATTGCACAGCTGTAATTTCTATTGCTACAAAGTCTACTTCTGGATTTTATTCTTCACAATTATTGATAGTTAAGCATCTACAAATTTTCTATCATTTTTTTTCAAAAAGATTTTTTTTTTAAAAATAATTTCACCCCAGGCAAGGCACTAAAGCCACTAAGACACAAGGGGGTTATAAAGTGTTAGAAAATACTATTAAGGAGAGTGAACAATAAAAGAAAAAGAATTAAAAAGGCAGAAGATAATGACTGATATTGATCTTCAAAAATTTAAATGCAAAGTTGACTTGGAAGCAAGAAGCCAGAAGAGTGTTCCACAAGTAAAAAGTGAGAGAGAGGAAACTGTTAGCAGAGAACTTATGTTTACATCTAGCCATTTCAATTGTAAAATGAGACCTTGTTGCTAATCAGGTACTGCACTAAAATCATAAAGTCAAAGAGAAAGTAATATTTCTTCTGTTTAATACAGAAATGTGGCACATGGCTGAAGTGGGGATTGGAGAAAGGACGGTCTTCTTCTGTCTTAACTATAACTTAGCTAGCCACAAACGCTGACCCAATCATACAAACAATATTTCTTACACCAAAACAACACATTCTTTCTTACCTTTCTTACTACATTCACCATAATACCACACTGTGTCTATGAAAATACTAACCAGTCCCCATATGTACAATTCATTGTCTGTGGTGGGGAGGGGAATAAGACAACAATTCTAAAAGCTAGCCCCAATAACTATTTTACAATATGAATATAAAACTATTTACAAGAAACTAAAGAAATTAATATTAGTAATAAAACCCCCCCACAATCACTAAATGTGGCAGAAACATCAGTTCACTGGCCGAAATCAATATGGGTATAATAGTATAAAACATTCATTCATCCCAAGCACTCACAAAGTCAAAGAGAAAGTTCATCAGAACAATTAGAATGAAAATATTTATAGAAAAGGCTCAGGGAAGCTATGTTATGGCAAAGGGAAAGTGTCTGAAACCATAATGCCAGATCAAGAGCAATGACATTGCAAATTATATATATATATATATATATATATATATATATCTCACTCCTCCTCTCCCAATATTAAGTATGATTGAGAGAGATATGAAATTAAACCCTCCCTAAACTCTACCATGTCTCTTTAACTACCCCTTTTACACTCTGTTAAATTACAAAAACTTAGACTATCCATCAATTTTAATTTCATTTTTGGAAGTGCTATCTGATGATCCGGCATCCTTTAAAAGGGCTCTGGTGAAATAAATTATTATCATTGTACCTTAAAGTGGTCTGTTTTTCTTTAATATATATAAAGCCACTAAGCAAGGGGATACGAAGTGTTATAGAATACAATGAAAAAAAATACTATTAAGGAGCGTGAACAATAAAAATAACAAGAATTAAGACAGAAAATAATGTCTGACATTGCATTTAAATTTTTGCAGAGATCTTGTTGCCAATCTGGTAGTACGCTTAAATTCATAAAGTCTAGGTAACATAGTGGAAAGTTCAGCAGAACAATTATCATGAAAGTATTTACAAAAAAAAAAAAAAAAAAAAAAAAAAAAAGTACAGGGAGGCAACCTTACAGCAGTGGGAAAGTGACTGAAACATATTTATTCATTTTTTTTTTTTTTTTTATAAAGCAGTGATCCTATTTATCATCTGACAGTCTTTTTAAAGCATTTTAACCAATGTAGAAGAAGGACAACTCTGAATTCAAAATTCGTTAGGTGCAAGGCTCACAACTCCACCTTGAAAAAAAAAAAAAAAAAACTTGTAACAGAAACCAAAAAGCAACACCTAGCATAGTGAGGCCATGACCTTATACTAGACAACAATGGCACTGTGAAGGAAACAAAAGCCAAGTAATATATCGCAGAAAATTTTTTTTAAATATATCCGCAACATAAAATGTCTGCTGGTTCCTATACTTTTAAAGACCTTGTGCTATATCTAGTCTTATTGTGAAAAATGGAGAAAATAACACTATTGCCACCATGCCGTCACCACTGACAACATAAGTAAATGCTGCTTCTTTCAGATTTTCTCAATAACAGTTAATGATGCACTGTTATTAAGTGCAACACTTCAAATAACTTTACATAGCACTTAGAACAGGATGCACTTAAAAGAGGACAATATATAAAACAAGATGATATTTCTATAATGATTGACAAAAGCTTTTTCTTCTATATCATGTCCCTTCAGGATGTTGACAATCATAGCTCTCCACACTTTATTGCTCTTAGTTAATTTTACTATCTCTCCTAAACTCTGTTCTGCCAACCATTTACACAAACTCATGAGGTTATGCACTGTTTTTCTCTGTCCTGCTTCTTGTTAATATGTCCTGAGAGCATCAAATTTCCTAAGCCTTCTTTCCTCATTATGTGCCTGAGAAATTGTAATTGCCATTTTCTGATTTTAATAGAAGTACCATTTTTGTTTACATTTCCTTCAAAACTTCATTGTTGCTTCATAGTATTCTCAGCATCCTTCTGTAGAAGGACACTTCTGTTACTTCAAATTTCTTTTTCAACTCTTTTTTTATGAGATTGTCCAGCATACACTGCCATATAGGAGGACTGATATTATATAAATGTTTAGTACTCCTTTCTTTGTTTCTCATTAAATTTTCCTCTTTTTTAATACTTTGCTTTGCTTTTGAAAAGCATCTTTTACTATCCTTTGGATTTCAGTCTTGCATTTTCCATCCTCTGTTCAAACATTTCTCAGATATTTAAATTGCTGTACTTACTTGACTTTGGTATCTCCAATTTGTAATTTGCATTTTGGGCTGTTCCCTTTTGCTAACAACCATGCACTCTATCTTGATGATCTTCATAGCCGAGTGATAATGCCGGATCAAATGGTGGTTTCTCCTACAAAGGGGAACTCAGGTTTGATCCCTGCTGGAGAGCATATTTTCTTTATGAGGATTTCTCAAATGCACAGGCCAACAGAGATAATACACACTGTTTAAAATAAAAAATGGGGCACCTGTTTCAAATATGAGTATCCACTATAATAATAGTTGAACTTCTATATTACTTTAAATGTTATTTTTATAACAAATTAACAGGTTTTAAGTTCAACTGAAAATTTAATACGGCTTTTTTTTTTCTTTTTTTAAAGTGACATAACTTAACATAATTTGCAACTTCTATATACTTTATTTCATTTATTACATATTATGATTTCATTATTATATATTTTTATATATTATATATTACATATTATATTATATATTATTGTTTCATTTATATATATTATGATTTCATTATTATATATTTTATATATTATATATTACATATTATATTATATATTATTGTTTCATTTATATATATTATGATTTCATTATTATATATTTTTATATATTATATATTACATATTATATTATATATTATTGTTTCATTTATATATATTATGATTTCATTATTATATATTTTTATATATTATATATTACATATTATATATACTATATATTATTTCATCATTATTTCATTTATTATATATATTATGATTTCATTATTATATATTTTTATATATTATATATTACATATTATATTATATATTGTTTCATTATTTCATTTATATATATTATGATTTCATTATTATATATTTTTATGTATTATATAATACATGTTATTACATATTATTATATATATCATTATATATTATTTCATTATTATTTCATTTATTTTTTTTTTTTAACATACGTGTGTTAGCACATGCGATACCCTGTCTTTATCAACCACCGACCAGGGGTGATATCATGATTACGGTGGCTATGGTGGGACCGCCACCCCTGGTGCCACCAGGCAGGGTATGAAGATAAGCTAATTGATCGTTCCTTTAAGTAAATTCTATTTGTAATGAAAGTTTCCTGAACATGTTTGCCATTATTGACGCGCTTATAAAAACCGATATAGACGACCACGCAAATATTTCACTTGCGCATGTTAGGTCATGATGTTGCGTGCATTTTATTTACTTGTTTTGATCTCGACCAAATCCAACGTGACACGTGTTGAACAGTTTTTTGAATGCGATGCGAAACGCTTTTCAACCAATATCCAGTGACGCTTATTTTTGAAAGGAAGGAAATGACTGAATATATATTATGATTTCATTATTATTATATATTACACATTATTATATTATTACATATTATGTATACATATATATCATTATATATTATTATTTCATTATTATTTTTTTTATTACATATATTATCATTATTATATTTATTTAAAGTTACATATATATTGTTTATTATTATTTCTTTCAACTTTATCCACAGTTACCTGGTTTTTCTGTATTAATACTTATTTGTTTTTGTAATCTGACACTGAAAATCATTTGTCTTATTTTTACTTTCAGTTTTTGCTTACCTAAATTTATATTTATCAAATTTGCATTTTCTACTCTTGTCATTTTTTTATCAGTTGATAGTTTAGGTGTTAGTACTGTCAAAATGGTAGTACAAATTATTTTATTGTATTTTATAATTTCATGATTTCATAATCTCCAATTATCTTAGGCTTAAATCCAGATTTATATTTTCATTTTTTTCTATCTTTTTCTAAAATTAACAAAATTTTCAATATTTCTGTTTGTTTATTTATATACTATTTTGTAATTTGTCATGCTTTCTAGCGTTTTTGTTTACCTAATGTTTTATATATTTAAAAAAAAAAAAAAAAAAAAAAAAACCATTGTGCTTCAAAGGTTGTCATAGCTGAGGATGATAGTGGGGGACAAGTCCCTACTGTCTATAAAATGCTTCCACAACATTTGCCTCAAATGGCTTTTGAAAACCAAGTCTAGCTTCAAGCCGGAGAATGGGTAAAGGTAGAATACTGGCACAACATAACCAACTGTTTCTTGTAGATAGAGCTCAATAGCCCAGGAAGGCAGTCCATCTAGGTAAAGGAAACCCTGAGTTTACCCCATTGCTTTGCGAACATATCCAAAACACGGAAAAGGCTATGGAAGTATATCCAGACACATTTGAAGACAGTTGACTTTCAACACTGACAACTTCTTGGCCATTCCTGCAGCCAATCCATCACTAAATGTAATGCCCTGTATCCCCTTGGATATTGTCAGTATGGCTGAGAGGGTCGGGAGGCATGTAGTCTAGGCAGTGCATGGCCTCCATATATCATTGCTAGTCTCGGAGAAGGAAAGCCACTTGCTGCCTTATAGGTCTTTCCACATTAACATCTGAGAGGAGGATAAAAGGTAATTTTATCATCCCCCCCTCCCAGAGCAAAAGAATTTGGCAAGCCATTGCCCTATTCTGCACTGAATGTCATCATGAACTACAATTATGGGATGGTGACCATAGCAGTGTAAAATGTGCTAAATGAATAAATGAATGACTTGTATCTGAGTAGACAATATGTTTATTTTAGATATTTATTTTGTCTACTAGCCTATATAATCAAGAAAACTTAGTAAAAGAAAATATGCTCACTGGCCAGATTCAAAACTGTTCGCTTTTGCAGAAGGAACCACCATCTAATCAGACTTGCTTTTATCACTAAGCCATAAAGAGCTTGACAATAAAACAAGGTTTTTTTTTTGCCTTTAAAGTACATTCACTTGTTCAGTTTTTTTTTTTAAATACATATCTACTTAGTTTCACATCCAAAACGTAAACAAAGCAATTTCTAAAGAATTAACGGATTTTATTTTTAATCCAATATTTTTATTCAAAGTGCACCAGACCAGACAATGGTTCCTCCTGCAATGTGGCATACAGGCTCAAATCTTGCCAGAGGGTATATTTTCTTTAATAAGTTCTCACAAGTGTGAAAGCTGGTAGACAAAACAAACACTGTTTAAAATAAATGTGGTGTCTACTCAAATACAGGTATCCTCTAAAAATAACGTTTGAAGAAAAAAATGACAAATTCAAAAAAAATAAAATTCATTAATTCTTTAGAAGAAAAAAAAATTATATATATATATATATATTATTCGTCAGTCTTATTCCACCCTGGTATAGACTGAGTTCATGTTGGAATTAAAAATTTAACTGTGAAAGCTACAAGCAAAAAAAAATTAAAAAAAAGCCTCGAAAAACTTATATAGAATCTATTTCAATGTTTCAGTCAGACAAAAGACACAAGAATGTGGTTGGGGTATAAGGTATTATTAGTCTTAAAAGGAAGAGATTTTATAAAATTAAACCTAGATATTAACCTTATGACATTAAATTGGGGTTATACGAAGAATGAAATGTTAATTTAAAATTAAGAGAAGAATAAAAAGGGATTTAAAAAAAAAAAAAAAAAAAAAAAATCAAATATATAAAGTTATATTCAAAAAATATAAAATCATACTTCAAAGTACTATTCCAAAATTATATATATATATATATATATATATATATATATATATATATATATATCATGAAATGGATTAAGTCTGACAATTGTTTTAATATATTTTCTGGTTATATGTTATTTTTATAGACACAAATATTTAAGTAAATGCACTGTTTATTATAAACAGTATTAACAACATTTACTGGCCTGAACATCCAAACAATTTTATAGAAAATGTGTGTCCTCTGACAGGAATCGAACCTGTATTCTACACACAACCATAGCCTAACGTGCTATACCATTTAGCTACAGAGGAAGCATCTAGTTAACAATATGTCATTTGTTTATGTTAAGGTGCACATCAAGCAGATATGAGCCCTCAAGAGAAATCATGAGTAATTTGTATTTTAAAAACAGTAATTTGACCTTTGGTGAATATAGGAATCTCTTCTCCCCTCTTCCCTAGCTATAGGTTAAATAGTAAAACGTGTATCTGGAAAAATCATTGTTATCCCCCAAAAATTGTTCATGCAAAACGAACTTGCAAAAAAAAAAAATAAAAATAAAAATAAAATAAAATGTCTGGCAGTTCTTGGAAAAAGGCTAAGTGGGACTTCCTCCTTACAAATGGAACAGAGGAAATAAGGGTTATTTGACTGTGTAGAAATAGTGTAGTGTGTGAGGTGTAAAAGTTTGAACTGGTGGAAATAAAAAAATGGAGCTCTTCTGAAAATTTATCATGGAAATAGCAACCAAGTTGTGACATCTTTGCAATATTGAGTGTGCCAAAGAACTTGCAGAGTGGAGAGTAAATTTTCCCCCACAAAACTGTATAACCGATTTTCAATATCAAGACTGGAAAGTGGAGATTGAGTAACTCTTGTTCAAGTATTGCAGTAATATTCCATTTCTGGTCTAATCCAACTCTTGTAACATGGTAAGAGGAGTCAGATATGTCCTGGCACGATATAATGCCTTGACCATTTTTTTTTTTTTTTTTTTTTTAAGTTCTTCAGCAATGGATTGTACATACGAGTTCATCTTGTGGTCTGGAGATTACTGAGAATTGAACCCATGATACAGTAGTTTGCAAGCCAGTATTAATAACCTTTACTCTTAACCAAGATGTACATTTTTTTTTTTTTTCTGGAGATATAAGACTAAAACACTTGTTTGGTTGATAGATTCATTTTCTACATCTTATGAATTCTTTGCAGATTATTTAAAGCCAGAAATAATTTTTAGATTGTGAGAATTTATTTTTTGTTTTTGAGATAATAGTTTAACAATACAAGTCATACTAATTAACTTATAGCTGGGGGGGAAAAAAGATGTGGATTCATATCATTCCCAAGGTTATTTGCAAGTATGTAAATATAACAAAACCCCTGCCGAAACTCAGCTCTCTGATTAACAATGCTTAGCCATCATCTATTATACCATATGCTGATCAAGCTTACAGCACCTAGCATTTCCCCAAGGTCACCAATCTAGGTACTGACGTTGCTTAACTTTGGTGAATATACATGGAACCAAGGTTTCAATGTGAGGTGGCCATGAGCTGACTAAAACAAATGCAAGACAAATAGCAAAAACATGCAAGTCAAATATAAAAAATGCTGCTTTTGCAACAATTGCCAGGCTGAGATTGAGGTTAGTTAAATATCTAGCTAAATCTGAATGTACACTATTTTGAATTACAGGAAGTAAGGGGATATACGGGGTCAATGAGGAGAGCTGGCTGCCAGGATCTTTTACTGAGAACACAGGATTCTTTCAGATTCTTCTTCACTATCATCACAGGAAATTGAATCAATCATCACCATCTTGTCAAGTTTTTGCCACTGCAAATGAATTAAAAACAATATCTCGCTCCTGGAATCTTTCAATTTTATGCTGTTTTTGCTGTTTCTTCAAACTGTTCAGTCTGCATGATTCCTCAGCCCATAAACCATTTTTTCTGCATGGTTATTAATTTAATATTATGATACTGCAACACTCTGCCCAGAATAATATTGCAATACCTGCCCATAATAAAAGGCAACACAGATCTGTCTAAAGTTTAGCCTTGGGTTATTACATTAATATTGACATATTCCAATACTCTGCCTATAATTGAATGAAAATGTCTTTCCATCTATGCAGTGGGCTAAGACTATTGTGGATCTCATATAAGTCCTTTGTATAAGATAGCGCTATAATGATCCCATGATAGTGTATCAGCAAGTATATTATCCTTCCCTGGTCTATAAGTAATTTCATACTTATAGTTCCCTAGTTCCATTCTCCATCTCTGAATCTAATGTCTTAAAATGTTTCCAGGTCTCTCAGTATTAAAACATGAAGTTCACCATCTGCTGGTCCATAATGATGGTAAAGTGTCAATCAGATAAGTCATGAGACCACCTTTTTACAGCTTGTATAATAGCTGAAGCCTCCTTTTCTACTGAAGTGTACTTTTGTTACAAACCTACTGCAAAAAGTAACAACAGCCTACTGTGGGAATGCTTCTTTCAAGTCGATCATAAATTGAAAAAAGATGATCACCCACGTGTGCATCACACATTGTGCCTAAGAAAGGAAGGACTATATAAAATAAATGCATTTTTTTTTTATCATCATTAGGTTGTGGACTTATTGATTTACCTATTTATGTCTAACTTTATCTTGTTATTAGATAAAAGTCAATACAACTTGGTTAGTTGGTTGATTGGTTTTGTCATGCTTAAGCAAATACATAAAATTAAATGATCCGTGTCATAAAACTAACAACATACCAATTTGACCCATTAATGCCAACAGTGAAAACCAAAAATTAATATTGGATTTTTAGTGAACTCATAATCCTATAATGCTGGATTTATTTTATTTCTTTTTTATTTATTATTACTATGTGGGAGGTAACGCAACAACTCAACGGATGATAGCAGGTAGGAACAAAGAAACCATGAGGAGAGGGTGACCAAAAAACCCCCGGTGTCACACGTCCAACCTTCTCACGAGCCGAAAGCTCTCTGATCCGAAACAGCAAAATGAGCCTGCTTTATACAGCCGAGGACCGACCACGATTTGCATGCAAATGACGAGACAATGAGATTTCGCGTTAATTAACCGAGACTGCCCGGCATAAAATATGGGCACTGCCATTTTGGTTCCTTTTACCGTTGGGAGAACTGGAGTTTGCACACTGCACAGATTCGCACACGCGTTTCCGAGGTAAGCCATTTTCACAATCTTCCCCACACTCCCCCCTGATCTCATGATCACAAACAGGGCAAGGAGGTGGAGATCATCGCCATCGAGTCACCCTCCGAAGGGGGACAACACAAGCTTCATCCTCATGCGTGTTCTCGTCTGTGGTTTGAGTGTCGGTAAACACTGTGTCCACCGGGAGGCTGCTGTTATCAGAATCACTGCCCTGCAGGTCTAACTCCAAGCAGATCGAACGCTCACTACTCTCAGACTCTGAATTGCTTTCATCGCTCAGTAACGGTAGTGATTGCATCACCGGTCGCAAGTCTTTAATGTGACGAGGCACCCCATCAACTCTCACAGATTGCGGGCTGATCACCTCCGAAACGCGTTCAGTGCCGTATTTTGTATTAGTACACTTGCGTGGGTTTTTGACCCAAACAACGCCTCCTTTTTTTTTCAATCTCCTTCCAGTCACTTCTAGTTCAGGCAGCGGGTTGGCTTCGATGCCTTTCACATGGACATGATATTTGTGCAGTGCATCAGCCGCACCGTGGATGGTGAACGTTATCTTTCGGGCGACATTATACCAGTAAACCGCCTCCGATACTGTACAGCCCTTCCTGGCTGCGATGGTCTTGATGGTTCTGTGGTTCCACTCCGATGCCGTTTCCACTTGGCGAGTAGGCACATCGAAACATAGAGATGCACGTCCCAATTGTCCGCAAATTCTTTAAAGTCTTTGTAGCCTTTCATCACAATGTTTCATCCATTATACCCTCCAGCTATCATCAGGTGCTTTCCAATCCAGGTATCCTTCAGGGAATCTCAAACTGAACTTTACTTGAACTCAGTGAAAACAGTGTGTGCAATAACTGAATAGTACTAAATAAGGGCTAGATAAGATATCCCTAGACATGGTCAGCAGAATGAGAACAATTTATCCCCAAAGATTAAATAAAGGGTTCCTGAAGATTACCCATAATAAGCACCTTATGAAGGCCAGAGAACACAATGTCCATAATGTGATAATAGCAACAAAGATAGAGATAATAGCCCACATAAATAATGTAAATAATGATAACACCTAATCTCAGAATTTCAAAAAGAAATATTTAGCTTAACAGTGAAAATAATTGTTGATGAGGTAGAGTGATACAGGAAAGAGCAATAACAGCTATTGGACTTGAGAAACCTATTTTCCTGAAAAATTCTTTCAAGAGAAATATTTTTTAAATTTCAAACTACAACAGTACTGGTTGCTCAGTTAATGAATGCTAACTGTTTCCTTATAGGGAAATGGCTAATAATACTATTACCACTGAATAAACATAAACTCTAATGCGATTCTTTAGACAAAGATTTCAGATGATATTACTGTATAAAGTTGTATATTAAAATTTTCTTTATACAATATTTTCTTTCACAGATTGGAAAGACAAAATTTCACAAATCCCACCATTTTGATATCTTTAACAATGTTACTCAGCAAGTGGGTGAGACAAAACCAGGAATTGGTGGGGAGCCTCAACCTGACCAAAGTGTTCCTCCTGCTACAAGTGAAATTGGTAAAGGAACTAAACAATCAACTTGGGTAGCTTTTGATCAAAAAGGTTCTTTTATTTGATGCTTTTTATCAAGAAGCAATCAGTGAAAGGCGAGAGGAGACATTCAGAATACATGAATGCAAAATCTATTTTTATTTGGAAGATGATTCCATCCAGGTTGCTGAACTCAAGAAAAAAAAACAGTGGAATAAATCAAGGTTAGTTATATTATCTTTTCATTTTTATTTGTGATTATTAGGTTTAAAATAAGGAGACAATTCACATTTAAATATTCTAATGATTCAAAAGGAAAAAATCTGCACAGAAAAAGCTAAATAATAAAATATCTTAATATATCTAGATAGATAAAGGTGGGATGACAATTAGGATCATTTTAGTTTCACACCCTGCTGCGTACTGTGTACTCTTATGTTGTTGGCTCGAGAAATTCAAAGGAATCTTTTAATTTTACCTTTTTGGAAGGTCATTTAACTTATTTATTTGAAGTAAGTATATTTGATTATTTTAGTTTGAGTCCATACATTATTTATATTTAAATTGTAAAAAGTAAACTTTGGTGCTTAAATTTACTCGCACAAAAAGATTTACTTAAGTTTAAAAAGCCTTAACATTTTTAAATTAAAGTTTAATTCATTTTTGGCATTTTCCCTCTTAAAGTTTGTTCAACATTTTTTGATTAAAGTTTAAAGAATTATTTATTGATAAAATGCAATTCTTTTTGAGTAATTTGTGTTATTTTAAGAAGCAAAACAAAACAACGTTTAACAAATTTGAACAGAATTTAATTTAGTTTCTTCAAAGACGTAAAGAAAACTATTTTTATTATAAAATGAATTAAAAATGTTTGTTTTTTTTTTCATAAATTCAATGTCATTACTTAATTTGATATTTATTTTTGATATCGCTAAAAAAAAACATTGTTAGTATGAGTGAAAACATAACGTCAACGAAATTAAAGTTTAATTTTTTCAAGTTTTTAACCATGATAAAAAATTAGCATAAGTCAACATTTTTCTATTAAAAGTTTAAGTTTGAATAATAAATTTGAATAAAATTTTAATAGAGAAAGGTTCATTAACATTTCTCTATAAAAAACTTTATCAACATTTCCATTAAAAGTAAAAAAAAAAAAAAAAAAACAAACGAATTTCTTCGCTTTTTTGTTTCGAAGTTAAAGAATAAATGATTATTTTTACTAAAAACATTAGTTACCAATTGGTGAACTGTAAGTATTTTTTATTTATTAGAATTAAAGAAAAAAATAACAATAATAAATTTTTTTATGCAGTTTAATTTCAATATTTTATTTTTTTTTTTTTTTAGAAAGGTCTCATTTTTTAAACGCCTTTTGACTACAAAATTTATTTTATTATAATAATTATTTTATTTATCATATTTATTTTAATTATTTAAAATACAGTGTAACCCGGATATAAAGAGTTGTCGGGACCGGAGAAGAAGTTTATATATAATCTTTTTTTGATATTTTGTTTAGGTAAATGGGGAACACTTCATATATTTTTTTTACGTACATTTTTAGTTTATTTATTTTTAGACATAAAAAAAAGAAAAAAATATATTTTCAATCAGTTTTAAAATAATTCAATCAAAAATTACTTTTTCTTAAAAAAAAGTCAGTCATTTTTGAAACAGAAATCTCTTTGTTAACATCATGAACACTTTTACAGTCCGTAAATCATTTTCAATGTGCCATCAGGATTACTGCTTTTTGCTTCAAAGTAGGCTATCAGAGTTTCAAGCGTCCATTCAATGCAGCCAGAAAATTTGGGACTGGTTTGTCACTTTCAGAAACTTCAGAACTTAGCTGTTTCAGCATCATCATCTTTGTCAAAATCTTGATCATCCAATTTTATACCATGTGTGATGTTAATGCTTTTTCAGAATTCCATAACATTATGTACGGTCGTCGAAGTTGATAAATTTGTCAAAATCTGTTTGGTCCATGCCCGATTTTTGGAGAAACTTGATCATTTTCGTCGAATTTCTTTCAACTTCAGCCTGTGATTCAACAACAAAGCTGCTTTTTTTAAAATAATTTTGAATTGTTTACGGTTTGACCATGAAAAGTTCTTCATCATGTTCATGGCCTTCAAAACAGTTATCTGCTTGGCCACCTCGGACAGCGGCACTGGCGGTGTAGCATCGATCGCTGCGATTTGCATGATGAACAAGTTCCCAAACGATAATACTCTTTGAATGAATGAATGATGCCTTGATCCAAAGGTTGAATGAGACTGGTGGTGTTTGGTGGCATGAACGAAAATTTGATGTTTGAAAGATTTGTACCTTCTTTTATGACAAGTTGCATTGTCCAAAAAACAGAATAATCTTTCGATTTTGAGCAATCATTTTTCGATAAAGCGTTTTCATAACGTCAGTGTGTTTTTGACTAGTCATCCAGGCTTTACGATTGGAAAGTAAGAAAACGGCAGAGTTTTGACATTTTTAAAGCAGCGTGGTTTTGAAACTTACCAACAACAAATGATGCTTTTCACTGCCATCCATGTTTTTGAACTGAAGCATCGTGAGTCTGTCTTTGGGAATTTTTGTCCCATTTGACTGTTCATCGCCGGCAAATCGCAAAGATCCAGACGGCATGGCTTTGTAGAAAATTCCCATTTCACCACAGTTCCAAACAGCTTTTGGATCATATCCGCGAAAAAGTTGCGGCAAAACGTTTGTCACCCATTCGTTGGCAGAACCGTGATCTGCTGACGTTGATTCGCCATGAAATTTTTTGAACGAAACGTTATTGGCCTGCTTCCAGCGTATGAGCCAGCCATTGCTCAGTTCAAAATCAACTTCAAGATTTACAGCCAGTTGTGATGCTTTTTGCCTGATTGATGTGATCGGTGACGGTAGCTTGAGCATATGCTAACGTAAACCATTGTTAAGCATTTTATCGTTAACGATGATATGCACGGTTGGCGCTTTCATTTGCGATTAGTGTTTCCATTCATTTGCATGCAAGATTTGAGATCGTCTCCTTTCTTGAGAATATTTGCTGCTGTTGAATAAGCGATTCCGTACTTTTTTGGCTGCAGCAGCCAGTTTGATATTTCTTTAGTTTGACACGATGATTAACTGTTTCAGAGTTTTTTCGTTGAGAGCCGACATCAAAATCGGAAATGATCGGAAGCAAACGGTTTTGTGGCAAAATTAACAAACAGATTCAAACTTCTGATTAACTTTTAAATTTGAAAGTAATTTTCCCTAAATGCAACGACAAGCAAAGTGATAAAATTTGGGTTTTAAAATTAGACACTAAAGCAAAAATCATAAGGTATCAGGGTGTCTCCTACAGACACAAATTTTATTTTACTCTAATAAAGAAAACAAAAAATAAACTTTCATAAACCTCTGTTTAACCTTTAAAACAAATGTCAGTTTTTCAATGGGGGAGGACAGGACCAGAGAAAATCTCTTATAATTTATATAAACACAGACTAATTTGGGAAGAGAAAACTCTTTCAAACATAAATGATTATTTTTAACATTGGTTACCAACGGTGATGCAATATTTTTTACTTATTAAAATTAAAAAAAAATATTAATAATAAATTTATTACATGCAGTTAATGCCAGTCGAGACTGTTTTTTTTTTTTTTTTTTTTTAAAAAAGCTTTCAAGACAAACGATTTTTGACATTGAAAATTTATTTTACAAGACAAGAATAATAATACCATTTTATTTATCATATTTATTTTAATATTTTTCTGATATTTTTTGTTCTGAAAATGCATTATTTTTACTTTTTTTTATTTAATTGTTTTTGTTTAAGGTAAAAAAAAGTTATATATATATATTCCTATTTATATAGTTTAAAGCGTATTAAAATAACCAAACTAAAGGAAAAAGGCTACTTATGAATGTTTTTTAAATTTAATATAAAGTTTTAAAGTAATAAAAGGGTGATTCAGGGGTCATTTTTTTTTTACCATCTTAAACCATGCTGCTCACTGCTACTAGTTCAGTCATTTATTTTATTTACCCAGTTGAGAAGGAATTTTTTTTTACGACAGAAGTGATGGATCTAACATAGTCTCAAAAGAAAACTAAAATAATTTCAATCCTTCCCAATCAATTTGTAAGGAGTTTTAGGAACAAAAACGATCAATGTCTTTTATGTCTGGAATCATGTTTTTTTTTTTTTTTTTTTTTATGGCTGACTCTTTGGGAGAGTCCAAGCAATAGCTTAATATTTAACAAGTACCAGAAATTTAAATACCAACTTCAAATTGAATTTTTTAATTTCTATGTTTAATTTTATTTTACTATTTTTGTTTTTAATTGTTTTATTTTGAAAATTAAACGATTAATAATAAAAAAACTGCAAACCTGAAAGTATTCTTTAAATAAAACCATACCCCCAGATTTTTTTTTAAATTAAGTTTGGATTCTCAAGCTGAAGGCAACTCTCTAAAATTTTTGGTTTTTTAATTGCGTGGATAAAGCTGTAATTAAGAGTATAATTAAAGCTTGAAAAAAAAAAAAAAAGGAAGTAGTAAGAGAAATATTTGTTAAAGATGTTTAATCTACCATTTCAGATACTACTTAATTATAGCCAAAAACTTTAAAAAACAAATTACAGAAGCCAGCAAGACAAAAACTATGTGGTGAGATTAATAAAATACCAGTTTATCATTTTCCAAAAACAAAGACGAGAGAGAACAATGGATAAAATCAGTTCCAAATGCCAATCTAAATGTTACTAACAATGGATGTTATTTGTCAACGTCATTGGCCTTCAAATTTTGATACCATAAAAGTTAATGGAAAAATACGTCCAAAAAATCCACCATCTAAATGGCTAGGTGTGCTTTTAGTCAAATACCAAACCCTCAGCTGTTCAAAGGAATATAAAAAAAACCTCCAGTACTGTTAGAAATCAAATTTCTGATGAACTTAATGCTTTTTTAGAATTAGATAAAATTAATTTTACAAATTTTAAAAAGAAAGTCTGCTTAACAACAAAAAAAGACTTTATATGTCCAGTTTGTAGCGTTTTTTGGATGAAAATATTTTAACTGTTCAATTATCAAAAAAAATTTGATGGTATTCCTCTCTTTATGTTCAAAAATTTATAACAATTAACAGGCTTTGAAACATTTCATTATGGAGTTAAGTGTTATATAAGCAGCCTGCCCAAAAATCGTATAAATACAGTTGATACTTGGTCAAAACTGGAAGAAATCATCCAATATTTAAATTCTATGGCTTTTGATCACAAGAAAAATATCCTGAGTCAACAATTTTTAGCAATGGCTCCCAAAATGGTTGGAATAAAATACAGCTCAGATATAGTTGTGCATGCTTTTGGGTACTATGCAAGATCACGGACATTGTATAATGAATTAAGATATGATTTTCAATTACCCTCATTAGCAACATTATGAAGGATGACGTCAAAAATTTCAAAACTTAATGAAAAATCTTTTTTGTTATCTATATTTAATACTCTTAATACCAGTCAAAAAGGGTGCATAATTCTCCATGATGAAGTATATATCAAAAAGATGTTGCTATATCATGGCAAACAACTATTTGGTAAATCAGTTGACAATCCATCTGTACTTGCTCAAACAGTACTTGGTATAATGTTGATATGTCTCAATGGGGGTCCAAATTTTCTTAGAAAATTGATTCCAATTTCAAAATTAACATCCGCCTTTTTATTTGAACAAATTGAGTTAACAGTCCAAGCCATCACATCTGTACCAGCTGATGTAAAGACTATTATGTGATGGCAACCACGTAAATCAAGCTTTTTTAAAATTTATATCCTACACTTCCTGAAAAATCTTGGTTAACTGAAAATAATAAACATTTGCTTTTTGATTATGTTCATCTGTTGAAAAATATTTGCAATTTGTGACTGACAGAAAAAACAGGAGAACTAATCTTTGATGATGATGGAGTAAGTCGAGTTGCAAAATGGACACATCTTAAACAATTATATCATTTTGAATCTGAAAGACTAGTCAAACTTTCAGATTTAAATGAAATTTCCATTGCTCCAAAGCCAATAGAAAGACAACGGGTTTCTACTTGCCTCAGAGTGTTTTCTGAAAAACATATAATGCACTTCTCACTCAGTCTGAAATAAGTGCAGGTAAGAATGATACTGCCCTCTTCATAAACAAGGTTTTGACATGGTGGAAAATTTTAAATGTTAAATGCCTTCAAATTGATAAATTACATAATGATCCTCTACAAGCTGAAATCAAATCTCCAAATGACACCCGACTTGATTTTATCATTGAATTTGGTAAAATGGCTCTTAATATGGCTGGCAGTCAAGGTAATCGTAAAAAACAATTATCCCAAAACACTGCTACTGCCATACATCATATTTGCAATGGAATTGTTAGTCTATGTCGACACCTTTTAGCTACAAGCCATAAATATGTACGACTTGGGCAATTTTCAACTGATCCATTAGAAAAAGAATTTGGTAAACTTCGCCAAGGATCAGGTGGCACCTATTTTATAAATGTTCAACAATGTATTGAAAAGCTGCATATTAAGCAGACATCTTTACTTTTAAATCAAAATGTAAATATTGATGAATTTGATGTTAATCCAGGTCACCAATGTACATCTTGTGATTATAAACTTTGTGAGGAAGGTTCAGAAATATTTGACAATCTGGAAAATTTAGAACCATCTCTTTCCAATGAAATAAAAATGGCTCTTGTATACATAGCTGGATATATTACAAGAAATGATAATCAACCCAGTGAATGTGAAACCCATTTTTATTATGAAAAGTATGGAAAATATACCAATTTAATTGACCGTGGAAAACTAAAAGTTCCTTCTGACCACACTTGTCAATGGTTATTTTTTTTTGTTTTATCCTTTTCCATACAATAAAGGAAAAGGTTTGCTATAAATCATTAAGTAACATTTTATGCTTATTTCTGAGTTTCATTTTTTCAACATGGAGAAAAAGCATGCTTCTATTTTTGCAAATATAGTTTTGAAAATTTTTTTGCAAACATGGCACACCTAGATCAGAAAAAGAACCAGCTCTAAAAGTTTTGAAACTTTCCTAGAATGATTTTGTTTTTTATTTGTCTACATTTCTGTGATGATTGATTGTTATATACACACTTCGGCTGATGTCTTCCAGCCTTCTCGGGTTCTGTTTGTCAAACCCAGTAACTGTAATGTAAATTTAAACCAAAGTCTTTATTCACTCACAGGGAATAGATTGAATACAGGATTCAGTGACACCTGCAAATAATATAAATTTCTGATTAAGTATATCTTTTACCAGAAATCAAACTTACCCCTTTGTGTTGTTTAATAATTATCAGTGTTCATAGAAAAATACATATTTTAATTTATTTATCTTTCAACACATCCTATTATCCTCAGGTGTGAATAAAATGTTATTCTAAGTATTTCATAAAGTGTTTGACTTCATTTTCTTCTAAAATTTCCTGAAAATCCTACATTTCTTTCAGATAATTTGTGTAAGCAATACATAAAAATATTTGGTAACAATTGTCAGAACAATTCTCCTCTTTTTTAATAGCATGTCTTTTCAGGATGTAAGCAATCGTGGCTCTTTACAGCTTCCTTTTTTTTAATATCATCAAATTGCCATACCTTGAAAGATAGTGGAGTAGTTTCCAGTTCCTTTCTTAAAGACTTGTTGCCCAAACAAGGATAAAGTTTAGGGCACTCAATGGGGATCCAACTTACTACTTATTTCAACTAAACTAGCTCATTAACCATTACCCCTCCCACACACTGAGGTGCTCGTCATTTACATAAGCTTAGCTTTGTTTTAGTCCAACAACACAAGTATGGGCACCCAATGAGTATCAAAATCTCCACACAGTTGTAATATTCAGTCAAACTAGCTCGTTAACCATTACCCATCACCCACCCACCCACACACATTGATGTAATTATTATCATTTATATAAGCTCAACTTTATTTCAGTCTAAGCATATAAGTATGAGTGTTCAATGACAATCAAACTTACTACTCAGTTGTATTGTTCAACCAAACAAGCTTGTTAACCATTGCCTCACATCAGGGTCTTCAGATATTTCAATTGTTAACAAAGATAATAATAAAGTGACTTGCCTCATGGTTGAAAATATGATGTATTTTCTGTCAGTACAAGTGAGAATGTTCAAATCCATGTCAAAAAGGGAAGTTTTCTCATCAGGGTCAACAATTTCACACGTGAAGAACTGGTGCAACACAATCTTTTCTCCCACAACATTTCTACTCCAGCCATATTAAACTAAACTTATTAAATACTGGCTCTATAATCGGTGTTACATTTCATCTACTAAAATGTCACAACTATTATGAGACAGACGTAGTATTTGCTATTGATTATGAACTTTGTCCCACAATGTTTGCTATATTTCTATATACATGTCATATGCTAAATATCACAACTGTTCTGGGACAGAGGTCATAAAAGATTTAATATATTGAATGAGATCATAAATAGAAAGAAAACTGTAGGAAGGTATATAAAAGAAAGAAAGCAAGAAGAAAAAATTAACATCAATTGTAAGATTGATTTGTTTATTTTTTTTTTTATTCTTTATCAACCATTTGCAGGTTATATAAAACCAGAAAATATTTTTAGATTGTGCAGCTAAATATGTTGAAAAAATTTCTACTGTCAGTGGCAAACAAGTTCATTGGGAACACCAAAAAAAAACAAAAAAAAAAAAACCAATTCATGAGCAATTCGCATTAGCGACAAAAGCTTAGAACTACCTCAGCCACACCAGCAACAACATCTCAAACAATTCACCATTTACAATGCAAGACTAAGAAACAAAAGCTGTAATTTGGTTTCATGTTATATAATCTACTTCATATATCTCGAGAAGTCTCAGATGACCTTATTATCTTTAAATATTTTGATTCAGGGGAACCCATTATCCTTTCTGGATATTCTAAATGCAAGGAATGTATGAACTCATTGCGTCAGTATGCCGTTTTGACTTAATCTTTTTCAAGTGGTGGTGGTCTTTCATTTCCTCTACAGATTGTAAGAATTTTTCAAGGTGGGAGGGGGAAGATTATGATTTACTATTACAAATATTACTAATTAATCCATAGCTGGGAGGGAGTAGAGGTGGATTCATACCTTCCAAAAGAGTATTTACATGTAAGTGAATATAAAAAACCCAACTGGAATCTGAACTTGCTTACCAAATTCCAATTTTCTAAACCATTATCCATTGCATCACCTGCACATCCAAGCAGTCATTCATCTAGGTACTGACTTGATGTTGCTTAACTTCGTAAATTATAAAAAAAAAAAACCAGCATTTCAAGTTGAGATGGTTATAAGAAGACAATATATGGCTATAAACAAGAGGAACAGACCTGGAGAATGTTTTAACAGAGAAAGGAAAATGTGGCATCAAAATGCGAAGGCACACTGAAATAGCAAAAGATGCTTTCCAAAAAGTTAAGAAAAGGATTAAGAAATTTACTAGGAACAAAGAAAAGAATTTTGAACTGTTATTTAATATCAATTCTCCTACATATGTGGCCGAGTGGTTAGGACATTCACATTCTGACCATGAGACTTGGGTTCAAATCTCACCATGGTCGATTTGTCAGAAAAGGGATTTCCTGATGTTATTAGACTAGAGGGGTCAATCCCAGCATACGACACCTTTGGAAAGTGCCTGAAAACCATACTATGGATTGACCCAAGCCATGTGAGTGAAATTGATAGCTGTGCTAGCATAAAGTCACAAGTCATTGTGGCCGAGGGCTTGAGCATGCTGGCCTTGTTCAAATTGTTGATCAAGCTAGATAACACACTCATTCCTAGAAACTACAACTAAGGTCTGCTCAGCATAGTTGCAGTATAAACTACAGGTGGGCTCTGTAGATGTTGAACAAACACAAATGCGTCTGAGCAAGCGGCTGTAACCGGGATTGGCTAGCTGCCCTAGTAGATGGGTATCTTCAAATACAAGTGGCCAGCTATATATAGAAGTTAATTCTGGACAATCTCACCCCAAAATACAGAAACCTCTTCCAACAAAAAAGACAAAGCCATAAAAACCTTTGGACTCTGGATGAAACATTGAAGATGCAGAAATCCCTTTATCAAGAATACATAATACAATCATGCCAACTATATCACCTTGAACCATAAGAATATATCAAAATCAATTATCCTAGATCACCCACATTTGCTCCATATTCCACTGGCGAGAAGTAAGTTCCACTCAAACAGCTTCTTTCTGTGAACCACTGCCCTATGGAACAGACTCCTTAGAGGATGTTTCCTTGATCATTACAATCTTAACCGGTTCAAGTCTAGAAGCAACAGTTATTTTCTCCTCATATCCATATAAACTACTCCTTAATCCCTCTACCTTGAGTGCCCCCCAAGGCCTTGTACAGGGTGAATCTTATTGTAAAAAAAAGAGAGACATTCATACATCTTCACAGATGGATCAATATGCAAAAGTAAAACAGGATGTGCAAGAGTGCATAGGAAAATAAAAAAAGAAACATCCACCAAAAAAAAAACTTCAATTTATAATGCAAAGATTTGTGTAATCGAACTAGTACTCAACTTCATCTCTAAAATCAAAAATAAGAAATATGTATTTTCAGATTCTCTATCAGTTATAACAGCAATAAAAATAATTGTGCTGGACCCCAAGTCACCAAGGGATTAGACAAAAATCACCAAGCAGATTCAGCCACAGAGGAATTAGACAAAATCCCCAAGCAGATTCAGCTACAAAGTCTACCCAAAATGATAGCCTTAATAATAATTTCACAAGCCCTTATTGGGATCTATAATCTAAAACAGTTATATTCAACAGAAATGGCAAAAGAACTGGGCCAACAACACAAATAATAAACATCACACAAACTAAACCTGGGTGAATGGAAACAAATGTCTAGAGAAAGAAGAAAAGACAAAGTAATGCTAGCATGATACTTGCTGAATGAATGAAGATCAACCAACATGTACAACATGCTAATCTGCACTCATAGTGAAACACATTTTAACTGAATGGACTCACTTAGCCCTTAAAAGACATAAATGCAAGAAAGACATGAGGAAACTGTTTGGAAGTACTGAAATAGTCAACATAATGTCCTACATTTTTACAAAAGGATACTGAGAATATTATGGCCTGAACATGTGAGTAACAAGGAAGTTTTATGAAAAATGGAAACAAAAAGGACATTTATACATCAAATCAGAAAGAGAAAACTGAAATTTCAATGAGAAAAGAGGGCTTGGAGAATTTGACACTCATAAGATATATTGAAAGCAAGGGGAACAGAGAGAAACAATGCATAATCTACCTAACAAAATGGATGGCATAACAGAGACTGGAAGGTATGGTAAAAAAAAAAAAATTATTGAGAGCTACAAAAGTTGTGGAGAACCATGATTGTCCATGTCCTGAAGAGACAGTACATAGAAGAATAAAGTCTTGAGAACTGAAGTAAAAAGCAATTAAAAAAAAATAAAAATGAATTAATATGGTCAATATTTGAAGGTAGTCATAGTAGCCACATTAAAAAAAAGGCTGTTTTTTGTATTTTTCAGCAAGAAGAGTGTACCTTCTATAGTATAAAATCCAAATTAGCCATTATTAAAATTTTAAAAATGATTTGATTTAGATATGATCTGCTATTTAAATTGTTAGAAAACATTGTAACACTTAAATTTGTCAAAAATGCTGCCAAAAAGCAGATAATAAACATCATCTTGGGGATTGCTTCAGTCCAATCATAAACAATTGTTTTTTAATTATTCAGAAAACCTTTTAGATTGCTACAATCTCATTACTAATGCTATTCACCCAAATCCAAGATGACTGCACTCTAAAAATTACTGCTTAGTACAATAATGCTTTTTATTTGTAGTACAAAACTAATAATTTCACAAGTTTAGTACTTTCTATTAAAGCAATGACAGTTTCATGTCTCTTAACAACATCATGCCTTCTATTCCCAAATTCTTACCCAATTTAACAGTTAAAGGTTAGTTTTAACTGTTAATAATCAAGTCTACAGCATTCACTTTTCCACAAAGGCTTGTGAAAAAGGCACCAATCCATTTCTTCTTCCACCGACTGTCCAGCTATGTGTTAAATTGTAAGCATATTACAGAGACCTTACTGTGTCAGCTGTATACAACTGCTTCCTAAGATCAATGGTGAAAAAAAAAAAAAAAAAAAAAAAAGGCTTTGTGTGAGTGAAGCCTGAGGGTCTTGGCAAAGATCATCATTTTTTGAACATTGTGGACTGGCACTATGCAATCACAAACAAAGAACAGTATCAAATAACAAACCATATCACTTGAGGACAACAATTAAAATGGATGCCACATGTAACTCGAAGAGAAAATAATAACAATCAAGATGTTAATAGTCTACATTACTTCAAACAAAAGGTTAAGTAAATCACCCATCAATACTGGAAAAAGCAATAACAGTTAGTGAAGTTGAGAAACCTGTTTTTCTAAAAGTGTTTTAAGAGTAATATTTTATAAGTTTCAACTGAAAACAATACTGGCTGCTTCATAACAATGAATGCCAAATGTTTCCTTGTAGGGAAACTGCTACTATTGTCCTTACCATTAGAGCCAAGGAGAACAGATGCTACACTTTGATCCCAGCACCATTGCCTGGGAATGAAAAAAAAGGCATAACTCGAGCAACACTGGCTGCTCGATCAATGAATGCCAAATGTTTCCTTGTTAGAAAATGGCTAATATTACCATTACCCAGTTTTCCACTAATTGGCTAATGACTATTTTACATTGCATTTTCATTCATGTTGATGTACACCAAAAACTGGTAAAAAAATTAAAACAAATGTCAAGGCAAGAATTGGTATCTATGATAACACAACCATTTACTCCAGTTTCGATAATAAGTCTGATCACTTTGATAACAGTTATATCTATTTCAACAGTAAAAGAACAACACCTATCTGCTAATCTAGTAGTAAACTTAAATCCATGCATCTAGATACAAAGGAGAGGGGGGCTCAACTGCCAAAAAATATTTATAGAAAAGAGAGTGGTAAGACATATCATGGAAGCAAGAAAGTACCTGACTCCAAGATGTCAGGTCAAGATAAATGTCATTACAGACCCTTCTTTGGATTTTGTCAAGAATCTTGAGATATACAGCACCAGACGAATGACAGATTTCTAAATATACAAGATGGATTCCGACGAGTAAAATTGTCAACAAAATACAGTGAACCAACTTTTCTAGCATTAGACCTAGCAGTTGATTCGATATAATCATTCCACTTCATAATAGTGGAAAACAGGAGACCAAGAAGACACAAGGAGTTGCTTTCTTGGGTGTTAGCATCAGCCATGCTGATAGAATGCAAAAATTCTTCTCGATGATGATTAAAAGATAGCAGCAAATGTTTATGTGTTAGGAGAACCTCATCATTTCAGGTAGCATTACATCAAATCTACAGGGATAGACTTATCATCCCATTGCTCTTGTAGAGTTCCTACTTAGTAGTGCTCAGTTATTGCTTACCTTGCTTTCACCGAGTTCAAGTACACATTGCCCAACCCACAAAGTGAAGTCACAATTATCATATGAAGTGGAATGCTGATATTGTATCAACTGCTACAACCCATCAAAGTAGCAGTTTGTACTGGATTACATATTAGCTGTACCTAAAGTATATATATATATATATATATATATATATTGAAACAGCAAAACAGTCTGTCTGTGGATGACGTTATATATATATTACACACACACAGTGTGCAATGGGTAAATTGTCGCCATTTTATATTTTTAATTTTGTGCATGCACGTTTGTTTTTGATTTTGTCGACTGCACAATATACTAGGGTCAGTTGGACACCATCGGTGAGGAAAAGAGCACCATGATGCAATTCACTCCACTAAAAATTTGGAAATGGGATGCTATACTGCTTGGCATTTACACTGGAAGCTCAGTGTCTTTGCATGTCAATCTGAAGATAGTGCAGAGGATTTGGAAAGAGTTGGACGAGTCTAATAGTGATTACGAAGGTATGGCAGCACTGAAAACTCACTGATCATGCTGTTAATAAAAGAACTCCCTAATTTGTTGGTGATAGCCTCCAACTAAACACGGAGGCCTATATCAATTGCTTTGAGGCGATAGTGCTGCCCTAGGTCAAGAGGATAGCTGCTGGAAGAACCTTCATCTGGCAACAGGACCCTGCACCATGCCATACAAATCATTGCTGTCAGACAATTTCTGCGACATCACCCATTACATCTGGCCACCTAACTCCCCAGACTGCAACCCTCTTTAATAATTATTATGTGTGGGGCGCAGTTGAGAGAGAGACAAACAAAACTCTTTATAACACCAAAGATGAACTGAAGACAAGGATTATGGCAGTATTCATCAATTTAAACAAGGAGATCATCCAGAATAGTTGCAAGAGATTCTGAAGTCATCTGGAGACCATGGTTGAGGCTAATGGCAATTTAATTGAATGTACTATTTAAAGATATTTTTGTGTAATTTTGGTAAATATATCTGTTAAAATGAGATGTCAGTGTTATTTTCCAGTTTTCGTAATTTAGATGACAATTTATCCATCGCACTCTGTATCGTATCAATTGCAAGGTAAGTTGCTTCACAGGTTATTTTATTTGTCAGAATCTATCTTGCAAGGTAAACAATAAATGAGCAGGTACTAGATGAGAGCAGTGGAACAATAACAATCTACCAGTGTAGATTAAATAAAGGGTACAGTTCAGAATTCCCTGACGGTTACCTGGATTGACAAGCACCTGATGAAGGCTGGAGAGTACAATGGCCAAAACTTTGTGTTAACAGCAAAAATAAAGAAGAGGAATACACAGACTACATAGCATAATTTAATTTCTTGTAAAAAACTGTGATTGGTTTTATGAATATTTCTGAGATAGAAAACCCAAAAATTATTTGCTGCATAAAACTGAAACTCAGAAATGATCAGATTTTTTTTTTTTGTAAGTCATTCCACCCCAAGCAAAGCAAGAATGCCACCAGTACACAAGGGGTTACAGGGAGTGAAAGTGAGAGAAAAGAATGAGTATTGAGAAAAGGACAAAGATGGAAAGGATTCAAGAAGATAAAAGATGGTGATTGATGTTGCATTTAAATTTTTGACTTGTAGTTATCAGGGAAGCAACTAAATGAAAGGGAGTTCCACAGGTAGGAAGTGCAAGAGAAGAAACTGTTAGAGTAGAAGTGCCAGTTGCATTTAACCATTTCAACAGTAAACAGGTAGGACCTAGATGCCAATCTTGTAGCATGCTTATATTCATGTAATCAGGGCACCATGGGAAAAAGCTTGTCAAAACAGCTACCATTAAAATATTTGTAGAAAAGACAGTGGGAAGTCATATCACATTGGCGAGAAAGTGACTGAAGTCAAGATATCAAGTCAGGATTGATTACATTGCAGATCCTTTTTTGTCAAGAATCTCGAGACGAATAGCAGGGGAACCAGACCATATATGGCAGCAGTATTCAATACACAGATGAATGGTAGATTTGTAAATGTACAAGATAGACTCTGACGAGGAAAGTTTTCTGGCACAACACACTTACCCAACTTTCCTTGTAGAGAATGCAGCTATTGATTTGATGTAGTTGCTCTATTTCAAGTCAGTTGAAAATGTCAGGCCAAAGAGGCGCAATGTGTTGCTCCCCAGGAGTCTAGTGTCAATCATGCTGATGGCAGGAATAAAAGGTTCTCTATGGTGGTTAAATGAGAACAGTTTTGTTTTGGAGGCATTAAAATTTAAAAGCTATTTAACATAATTCTGCATACTTTTTTTCTATAGGTTAAAGAGCACAATTATGCAGAAATTAGTTTGGCATCTTTTCTGAATGAGGAAATTAAAGCCTTTAATGGAGTTTAAAAGTAACCTTTAGCCATTACCTCCAGTAGAAATTACTTTGAAGGCGTGAAACTATAACTGCTCTCATTTTAATAGAAAGTACTAAACTTTGAAAATAATTTATGCTTTGTGAAAATAAATGTACTACAAATAAAAAGCATTGTTGTACTAAATGGGAAGAGCTTAAAATTAAATCTTTACCCAGGTTGTCACCTGATGAAAGTGTCACAATAGCCAAAATCATATGATAAGAACAATAGTCCGCATGTAAATAGTGTAAATAATGATAGCTACTCACCCCAGAGATTTAGAAAGAAATTACAGATTTACTGATAGTTAATTTTTAAACATTCCTGCAGATTCTAAAGGAAGATAAAGTTAAGGAAGGTTATAAGGTTAAGGAGCATATCAGTTATGTGCTATGCATGATACAAGTTTAGGTAATCATGTATCTTTTGATACATGACTAATGAGGCAGATTCCCCACCCCCCACAGTATGTGTCCATTTCTTTCTGAGATAGACCAGTTGCCATCTAAGGTTATAGCACCCTGTCTGTCCTGCTATTTACCCATACCTGATGAGGCACAGTGGAGTAATGGATAGCAGCACGGATTGAGGAATCAGAGAGCAGAGTTCGAATTCCGGTCAAGTCCATTACATTCTCTTACGTGCTAATACCCTTGGGAAAGGTATGTCCTCCTCCTCCTCCTCTTCTCCCATTCCAAATCTATGGGTAAATAGCAGGACAGACCAGGTTCTAGAGCCTTGGATGGCAACTGGATGTAAATATAATAAATATATTATGCGAGAGAGATAGTACAAAAAAATATTAGCCTCATCATATCCAGTCTCTCAAATGGATGTCATGTATGATGTCCAACTCTTTTAGAAATGTCTAAGCTACTAGCTGTATATAACCACTTTGTCAGGTCATCAGGATGTGGAATTAGTAACTACTAAATACCTCCATATACATATCAGTCATAACAACGTTAGTATAGGACATAAGGAAATGGAACATAGAATAGGCTATACTAGGAGTCAGTCAGTTATGTGTCATGCATGATACACACTTAGGCAATCATGTATCTTTCGATACATGACTGACAAGGCATATATTTTCCCGCAGTAGATTACCATTTCTTTCTGCAGTAGACTAGTTGCCATCCAAGGCTATAGAACCCAGTCTGTCCTGCTATTTACCCATAGCTGGTGGGAGAAGAAGAGGATTCATACCTTTCCCATGGGTATTATCACGTAAGTGAATGTAATTGATTCAAATGGAATTCAAATTTGGCTCTCCGATTCCTCAATTCGAGCCACTATCCATTACTTCATTGTGCCTCCTAACGAGTAACATAGTGACACAAGAATATGTTGATTAAATCAGACATAATTTTTTGTCTTTTTTATTTTTCTGTAAGTCCTTAACTGAGCCAATGTCAAAGGATATTTGTTTTCCTCTTAATTCTTCAGGTTAGGTGTACTCATAGTCTATATTGTACCAATTATTATTAGTAGAAGCTTTACCAGCCCAACTCATAACTTGCTTTTTTTAAACCCATCTGACTAGGAATCCTGAAGCTGACCATTCAGTCGTTTGCCAAAGATATTTTCTTATTATCACGCATAACATTCCAGTGCTGCAAATTTTTGGCCTGGAATTATTGTCGTTTTATCTTCTCTACTTTCACAAATGCTTGTATTTGATGGACAATGTCTTCATTATCATTATTAACCTGATTAATTAAATTTTGTAATTCACTTTTGTTTTCAGTTTCTGTTTGCAACTGTGTTTTTGTTGGTTCACTTTCTTATCAACATGATCTCATTCTTTTAATATCCTGCTTTCATGCACTTGTACATATGAACTTCCATATTTAATAAAGACTACTACACTGTCTTGGCCAACGACCCAACCAGGACCCACACCATTTATTATCCCTTTCGTGCGGCTTGGCCAACGACCCAACCAGGTCCACGCTATTTATTATCCCTTTCATGTGGCTTGGCCAACGACCAAACCAGGTCCACCCCATTTGTTATCCCTTTCGTGTGTCTTGGCCAACGACCAAACCAGGTCCACCCCATTTATTATCCCTTTTGTGCGGTTGGCCAACGACCCAACCAGGTCCACACCATTTATTAGACCTTTTGTGTGTTGGGTAGTAAATATACATTTGAGCTATTTAACAACTTAACACAAAGAACTCTACCAAATAACAGAAACATCATCATTTGAGGACTTTTAATGGCAACAACTACTAAGATGGATAGCACATGCAACTAAAAGAGAAAAATGACATAATAACGATGTTAAAATTCCACACTATTTCAAAGGATAGGGTAACAATGAAACCCTCACCAATACTGAAGAGTAATAACAGTTACAAGACCCAAAAAAACTATTTTCCTGAAAAGATTTTTTGGATTTTATAACTTTCAACTGAGAGTAGTACTGGCTGCTCACTCAATGAATGCCAGATGTTTCCTTATAAGGAAACGGCTAACATTACCATTGTAGACAACATGCTGCAGCTGACTGATTGTACAAGCAATGAACAGTTGGTTAAATTCCAGTGACACTTATAACATTCTAACATATTGCAAAAGAGATTTTTTATTAACATTGTAATTGTTTTAACAGAGGATGGAAAATGTAATACCAAAATCTAAACACACATCAGATGAGTGAAAGATCAAAGTAATAAGAAACAGAAATATTTTGTTAGAAAAAAAAAAAAGCAAAGAATGTTGGACTGCTATGTGATATCCATGTTGTTCTACAGAAGGATACTGAGAATTCCAAAGACCGAGTGAGTAAGCAACAAGGAAGTCTTAAAGGGAATGGCAACAAAAAAGAACACATACTCAGAATCAGGAAGAGACAGCTGCCATTTCTTAGATACATAATGAGGAAGGAGGGCTAAAAAAATTTAACACTCACAGGGCATACTGAAGGAAAGAGAGATAGGGAAAGTCAATGAACCACTACCTGATGAGCTTGTGTGAATAAATGGCATAACAGGATGTTTTGGGTGGCTATGATCAGCTAGGTCCTGAATATATGCAGTACATAGAAGAATGAAATACATGGAAGTCCGTGCAGACCTTGTATTACTCTTATTGACTGGTTCCTTTTTTATGGTTTATCAACCTTTCGCAGGTTATTTAAGCCAGAAAATATTTTTTGATAAGAATATTTCTTTTTTAGATAATAGTTTAGTGAGACAAGTATTACTAATTAACCCATAGCTTGAGGAGAGAAGAGATGGATTCATACTTTTCCCCAAGCATATTTGTGCATAAGTAAATATAAAGAACCCAACTGAATTGGAACTCTACTTTCCGATTAATAATTCCAAGCCATTGTTCATTACACCACCTACACATCTAAGCTTCAGCACCTATTATTCTCAAATGGTTACCCATTTGATAATGACCAGGCTTGATGTTGCTTATCTTTAGTGATCATACGAGAACTGATGTTTTAACACAATGTGACCATAAGTGCATAATACTGTTTATATTAAAACATAAATCATTTGTTAGGGACTGAAAATGTGCCAACAGAGTTTTGAAAATATAAAAATAAAAACAACTATTTTTCTCCAAAATGTTTGTTGACAATTTATGAGAAAGTTGAGATAGAATTAAATAAAAACACAATTGTGCTGTTGGGTGCTTGTGTCAATGTCGTAAACTTTAGTATATCAGAACAAAAAGAAATATGAAAATAACATATATATATATATATATATATATATATATATATATATATATTTTCAAGCATGTTTCATTGAATAAGACATATTATGTCTATTTTTTTTTTTGCAAAAACAAACTTCATGTAAGTGATCATTGTACTTGAGTTAACAAAATCTATAACACCTTGATGAATTTCCACTTAACATCAAGAAGCTAATTAGAGAATTAGAAAGGATTATTAGAAAAATAAACAGATATGTCTATTATTAAATGAAATATGCTTGAATGAAGATATGCTGCATATTTATATATATATATATATATATATATATATATATATATATATATATATCTTACATGCAGTATGTGATAAAACATTTTGAAAATGTCTGTAAATGACAGGGTCACGATGACAACTACTGAATCAGCAGCAGGCTTTGAGAAAAATGATCTCATTCCATGTTTTGCGAAAACGGCTCAAAATATGGAGCCTGTTCCAGTAAGAATGCACCCAAGAGAAAGTACAATAAACTTATTTCTTGTATATTTTTTTTTTTGGCAGGGGGGGGATGGTATGCAGAGTTGCAGAGGCATTAACTTGATATTATCTCTAACTAAATTTTTCCTACATTGTATGACATACAATTGCTTTGCTGAAAGACTCTCTTTAATTCAAAACCTTAACAACTAGAACAGCCTGCTGAAAGCTATACTCTGATTAAGCTGCCTTTCCAAAAACAAACAAACAAAAATCTGATGTTTGGTCAAATTTTGGGACATTTGATTTTATACTAAATTTAACCCAATACAAGGCTCGAGAGCCACTCATGATAGAGAATTACTATTAATGTGGATATAAATGAAAGAGGAGATTATGATACGAGCAGATAATGATTAACCATTGATTTAAAGATGTTAAAAAGTTGAAATGTAATACCAATTGTTATCTTTTGCCTTAATTCCTGTTCTTATTCTTCTTTCTATGTTTTTATTTAATTCATTCTTTCATATTCAATAATCCCTTGTGTCTTAGTGGCTTTATTGCCTTCCTTGGGTTAAATGATAAAAAAAGAAAAGGTTAAGATTATAGTTTTTAAATTGATTGTTTTTTTTTTTTTTACAGATTATCAACCTTTTACAGATTATTTAAAGCTAGAAAATATTTTTAGATTGTAAGAATTTTTTGGTGATAATTCTTTACTGATAGAACTTCTACTAATTAATCCATAGCTGGGAAGAGAAAAGTGAATTCATACCTTTCCGCAAAGGTATTTACATGTAAGTGAATATAATGAACCTGACCGAAATTGGAACTTGGCTCTCTGATTTCCAATTCCAAATTATTATCCATTGCATCACCCACACATCAAAGCTTATAGCACTTGGTATTCCCACGTGGTCACCCATTTAAAAACTGACCAGGCTCAACATTGCTTGACTTTGGCGGCCTTTGAACATTGTGGACTGGCGCTACAGAATTACAAACGAAGAATTGTACCAAATAGCATAAGCTACATCATTTGAAGACTGCTAACGATGACAACAACTAAAATGGATGGCACATATAACTCAATGAGAAAATGACAATCAAAATGTCAACATTCCACCCTACTTCAAATAAAAGGTTAGGAAGGAAACTCCCCCACCAATAATAGAAAATAGCAATAACAGCTACTGGACTTGAGAAACCTTACTGAAAAATTGTTTTAAGAGAAAGATTTTATAAATTTCAACCAAAAAGCAGTACTGGCTGCTCAGTCAATGAATATCATGTTTCCTTATAAGAAAATGGCTAATTTTATCATTGCCATTAAGACTGGAAAGTGCAGATTGTGCAGCTCTAGGCCTGACATGGCAGCAATACTCCACTTTTTATCTAATCTCATGGTAGGAGGAGTCAAGTATTTTCTCAAATGCTAAAACGAATTGATCATTTTTCTAAAATCTTAAACAATGGATTGTAGATATGAACTCAACTTGAGATCTGGAGTGAACTGAGCCAGAAGTTTTTCAGCACCCCTGTGCATTAATTATTTGTATAAACAAACTGATATTGAACATTATAACAAAAGACACATAAGAAATTTAGAAAACATTTATGGATTCAAAGGAAAGAGGGCTTGGAAAATTTGACACTCACAGGACATTGACTACAAGAGGAACAGAAGGAAGCAGCATGTAACCTACCTAAAGAGCTTGGCAGAACAGGGATTAGGAGAGATAACAAAAACAAAACAGGAAATTGTGGAAAGTCATGATCCCACCCCACATTCTGATGGGAAATGGCACATAGAAGAAAATCTCATCAAGTTAAATGTTTCCTTCTTTTGGAGTAGTTTACAATGGCATACCGAAAAGTACTTGATTTGTCCCACTTCCCAAAATCTGACCAAATGAACAAACATCAATTCTTGTGAAAGGTTTTTTATTTGGGTTCAGTGTTGTTCTTCTGTATGATGTGTCCCTTCAGGATGTAGACCATCATGGCTCTCCACAATTTCCTGTCCTCTGTGGCTCTTAATAAATTTTGTCTTTTTGTAATCCTAATCCTTGTTCTAACATCCATTTACTCAAGTTTGCTAAGTTGGTTATGAGTTGTTTTCCTCTCTGACTCTTGCCTACAATCTGTCCTGTGAACATAAAAATTTTCCAAGTCCTCTTTCCTATAATGTGACCTAGAAATTTCAACTGTCTTTCTGATTATAAGTATCCTTTTTGTTTCCAATTTCTCTAAAAACTTTCTCTTTGCTCACATGTTTGGTTCATGGTATTCTCAGCATCCTTTTGCAGAACTATATTTCTACTATTTCTTCATCTAGGAGATCGTCCAGCATTCACTGGCATATAAGAGAAATAGTATTACATAACAGTTCATTACTCTTTTCTTTGTTTTTAATTAAATTTTCCTGTTTCTTAATCCTTAGCTTAGCTTTTGGAAGGCATTTTTCACTATCCCAATGCACCTTCGGATTTCAGTGTCACAATTTAAATCCCCTGTCAAAACGCCTCCCCAACATTTAAATTTAGGTATCTACAATTATCAATTTGTATCTTGAGCTGATCCTTTCGCTAACAACCATGTCTGTGTTTGCTATCAACACTGTGTCATCTATATATCTTATGTTGTTAAGATTGTGGCCGCCAATAATAAATCCTGATAGGACTTCTAATTCTCTCAGAATCACCCCACTGTATTAACTGAATAAGTCTGGTGAGAAGACACTGGACTTGTATTACACCTTTCTATTTTTGTATATTTACTGAATTTATTTTCTATCCATATACAGGTGCTTTGTTCCCATTATAAGTCCTGGATTATTTTAACATCCTTCCCAAATAATTAGGAAAGGTTTCAACAGTTCTCTGTGTTGCACTTTATCAAACTTTTTTGCATAACCTATAAAACACAATTACATACCCATCTGCATTTTATTACAATATATACTCACGTACAAGGAGACTTCATGCATAGTGTGACCCCTAAATTTTTTGGCAAAAAACCTGATTTTTTTTCATATAGCTTGTATATAATGAGACCCCAGCATATGGGTAATACTAGTTTGCCTACTGTAGTCAAATATTGCAGTACTGGACGTTATCCTAGATTCAGATAAATGGTCTTTGTTTTTTTTGTACAAAGCTATGCCAGAATGGTGAAAAAAAAAAAAAAAAAAAAAACACTTACCATAAAATAGCTGCAGCAAAGATTTAGATACAATACTTTTGGTTTTTGTTCATGCCTGACTTGGGTATTTTCTTTACCCTGGGCCTGCCTCCAAAATAACCTAAGTTTCTTCCAGTTGGTTGCTACATGAAGAACAAAACCTCATCCAATATGTATGCCACAAATATCTAATATAAATGAAGAATTACTAGAGTTTTTTGGGGTTTTTTCTACCTCAAATCTGCATTCATTTCCTTTCACAAGTGTTTACATCACTGAAGTATTGGCTTCCCAATGGCAAACTCTTTGTCAGGATTACCAGTGTATAATGCAGGAGTGGAATTCAAGTAAATTCTAAAAAGCACTCTATACACATCTTTTTGTTTTATTTTACTAGAAAACAAAGTTGTTTAAATGTGTGCGGTGTTGCTGGAGCAGCTCTCTACAGCTGGCCAGCTGAGGTCGGTTAATCAATAGCGATGAACATTTATTTGCACAATCTAGACACACAAATCTTTACAGAAAGCAGTTCTTAAATGACAGATTAATTTTTTATGCTTGTTAAATGAAGAAAATGTACACGTAACACAAGAAAAATATTACCTGTGTATAATGCAACCAGTCATCAAAAATGCACGATTTTTAACCTCTTCAAAAACATTACCTGTGTATAGCATGACACTGTCTTTTTGTGTAAAATAAAATGTCATAAAAACTCAAACTTTACTCATCTCTATATGTTATTCTTTCAGATATCATTTTGGGCATAAATATTGCATTCTTTGTCCCAATGTCTTTAACAAAGCCATCAAAACGTACAAGCATTATCGAAAAACCACTGTGTTTAATAATGGGCTGCAAGTGGATCAAACATCATTCTTGGTTATGTTGTTAGGAAATTGAATAAATTAGGACAAAGATGAAAAGGTTCCAAAACACCAATGAAAAAGTTGTCAGTTTCAGTTGATAAATACTGCGTTTATTAAACAGCTTTGTTTTAGTTGCTCTACTTTAAAGACGATCACTGAAGTCAAGCAATGTCAAGCTCGGTTACTATCTAGATAGGTGACTACTTGTCAAGGGCACTTATCAGTTCCAACAGTTCTGAGGCTAGATAAACATGGCAAACACTATCATGAGAATAAGTAGTTAAAAGGAGAATCTGCCATGTTATCAGTCTAGACTTGTTATCTTGGCTTCAGTCACTTTCCCACTACCATAATGTAGCTCCAGTGTGGGTGCTTCACTCAACACTTCAAAGATGACCTCTTCAAGTCAAGGGTCAATCATCATTTTTTTTTCTAACCATTCTAATGACCTTTCCTCTTTTGTACCATAATTTTACAAATTTAAGCACAGTACTTGATTAGCAGCTAGGTTTAATTATTTTACTGTTGAAATTGCTTCATGTAAATAAGTTATATACTAAGAGTTATATACTAAGAGTTACTTCTCTCACACTTCTTGTTTGTGAAATTCTCTTCTGGCTTCTTGAAGCTAGAAGAGCATAAAAAGCATAAAAATTTCCAGTCAAATTTAAATGCAATGATAACAACTATCTTTTGTCTTCTTAATTCATGTCATTTTATTATTCTCTCTCCTGTATGATTACTGCCTCCTGATAATAATCATAGGCAGGGCAATAACTGAAAGACTCTTCCTCTTTTCCCTTTGACTTTTAGAGTAGCAAGACGTTTCCTTTCACACTGACAGACAAGAGGCATGTAAGTACTTCAGAGACACAGACTGAAGATTGTATTGAACTGTTCATAACATCAACTACATTTCTTTCTTTATCCTTCTGTAATATATCTTGTTAATATATTTATTGTTCGAATTGCATGTTTTGTGTAATTTTTTTATTCCCTGAATTCACATGAGTCAGCCAAATATTATTTATTAGCATGAAACATGTTTAGTTTAGTTCCCAAATCACACATATATTAAGTTTGAAGACTTTTTAATGCAAATTTATTAAGCATTAATAACTGAAATTTCTGACTCATTAAGTTTAGATTATGAATGTGGAATAAGGCTCAAGCTAGAGAACTTCATAAGGATGATCAGGCTCTGCTAAAATTACTTTATGCTAAAAAAGACAATAAAAAATATAATTGAAAAGCTCTTCATTTTCTTCACTGACTTTTGGAGCAGAAACACTCTTTTCACTCTGATAGCTACAAGGCATGTAAGTAGTTTAGAGACACAAACTGACGATTGTATTGAACTGTTCATAATCTCAACTTTGTTTCTTTCTTTATCCTTCTCTAACATGTTTTGTCAATACATTTAATTGTTGTTTGAATTCCATGTTTAGTTGGCTTTTTTTTACTGCGACTCACATAAGTTCACCAACTATTGTTTGCAGAACAAATATACCAACAAGCAAAAAATGATAATGCTTTCCATTCTTGCAACACACCATAATAATGTTTCCTTTTTCTTATATTCTTCAGCTGCCATGCCCTCTGGCCTTTATCAGGTGTCTGTCGATCCAGGTAACCTACAAGGAATTACAAATTGAACCCTTTATTTAATCTACAAGGGGAGACTGTTCTTATTCCACTGACTACATCTAGGGATATCTCATCTAGTTCTTATTTTTAGTGCTGCTCAGTTATTGCTTGTCCCTACAGAGTCCAAACTTTAATTCACTAGGCTATTCTAGCAAGGCAGTTACAAAAGTCTATCTAGACCAAACACCAATGAAAACTGACAAAAGAGGCTGTGTTTCAGTAGAATGCTCCAATAAACAAATCCTTAGTTTCAATGGCTGCTGTGCATGACAGTTGGCTTTGAACTGGTTGATCACCCTCCCTATTCTCCTGATTTGACTATCATCTGTTCCCCAACATGAAAAAAAACTTGGTTGGAAACCAGTATCATAGTGATAATGATGTCATATCTGTGACGAAAGACATGATTTACCTTGAAGTTCAAAACGAGTGCAAACGTGTCTTGCCTGCAACGTAATGCAGAAAAAAAAATATGGTCGCTATTGAAGATACAATTTATGCGCGCCGATCTCGTCCAAAACGAGACAATATTCGCACACATGCAAATTTCTGCCATATCAGACAAGCATAAAAAGTGAGATGCCAGCAGCACGACCGAAAAGGTTCGGGTCATTCGGCAGACTTCATGCAATAGAGTTGGATGTATGAATTGACTGACAGACAAAGAGGAAGTCGAAGTAAGCACAGCTGAGTTAGTGTCTGTTTTATGACTGCCCGGTGTAATGGTTAAGAAAGAGAGTCTTGCAATCCATTTCCTTGAGGCGACCAACGACGAAGGAAGAACAGCTAGTCTGATGGCGAACGGCGCACTGTACTTTCTGACCCCCTTCTCGTCACTTTCTTCTTTTTGTTTACTACAATATATACCACTGATGTTGCTCTCCTCCAGCCTCTTGCTTTCCAGTAAACTTTAATCTTCAAAACTTTAAATGAAATGTCAACCATTTACTGGGCCATGTGCCTTGAGGATACATGGCTCAGTGGATAAAAACACTGGTTGAAATAATCCAGTGACTTGACCCAAAAAGTTGTGAATTCAATACCTGGCAACAGATGAGGTGAACAAAAAAAAAAAAAAAAAAAAAAAAATTGGAGAGTGAGTTAAAGGGAAATAACTGATACTGAGATATCCAGAAGAGACTTGGCATATAGAACTAGAACAATCTACCCTGGTGGACGAAATAAAGGATTTGGCTTGAAATTTCAATCATCTGAAGAAGACCAGAGCGTACAATGGCCGAAACATTGTAAATATAGCAACAAAGATGAGGATAGCAATCCAAACATTGTAACTAGTGTAAATAATCACAATACCTTATCTCAAAAATATACACAACAATGTCAATGTTAATTACTGCCTTCTTAATTCCTGTTCTTTTGTTTTCTCACACTTACTAACCTCTTGCATCTTAGTGGTTTTATTGCCTTGATTGGGTGGGATGAAAGGATTCAAAAAAAACAAAAAAAAAAAAGATTAAAGACTATAGAAAGACTAATTTCTCTTCTCCATTCATAGATTAATAGATGCGCTGAACCATCATGTGAACAATAATTGCAAATGCCTTCGTTGCCAGGATATTCAAAAGCATTTATTTAGTTTTATGATGCCAAATTACAATGAAAACAGACCGACCCAGGTTTAATGCATTTATTTACCATTTGAAGAACTTTATTCTAATCCTGCATGGGGTCCTGTCAATAAAGCCTTTGATTTTTATTACAAGAATATAAATATTTAATAGGAAGTTATAAAGAGCAGCTCATGTTATTTGTCAAAAACGGAAGCGCTTTGCCACCATAAATCACATAACCGCCATGTTGTGCTTTTCTGTCAGTCCCTTTAGTTGGGCACATGCAACCAATGCTTTACAAACATGATTTATAATTACATCTTAAATACATCAGACCAAACAACTACCTTCTAAAATAATGGTAACCCATTGACTCAATATATCTATATAAGACTAAAAACCTGATTATTGTATGTCTGTATGCAAAACAATGCCTTGTAGCGAGAAGTATTGAATTAAGGTAACTACCCACTCAATCTATGAGTGAACATGTAGAGAAATGGTTATCAACATATTAAAAGGGAATAGGTGAGCCAAGTTCAAATCCCAGCCTAACCTGTTGCATTCACTTTCATGCTAATGTCCTTGGGAAAGGACATCTCAGCTTAAGGCCATATCATGTTGAAACATTAGTTCCTATATGATCCAGTTAAGCAACATTGAGCCTTGTCAATACCAAGATAGGAATACCAGGTGCTGTAAGCTTGGATGTGCAGGTGGTGTAATGGATAATGGCTCTGGAATTGTTAATCAGAGAACTTTGTTCCAATTCCAGTTGGGTTCATTATATTCACTTATGTGCAAATACCCTTGGGAAAAGAATGAATCCACCTGTGACACTATTTAGCTATGGTAATTGGCTAACTAACTAACCATAGAAATTAAAACAGAAAATAAACATTCTTAAAGCAAAAAAAAAAAAAAAGAGCTATAACGAAAGATAGACTGATCGACATTAAAAAGAAAGATTTGATTTTATTTACAAAAATAGCCCGCGGAAGAAGCCACGTGTGAGGTCTTGTCCTGTCGAGTTATCGCCGAGGGAGATAGAAAGAAGGGCAAGTATGGAATTATCAGCCAGAACACGTGTTGGTCGTAAAAATTTCAGTTGGAGACAGGCAGTGAGAATCAATGTTAATTATCTTTCCAAGATAGCATTTAATTTTTTTTTTCTTGGATACAGACAAAGAGAAGCAATGTGGCAATTATAAAATTTTGGCATTGTCTCGATATAGGTGAGAGGATTGTTATCATTTACTTTGCCAACAGACACTAAGATGTCAAATGGCAATTGTAAAATTTTTGACAATCCACAGAAAATAGTGGAGAATTGAGATTTGACAAGATAAAAGAATTTAATTCATAACACGTCAAGGATTCCATGATAAGGCTAACTTGGCGTAGAGAACCAGTTGGCAAAATTTGACAGTGATTAATGAGAAGGTAAGAGTGCTGGATAAGTGATTTTGGGGTGGCCCAGGCAAAATAGAACATGTGATAAAAAAATTTAATTAGCAAGGAGAATTTTGTAAACAAAAATTCTAGATTATAATTTTAAGGAGGCCAGCTTAGCCACACCTGCACTGCCGAGAGATCATTGGTTGTATGGTAGCATGGTGAAAGGCAGAGGTGAATGGATGAGAAAGACAGAGAAGATGTTAACACCCACTGAAGGGATTGGTATGAGATATCAATGTGAGAGAGAAAGAGTCTAGGAGGATAGCTCTTCTCTGACCTTATGTCATGAACGACGGAGACCCCCCACCAAAGTGGGAAGTAATCAATTTTCCTGTCCTGACAACAGAGAGATTTCTTGTTAGAAATAGAGATTACTGAGAACTCCAGGCTGCGTCGAGACCACACCCCGGGTTTTGGTCGGTACCCATATAAACGAACGATAATGGGTCGTTCAGCAGTTCAGTTGAGCAGTTGCAGTTGGAGTAGTTGAGTTGAGTTACAGTTGAGCTGTTTTTGAACCTGGGTGTTGGCTCGCAGAAGCTGACCGAGAGATTCCATGACTTCCGACTTCGCCGATGCTACCAATAGCAAGTTATACTGACAAACGAAATTAAGCCAGCACTTAAAAACTAAACCTGTTGACTTAGAAGACCAATTTGCTTAAAACATAAAAGTGTCACATTTCGTAGGAAACGGGCTGGGAGAAAAACACGCTCCTGTATATAACAGAAGGATAAAGATGAATTGTTATTTCCTAACATACTTGAACCTCTTTGGTTTTTCTTTTATTTATTTTTTTTCTTTGCGCTTGTATGGAGCCACCTTCAATCTGGACTTAGTTTGCTCCGACGCCTGATTGATCTAGTCTACTTAAGATCAAAGTCACAAAGTGGGTAGGTTAGACTTGAGATTGAAGCAGTTACTCCAGTAACCAGACATTCCAAGTGAGCTGGGAACGATAGAGTTGGCATTGAACTGGTACAACTGGTGAAACTGTTAATATCGACAACCAGAACTAGACCCTGGTGCCACATATTGGTGCCATAACCACTGGATTTGACCCTGAATGGCTGAGTGTCACATATTGGTATCCTGACCAGGGGATTTCGCCAAGTAGTGATGACCACTGAACAACCAGGACACAGGCTGGTGGCAGTGACAAAGAGTCAACCCCAAAACGCCGGTAGAAGGAACCTTACAGCTTTGCACCATGACTGGGAGTTGACCACGGGCCAATGGCTTGATGTCACACACTTCTCCTCCCAACTATGGGTTAATTAGTAAGACTTGTATCACTAAACCATTATTATCTAAAAAAAAAAAAAAAAAAAAAAATCTTACAATCTAAAAATATTTTCTGAATTTAAATAACCTACAATGGGAGATAGATTAAGGAGAGATAAATTGTCTAGCACAATATGTCAGACCTATCAATGGATTCAATATAATCTTTCCATTTTATGTCAACTGAGAATGTTAGCCAGACAAGGTGCAATGAGTCACTGTCCTGGAGGTTAAAAATCAACCATGCCAATGGGAGGAGGAATGAAGTTAGCGATGACACATACATTGACTCCATCATAAAAATTGAAAATCTGGAATTGATAAATACCAAACACTTCAGATCATTGAATACTGTTGCCATATTTGGTCTGGTGTTCCTGCTATTCATCTCAAGATTCTTGACAAAATCTAAAGAAAGATCTGCAATATAATCAATCCTGACATGGCATCTTGACTTCAGTCACTTTATCACTGATGTGACGTAGATTCCCTTTGTCTTTTCTACAGATATTTTCATGGCAACTGCCCTGATGAGCTTTTTACCCAGGTGTCCTGACTACAAGAATTTAAGTGTGCTACAACATTGGTATGTAAATTCCACCCTTTTACTGTTGAAATAGTTAAGTGTAACTGCCACTTCTACTCCAACAGTTTCTTTTCTCACATTTCCCTTCCGTTTATTTGCTTCCTACAATCTTCAAACATTTAAATGCAACTTCAATCGCATCTTGTATTTTCTTGAATCCCGTTCATCTTTTATCCTTTCCACAATCCCCCCTATATCCAGTTTTTTCTCTAACTTTCACCGTCTGTAACCATCTGGGCACTAGTGGCATTCCTGCCTTGCTTTAAGTGAAATGATAAAAAAAAAAAAAAAACATCAATGTATGTATCAATTAAAATAAATTTAGTGTAAGTGATGAAGAAAGAAATTGAATAGAAACCCACATCATTTTTTTTTTTATCAAATTGAATTTATCCCAAGCCAGGCAATAAAGCCACTAAGACACAAGAGGTTACTAGGTGAAAACGAATTAGAAAACAGAAAATATTATGAAGGAGCAAGAACAATAGAAGATTAATCATGAAGACAGTAGATAATGATTGATATTGCATGTAAATTTTCAAAGATCAAAGCATGGAGACAGAAGAGAGTTCCACAAGTGAGAAAAGAAACTTACCATAGAACTTATGGCTACATCTAGCTAATTCATCTGTAAAATGACGAGACCTTAGTGCCAATCTAGTACTGCGCTTAAATTCATAAAGTCTAGGTACCATCGTGGAGAACTCATCCGAACAATTACCTTGAAAGTATTTATAGAAAAGGCACAGAGAGGCAAATTTACATCGATAGAAAAAGGACTGAAGCAGAGATGCCAGATCAGGACCAATAATATTGCTAATTGCTTGGATTTTATCAAGAGTCTCTAAATAAATAGCAGGAGAACTGGATCATATATGGCAACAATATTCTAAGCATGGACGAATGGTAGACTAGGAGTCTCAACAGCAGCAACTAAAATGGATAGCACATTTAACTCAAAGAGAAAATAATGACATAATCAAGATGTTGATGTCCAACACTACTTCAAGCAAAAAGTTAAGAAAGACCCCCATCAATACAGGAAAGAGCAATAACAGTAATTAACCTCGAGAAACCCATTTTTTATGAAAAATGTTTTAATAAAAAGATTTCATAAATCACAACCAACGGTCGCACTGGCAGCTCAATCAATTAACACCAAATGTTTCCTTATAAGGAAACGGCTAATATTTATCACCATTATCATAACGATGGAGGAAGAGGAAAGCCTACTATAAACCTGCTTTTGTATATTTATTTCCATCTTTGATATCTGACACCCTTTTCCAAGTTGCTCCAAGTCAGTCCAGAAGAGCAGGCTAATGAAAATAACATGAAAAAATAAAACCAACCAGAGAGAGCTAGCTGTAGATCCTCACCACACAATCAGGAGAGTGGATCAGCAGCAGCAGATTGATGTGACAATCAGTCAATTATGTACCATGCGTGATACATGCTTAAGTGACCATGTATCTTTCAATACATGAGTGACGAGGCAAATTTTTTTCCCGCAGTAGGTGTCCATTTCTGAGATGGACCAGTTGCCATCCAAGGTTATAGCACCCTGTCTGTCCTGTTTACCCATACCTGATGAGGCACAGTGGAGTAATGGATAGCAGCACGGATTGAGGAATCAGAGAGCCGAGTTCGAATTCTGGTCAAGTCCATTACATTCTCTTACGTGCTAATACCCTTGGGAAAGGTATAAGTCCTCCTCCTCCTCCTCTTCTCCCATTCCAAATCTATGGGTAAATAGCAGGACAGACCAGGTTCTAGAGCCTTGGATGGCAACTGGATGTAAATATAATAAATATTATGGGAGAGAGATAGTAGAAGACATATATTAGCCTCATCATATCCAGTCTCTCAAATGGATATCATGTATGATGTCCAACTCTTTTAGATATGTGAGGCGAATGAAGAAAACAGTAACCAGCGAGTAAATTCAAGCTCTCCCAGCTGGTATTTCAAACGTGAACGTCCCTCGAAGAACTCCCCGACTCGGAAAAAAGTAGTTGTTTTTATAGTTGTTCATGTACCCATAATCCCTTGCGTCTTCATGTGATCCCATAATTCATTGTGTCCATGTCCCATAATGCATTGCATCGTTATTGCATAAAAATGCGATGCCAGTCCCCCCTCATTCTTTTAGATTATCTGGCCGAGGATGGATTACGGCAGAGCGGTAAGTGCTTTTTTCTCTCCCTCAGTAGCTTTACATGCTAAGTAAATACGGGCTCTTTTTTGGCGGGGACAAGGCAAGTCGTGACCAGTTGTGCTCGTCCCAGGTTCTGTCTCATGTCCGCCACAATATGTCTAAGCTACCAGTTGTATATAACCACTTTGTCAGGTCATTTATCAAGATGTGGAATTAGTAACTACTAAATACCTCCATATACATATCAGTCATTAGTATAGGACATAAGGAAATGGCAACCTACTGCTATACTAGGAGTCAGTCAGTTATGTGCCACGCATGATACACATTTAGGCAATCAGGTATCTTTCAATACATGACTGACAAGGCAGATTTTATTTTCCCATTTCATTCTGCGGTAGACCAGTTGCCACCCGAGGCTCTATAGAAACTGATCTGTCCTACTATTTACTGATAGCTGGGGAGGGGGGAGAAGAAGAGTATTAGCATGTAAGTGAATGTTTGACTAGAATTTGAACTCAGCTCTCCGATTCCTCAATCTAAGCCACTATCCATTAATTTACCATGCCTCCCTGTGACAATAGTAATCTGGAAATCACATCAGCAGCCTCACACTGGTGTGTGACATCCAATTGGAGGAAAATAAGATATGGTCCCTCAAAGCAGAACTTTTGGAGAGAACTGTGTTTTGTTAGCGTACGATCTGCCATGGGTGGAGATAAAAAGATAATAAAGCAGCTGACTATGCTAATCAAGGATTAATTAATCAAGAATTAATTAATCAAGAATTAATTAGCTTCTAAAAGGTGTCCTGTAACAGAGGTACTCTATGAACACGAGACACAATGAGAAACAATTGTTTTCTTTCTGAATAAATGTCACAATACTTTTTTTTTCTCTTTCTGTCAACAGATCGGTTTTTCTGTAGAATAGGAATCACATATACAAAAAATATAAAAATGTATGCCATTTACCTGTAGAAATGGAATATCATATGGTTGTACACACACACAATTTGACAGAGTTATCAATGAAACTTGAATATTGAAGGAGATTTGTTAGATACATAGACTTATAAAAAAATTTAAATTTTAATGTTACAATTTCTTTCTTTCTTCTCTCTTGATGGGTCAATGAAACCTGAATAATATTGAAGGATATATCTCAGATACATTGAATTATAAAAGATGAAAATATATGTCCATTTTAGCATTATATAATTTTTTTTTTTTTTTGACATAATGATATTAGTTCATTATGCAAAAATGATAGGTGTTTGTGGAAATGCTACATACCAGCAATGACTATCAACCTGTTTTTGAAAGTGAAATTAAGCTGTCATTTCTACTAGTTAACCGATAAAATAAAGTAGAACTTTTCTTTAAGCAATGTTTTGTTTTTGCTTCTTACTACTGGAAATCTGTATTGTAAATTTGATTGTCTGTCTGTCTCACACAATGTCTGCATGTGACTTTACAAGCTTGTATGTAACGTATATACAGATCATTTTGATGTGTACAAGTGACTTGCAAATGTTTGTGCCATGTACACCCACACACACAATTTGACAGAGTTTGAAATAGGATATTCCCCTTACTATTCAGTCTGGACAATACCTATCCTTGGCTGAGCAAAAAAAATAGACAAGAAAAAAATTTATTTAAATTCTAAAAATACATATCTCAAATAATTATAAAATTTCTGTCCGAATTTCTGGGATGAGGAGTTATTATTTACACTATTTATATTCAGGCTATTATCTTCATCTTTGTTGTTGTTATTGCTGAATTTCTGGGATGAGGAGTTATCATTATTTACACTATTTATATTCAGACTATTGTCCTCATCTTTGTTGTTGTTATCACAACATTTCAGCCAATGTGCCCACCAGTTTTCCTCAGGTGTATATTAATCTGGGTAACCTACAGGGAATTATGAACTGAACCCTTTATTTAATCTATGGGGGTAGACTGTTCTCGTTCCACTGCTCATGTCTAGGAATATCATTTAGCTCTTATTTAGTACTGCTATGTTAGATTTTGGAAGTTTTTCTAATAAATAGAATTTTTTTTTTTAATTTTTAGAAATATTTTTAAGTGTGTCATTGAATTGAAATAGACAAGCTGTGCAAACATTTGTTTGTTTAGCAGGATATCAACACCTTATGGGTCAATTGATGCCAAAATTTAATTTTCTGGGGAGCATTAGTAATTTCCTTTACAAAAATGTATTGCTGGTAATTTTACTATAAAATTTTTTTTATACTTACATAGTGTATTGACCCCGGTTTGGGGATTAACTATTTGCCCATAGCTGGGACCCTAATAGACGCTACCACCCGGGGTCAGGGTGGATCTGAGAACAACTGCAATTAAGAGGTGGTTCTATGCTCCTCAAAACTTTCCAATCAGATGCCTTGCTGTCGGAAGAAGTTATACCCAGGACAGCTGTGCAAACATACATACGTACGCAATTTGAATGAAATTGAGATTTTCTTAAAAAAAAAAAAAAAAAAAAAAATTTCTAAAATAATTTAATTCATTTGTGAATAAGTCCTGTAAGTAATTGTCAGATTTTAATTAAAATCTGACAATTACTTGATTTTTGCAAGAATTTCCAAATAAATGTTTTTTTCAAAAAAGACACTAAAATTTGCCTAATACTAATTTATGGTTACATGTTGATGCAAGAAAAAAAAAAACATTTTTATCCAGAATTTGTAAGGTTCTAAAAAGGATTTAAAAAAAAAAAAATAAATAAATAAATAAAAAAATAGGCATTCTGAACTCCAGGAAAGATGATGTATTTTGCCGAAGCTCCAAAAAATTAAAAGATTTTAAGTTTAACTGAACCGTCATTTGATACGCCAGAGCAGTTATGAATGTACGAGATTCATGGAAGATTGAAGTTTATAAGCAGTAAATTCAACCTTGCCTACCGAACGCTCCTTTGTAGCCGAGTCGGTTAAGGCACGTCAGTGTAAATGACAGTTCCGTATAGGATGCAGGTTCGAATCCTGTCAAAAGGACGAATATTTTCTATGAAAATTTCTCAAACATTCAGGCCGGTAAATGTTATTTAATACTGTTTATTATAAACAGAGCATTTACTTAAGTACTTGTATCTATAAAAAAGAACGTTAAACATAAAAATGTCTTTAATAAATAAATTGTCGGACTTTGTCCATTTCTTATATATATATATATATATATATATATATACACAGACAGACAGAGGATGTCCGTAAAGTATAGACACATAGGAAATCTCATTAACTATATTTTTTTTTATCTTCTCTGATTAAACATGCTTTTGTGGAAAGAAGAAAGAATTAACTTCTTTTTCTGCGGTATGCAAAAGGAGGAGGTATACTCAACGAAAACCACAGATGCAACAAACTTGATTGAATGCATAAAGAGTGAATGTGCTAAAATTAATGGCAATGTGGAGTTATTGCATAGAGTTCACATGAATCTTGCAAAGTGCATCAATCTTTGTATCACAAATCATATTGAAGATGTTATTTAATATTCCAATCAAATGTTGTTGAAAAATTTCATTTCTTGAAAATATGCATTTTTGCCTAGGGTGTTCAGACTTCATGGACATAGTGTATAATTTAATAATCAAAAAATCCTTTGGTCTTTCCTCTTATTAAGATAAAAGGTTTTGATGATAAAATTTAAGTTTGAGACATTTATTTTCATTATGTATGCTCATGTTTTAGCAAATCTTTAGCAATATATATATATATATATATATATATATATATATATACACACACACACACTAATAATAATAATAGATCAGCCTAATACTTTTACACTGATCAAAATTTTAAATCTGAGTTTATTTTTATTTTCATAAAAAGTTTCGCATAGCAAGGAATCAGACAGAGATTGTTTTTGTTAATATGATTTCCACCAGAAAATACACCATCCACAAAAACATCTGTTGGTGAGTAATTCCCATTTCTGTTTATTTCTCACTCCATTGATAAAGGACATAGGCTTAAAACCTTTCTTTCTGTGCTTCATTTGTCAAATGGTTAATAATTGATATTTAATAAATTTTTTCCTACTGATTATATTGGTACCCTTTCATTTGTCCTTGTTTTATTAACCTATCTATTTTACATATTATAAGAAGTACACATGAACCCTTTCTTTTTATATATATATATATATATATATATATATATATATATATATATATATATATATATATATTACACACACGTTTATTTTTTTTTTGTGTTCAAATCATACAATGTTTTTAGGCTAATATTACAAGCAATAAAACTCATCTCTTCAAAGTTTATGACAGATCAAGGTAAATGCAATTCTTGAACCAGAAATATTTTTTAGTAGTACAGGTAACAATAAAGAGGCTGTAAACTAAGAGTATTTTCATACAAGTCAATGCTCATTAAGTGCTTTTTGACAATGTGGGGTTACTAATAAAAATTACTAATAGAATTAGTAATAAAAAATTATTAATAAAATTACAAAGACACCAAATGAAATGTTCCCAAAGCCTCTGAAAATATTAAGCCAACAGAAAACTTGTAGTCTATTGCTATTAAAAGAGACTTATATAGGCCTTTTAGTCTTGGTGAGTGTGGCTTGGACATACAAAAAAATCATTTGCTCAACCACCATGAAAACAATGTGGACTAATTTTAGTGTGATAATTATGGCAGCATAAAACATTTATTGAACACATTTCCAGTGCCCATATTGGTAAAAAAAAATAAAAAGCTTATTGATAAAACCAAAATAAAAAATTTTTTTAAAAATGCAAATAAATCTATTTTTTAATGATTTATCATAAAAAAAAAAAAAAAAAAAAAAAAAAAAAAAGTCCCATTTATAGGTTTTTTTCCAAACTGAGTGATAAAATTTCCATAAATAAATTAGCATAAAACACTTATAGCCCCCTCATATAAAGCTAGCACCACCCCACCCAACTCAAAACATTTTGGCAAGAGGCCAAGGCTTACATGAAAAAGGTAATGGTAATTATTTACACTATTTACATTATTTGGGCTGTTGTCATGTTTATTGTCATATTCATGTTTTAGCCATTGTATGCTCCAGCCTTCTTCAGGTGATAAACCTTGGAATTTCAAACCAAACCCATTATTTAATACATAAGGGTAGATTGTTTTAGTTCCATGTGCCACACCTTTTCTGGATATCTCAATTTTCAGTTAATTCTCTTTAGTAAGTCAACAAGGCCAGAGCAAACAACAGCCAAAACATTGTGAATATATATATAAAGATTAGGATAACAGTCTGAATAATAATATAATTAAATAAATAATAAAAATGAGGATAACAGTTCAAGCAATGATATAATCTAATAATATATATAACAAAGATAAGGATAACAGTTTGAACAATGTAAACAGTGTAAATAGTTAAAATATCATCTCAGAAATATGGACAAATGGTAATGGTGAGATTAGCAGTTTCATTTGACATTCACTGACTGAACAGCTAATGCCACTGTTAAAATTAACAAAATCCTATCTTTCTCTTAAAACAGTTTTTCAGGAAACTGTCATTGCGCTTTCCAGTATTGATGGAGGTTTCCTTCCTAACCTTTTCTTTGAAGTAGTGTGGAACATCAACACCTTCATTATGTCATTATTTCATTGTATAGTTGATATTGTTGAAAGTACTCAAATAATGTGGTTTCTGTTATTTGATACAGTTCTTCTGATTCTGTAACACAAGTTCATAAGATTTGAAAGAGGATGGTCCTCATAAAGCCCTACAGGTTTCATTCAAACGGATTTTTAACCATTAACCTGAGAAAAATGGTTGTACATTAGGTGACAGTTTAGATAATTCTGACAAAGCTATTTAAGAACGTGATTCAAATTTTTATGTTAATGTTTCAGCTTTGCATTAATTTGGGGTGTTAGGTGAAACTACCCCTGGCACAGCCTATTCTATATTCAATTAAACTTATCTCCTATACTAAGTGTTTAGTATTTACTAATTCCACATCAGGAATTTTTATGATGGATTCACACTTGGTGCCATTACTGCTTTCATTCCAATCCCAGATCATAGTTTCTGTTTTAGAAAGGTTTGAGTTCTATTTCTTGGACCACTTGGGAGCAGATGCTGATTTTCTATTCAAGATCATTCTTATCCCAACTAGGAATATCTGTGTCATCAACAAATCTCCCTTCATCATCAGTACATTGGCCTCAGGAGGGTAGGCATGATCACTGTCTTCTGTTAGATTCATTTGGGATGTATAGAATACATAAATCATCAGTGACGATCTATTCACATGTGCTTGTAAATGTGCAGGATATTGTCTAAGAAAACATTAAATAGATTGCTGGGGGACGGGGCTCACTTCCTTCTTGTCATACTCCTGACAAGGTTAGAAATGTTTCCATATTAGGATCCGCACCAGACACGTATAATTTTGTGAATTGGTATAGTTCCTCTATTAGACAGGTTGGAAGACAATTTCTAATAGCTAAGAAGAGGGAGTCTCTATTGATGTAGTCATATGCCGCTGGGAGGTAAACATAACAGTTAGTGAAGCAAAAAAGATCTGAAGAAAACTTTTGCATTATAAAATCGAAACAGTAGAAAAGTTCACAAAATCAATGAGTGAAAGACAAATGATGGCTCTTTAAAAATTGTCCTAAAGAGAAAGAGTAAATTTTTTTTTTTTTGCATTTTGTTATACTCAGTCTATGATACTGATAGTATGACATTTCAGAATCAAAAAGAGACAGATGAAATTTCTTGGACACATAAGGAAGGAAGGCTTGAATCTGACACACAAAGGAAAAGGAAGAGACCTCGAGCCACCTATCTGACATTGTGACAGGGCTGGTAAGAAGTGAAAAGTTACAAAGAGCTACAAAGGCTAGGAAGTTGTGGAGAGCCATGATTGCCCACATTCTGAAGGGACATGACACACAAGATGAAAAATATTGTACTGCTTGCCATAACTACTAAGGCCTTGTAGTTACTGTCACTTTTAAAAAAATGAAAAAATATAGGCTGAGAACTATTTACATTATTCGTACTATTGTCCTCATCTTTGTTGCCACATTTATTACATTCCGACCGGAAAATTCGTAAACTTAAGGAATCAGCACATATGCTAGGCCACAAAAATCTCTTGAGCCGACCAAGCATAGAAATGAATACAATATGGGAACCAGTAATAAGGAGTGCCAGAGAAAAAACAATAACAACAAAAGTTGCAATATGAGCTCTGGTAAAAACATGCAATGATAACAGCAAAAATTGCAATATGAGCACTGGTAAAAATGGTTGCTGAGACATTAGGTTTATAATACCCAGAAATTCATAAAGATGTCCTCAAGGACACGTGACACAGTGGATAAAGGCGTTGGTTAGATCCAGTGACAGGAAACCAAAGATGTGAGTTCAATACCCGGTTAAGGCAGTGGAGAACTTGGAGAGGGGAATTAACAGGAGATAACTGATATCCATTAAACACGAGAACAGTCTACAGGGTTCAGTTTGACATTCCAACCACCTGAAGAAGACCGGAGCGTACAACAGCCGAAATGTTGTAATAAATATGGCAACAAGGATCAGTAATGTATATATAATGTATATAGTGCACGTAATACCTCATCTCAGAAATATAGGCTGAGAAGTAATTAGAAACCCAGCCACACTTCCCTTAACAACCTGATGTAGAAATAGCTTCTTCTATGTGCAGTGTCTCTTCAGGATGTTGGTAATCACAACTCTACAATTTCTTGTCTTTTGCAGCTCTTAATAAATTTTGTGTTTTGTTACCTCTCCACCATTACTCAAGCTCACTAGGTAGGTTTTCTAGGTAGGTTTTGAGTTGTTTTCCTCTATCCCTCTTCAATTTGCCCTGTGAGTATCAGATTTTCTGAGTTTTCTATCATCATAAATTTCAACTGTTGCTTCCTGATGTTAAGTATAACTGTCCTTTTTCTTTCCATTTACAATGGGTTAAATAAGCTACAATAAAGTGTGACTAACATAGTAACTATTTGTAATTGTTAAGGTACTAATTCAGTAATTAACATGTTGAACAAATGGCTTCATTTGCAGACTTACAGTTAGTTGGTGTGGAGAGATAATGTGTTAGTAAAAAAATAACATACCCATTAGTGATTAGGTGAGGGTCAATATCAACACATGCAAAATAAATAAATAAATTTAAAAAATAAATTTAATCCACTTTTATATTTTTACTAGTCTAATTACCCACACCTTGATTTCTTGCTCAACTTGATGTCTCATTTTGATCTTGCCAATGTGATCTCCATTGTCTGACTTTCTCCTTGTATATCTTGGATAGGAATCATTCCCTTGTTCAAATTTAAATTTAATTTAAATCAAAAGGAAATAAATTTTCAGAATATGTATGGTTATGGGGGGGGTCTATCTCCAAAACCCTAAGATGAATCTGATAACAAACAAACAGATAAAGGCTACAACTTGATACAACTATACTTGATATTGAACAGTTTACCCATAGATAGATAGATAGATAGATACTCACTACAACTATTAAGCACATAAGTAAATAAGAACTCTGGCAAGTAATAAAAATCAGTTTCAAATCAAAACTGTACAAAACTTAACAAAATCAATGGTTAAAAGACTGATAAAGGTTATAGAATGTTAAGGAGCCCATATTAACATGTAAAATAATAATTCTTTCAAGTATATAGGTCGTTGTTTTAATCAAATGTTTTATAGCCTGTATCTTTCTGCTTCAATGAATAACCCAAATCAATAATCACACACACAAGATAAAATAAAGGTAATGAAGCAATTTATAAAAATGACTGTACCTTTGATAACCAGAAGTTATATATATATATATATATATATAAAGCCCACAAACTGATTTTCTAATAAAAGCTGTCTTATGAAATGGTATACCTGCCAAAATGTACTTTAATCTATCCATTTGACAGTAAGCACAAGTATTCTAAATTTAGGCTCTAAAAATTTGTTTGTAGACACAACAAAATAATTCAAACATCTATGTGTGAGAAAGAAAGAAAAGATCAAAAGAGGGATAATCTTAAAAAAAAAATTAAATTAAAATTTAAAAATTCAATATATAAAACAAAACATTTTTTTCCTATCAATCAGGAATTGGTTCATCATAATAATCATACACTATAGACAAAATATTACTCACTAAATAAATTATATTAATTTATCATTTTAACACATTTTTGAATAAAATCTGTGTATGCAATAGCAACAAATATGAAATAACAGTCATAACAGATATAGCATTTGAGGGACAATTATAGAGTGAGTGGCCATAGTGAAATGTAAATAAATGGCAGAACTCTCCAACAAACAAAATTGACAAAGTTTGGAATCAGCAATAACAAAAGAAAAGAATGGGGCAAAAAATAATATAAAGCAAGCAAACAATACATGCAAAGTAAATTAACAGTAATAGGGCAAAAAGTTCAAAGTAAGAATCCAGCTTGACACACAAAAGTAAGTTCAGATGAGTAAACATAGCATTCTGACTTCAAAACAAGACAGACAGTGACTGAGTTAGATGAAGCCTAGAACTAGCTTATTTTATTGGCTAGGAAAAAAATCCCAGCATACATTGTGTGCTTCTGCCTATAAACTTGATAGGGGGAAATGTTTTGCAGTCATTCCTACTCCTGATTGGAACCAAAAACAATCTTATAGGACAATGGTCATAATAAATATAGCATTAGTTCCATAATAATTGGGACATTTTGTGTATAAAATGTCTATACACTTTTAACAAATGTCATGGGGCAACAGTCATAATGAAATATAGCATTTGCTTCATAACAATTAGGACATTTTCTTTTTAAATCATTTCACCCCAAGCAAAGCAATAAAACTACTAAGCCACAAAGGGTTACTGAGTGAGAAAGAATAAGTAAAAAAAGAGAAACATTATTAAGGAGTGAGAACAATAAAAGAAAAGGATTCAAGAAGACAGTATATAATGATTGACATTGCATTTAAATTTTCGAAGATCAAATTTTTGATTGATTGGCAAGCAAGAAGCCGGGAGAGAATTCCACAATTGAGAAGTGTGACAGAAGAAACTGTTAGCATAGAACTTACAGTTATATCTCTAGCCAATTCAAGTGTAGAATGAGATCTTGCTGCCAATCTAGTATTGCACTTAAATTCAAAAAGTCTAGTTACCATAGATGAAAGTTCAAACAAACAATTACTATGAAAGTATTTATAGAAAAGACACAAGGAAGCTACATTACAGCAATAGGAAAGTGGCTGAAGCCAAAATGCCAGGTCAGGACCATTAACTTTGCAGATACTTCTTTGTATTTTATCAAGGATCTCTAAATACCTAGCAGCAATATTCAAAGCATGGATGAATGGTAGACTTATAAATATGTAAGAGAGATTCTGATGAGAAAAATTATCTAGCACGACACTGTGTTGTGTACCAACTTTCTTTGCAGCAGACCTAGCAATTGATTCAATATAATCTTGACATTTCACATCAGCAGAGAATGTTTAGCTGAAAAAGGTGCAACAAGTCATTCCCCTGGAGGTTAGCATCAGCCATGCTGATGAAAGGCAGAAAGGACTCTCTCAAATGATTTATAAAGAGAATTTTCATTATTGAGGATATAAAATTAGTTACCTCCACAAAAAATATGATACCTAAAGTTTAAAATGAATTATTAAAAATGAACAAATTTATTTTAGTTTTATATTAAATTTTATTTTAGTTTTATATTAAAATTTAATCTATTAACTTGAAGTTAATAACTTCAAGATAATAGATTAAATTTAATATTTCCAATAAGCAAAATACTTTCCTGTATTTCAAAAACTAATTTAAATTGACTGGAAGGAGTTTTTGTTTTATTTTTGCTAAAATAGTTGATTAGCATTCTTTTTTAGTCATCTTTCATTGTAATGTAGTTCTATTTTTTTAAATTTTTTTTTAATATTAGCTGATGTAAAGTATAATTCATCTTATTTCAAACAAATATTATTTATTTTATCACAGTGATGACTGTTTATTTAAGCTGTTGACATATTTGACAGCTTAATAACAAATTGATGTTTATCTAATCTTGCTCTATGGGGGCTTTAGCCACAAAAAATAATTGAATATAATGTGAATATAATTTTTAGGTACTCAGTAATCTTAAAAATTTAAGAAAATATTCTCCGTGATTTGTTTTATTAAATTTTCAGGCTTTAAATTTACTGTAGTTATCACTTTTATCTTCTGATACTGTATGAACATCTGTATCTATAAAAATCAGCACGTTTATACACATAGAAAAAAGTTCAAATTTCTTTTAAAAATATTGGTGTTTGATGATTTGTACTAAACTTTTCCATCTAAAAATGGGAAATTAATACAGAATCTTAAAATATTCAAAGTTTAATAAATTATTCTAATTAAAATTTTAAAAATGAAAACAATTCTTGTAAAAATTCATTATTCATCAAATTTTTTTTTCTTAAGACAATAGTGTCCAACTTATTATAAAAACAAAAGCTTTTCTAATTAAATAATGTCCGAGTTTGATTGCATTTTTATTTTATGATTCAGAGCAGATTTTCAGTAAATGGTATATCTGTTTGACAAAAACAAAGAGGATTTAAATTCTACAAGGAGTCCTGCTTTTAACTAATATAAATATTAAGAGTCTGGAATTTTAATTTCTCGACATTTCATAAAATTAATTAAGGGGGGGGGGGTAACAGATGAGAAAAAAATTTTTACCAAGATATTCTACAAAAAAAAAAAAAAAAAAGTTTCCAAAATAATTTAATTCATTAAGTCCTGAAAATTTAATAAAATCCAACAATTATTTTTCAAAACAATGTGCTTTTTACTGAAAAAAAAAAAAAAAAAAAAAAAAAAAAAGAAGCAAAATTTCCCATACTAATCCACTTTGAACCAAGAGAAACAAGATTTTTAAACAAAATTTCAAGCCTGCTAGAAAGGATTAAAATATTTAATAATAAAAAATACTGTGTCCTTTCCCTTAACAATAACAAACATTTTAATGATAAAACTTTGTTTTTACCAAGTTTGGGGCCTTTTTTTCATCAGGGTATGTTCTTTTTTACTAAATGTTTGGAGATACCTAATTAAAATTAACAGGCCATGACTCCAGTTAACTGTAGATTGTAGCTGATCATGCCAGATAATGTGTTCTCTCCCAGAAACTAAGGTCTGCTCAGTATAGTTGTAGCATAATTCACATGCAGGCTCTATGGGTGTTCAACAAACACAAATGTGCCAGTGCAGGAGTCTTCAATAGGGATTAGCTATTACCCTAGCAGACTGGCATACTCAGATATGAGCAATCAGTCATTACATGATTACATTTACATATAGCAAACAGTAAACATCTGTTATTTAGAAAAAAAAAAAAAAAACAACAACAGTGTCTTAAGTTGAAATAATAGACACCAATGAGAATATAAAAATGGAATACAGACCATCATAAAAAAACGGTTTGTGTAATAACCGCAGAGATTAGTAACATTAGTGTCCTTCAGATATGAAGAACACTCTTATGCACTCATCTGTGAATTCTCAGAAGGCTCTGCAACCTGATTCCAGCGGTGCAGAAACCGGTACAGTACAGACACTGAAAGTCAGTTCTTGTCATCGTTGCCATTTTTTTTTTTTTTTTTTTTTTTAACTCTGCAGCATTGTTCTCTGCTTGCAACATGCCTTTGTGACAGAGTGACACATGCACAAAATGTCGCAAATACTAGGAGACATCCATATTCATTACCTTGTCTCACAATGTTTACTGCAGTTGCATACACATTTCATGCACTAAATGTCACAATTATTGTGGGACAGATGTAATATTTTATATCTAAAAGAAAAAGAAAAAAAAAAAAAAAAAAAAAAAAAAAAAAAGTTGACTGGTTCCTGTTCCCCTCTCCCTCATATATATTACACACACACACACACACACACACACACACACACTTTTAGGCAGATACCTTCTGCCCTCCTCTTGCCACCATCTCTGGCATTTTGTCTGGCTGAGATGTTGATATGGGTATATTCAGTATCAATTTGATATGGGTATATTCGGTATCAATTTTTCAACGGCTAAGTTAAATTTCAAATCTTTGATTCTGATATATAGTCCATCCACCAGGGTTGAATAAGACCAATGTCCTTTGCATTGGCTGAAATAGATCTTTACCCACATGAGGTAATTTGGGATTTTTTGCTGTGTATATATATATATATATATATATATATATATATATATATATATATATATATAAATGAAATAAAGAACAAAGTAGGAAACATATCTCAATTTAACAGGTTTCACCTTTATTACAGCTTCATCAGAGACCAAGAATAGAAATGAAAAAGTGAGGAGACAGATTACTGGAATGTTATGATTTTTGGTAGTTCTCACTGATCAGACACACATCACGTGTATAAACACAATATATAAATATGTGTGAGGAACATTTAGGATGTTAAAGTGTGCAATAGTGTAAGAGTGTGTAAGTAAAGAAACACTTGTGTGTAGGTGTATGTACAACGGTAACGTTAATTCACGTAAGTGTATAAGTGTGTATGTGAGGGAAGTCTACAGAAGTCACCCTCGTATTTTGTTGATAAAATGTAGCGATATGTTTCAAAATAATTTTGTTACTGTAGAAATCTTGTCAGTCTCTGTCTTGGCTGTGAGTTGGTGAAAATTTGGCTGATATGCTGTATGAATTAGCTCTGTCAGGCGTTGGTTTGTAAGGACTGCAATAGGCTTTAATTTCACAAACTTCATTACAATGTACAGTGATTTAAAGCAGTAAGTTGTGCTGAAAATTGAGATGAGCCACACACTAGTTTTCTTTAATTCAGAATATTTTATTTTTGGAACCGGTTTCCAAAACTCAATTGTAGAGTGGGATTTATAGATCATCTTAAGACCCAGGTCCTCTTGTAATTCCATTAGTTCCATTTCCACATCAGATGATTCCATAACCAGATATTCAAGAATTGGACACGCATCATTGACCACATCAAACATGAATGGATTTACAAAAAAAGTAAGGCAGGGTTTCAGCTGCCATCAAACATGGCTAGGAAATTATCAAGCAGTCCTTGTAATTTATCTGTGTATTCTTCCAGTTTTATGGGCTTTTATTTCAATATCAAAGAATTTACTCTCCCACTGAGATTGGGAAAGTGACCAAAGTTTCTTGACAATGTGTCACTTTGAAAAACTCTTATTTTATTCTGAAAGCTGAAAATTGTCTGCATAAGATCAGAAAATCTTATTCTTCACCTGGAGTGTCAAGTTGAGAGTTTGTAGATAATTCATTATATCAATAAGGAACATCAGATCTTGCATCATTTCCAAGTTAAGGATAGAATCTTTTCTTTAAGAAAAATAATAATAAACTTCAACAGACCCACACACCTACTCAAAGACATTGCTAGTTGACAGTCATCTCACAATGCAGTAGAAAGAGACATCAGTGAGTTTATCTTCAAACTCTAAAGTTTCTAAACTGTCAGGGTGTCTTCCCATTTAAGCGTATAAAATTAACTTTCTCAATGACAAGTTTCATAACATCCTCATACTTGAAGTATCTGGCTGCCAAGTGTTGACGATGAATAATGCAATGAACAGAGAGAAACTCTGGAAAGCTGAAATTATTTTTCATAAGTACAATTAATCCTACAATTTTTCCTGCCATTTCAGGTGCTCCATCTGTTGCAGCACGGACACGTTTATTCAGTGGAACATCAGCATTTTTTAAGGTTCTGTCAAGCGCATTTTTAATGTCAACACAATGAGTTGTTTCTTTTAATGTCACTAAGTCCAACATCTCTTTTTTCACAGTTACATCAGAGGAAACATAACGAACAAATACTGCCAGTTCTGGGTTGTTTTGTATGTCTGTCGATTCATCAAGAACTAAGCTGAATGCAAGAGAATTGTTTAAATCATTTTGCATGCGACATCACTGATCTAAGAGATATGCCTTTCTGTAGTGTGGTGGGGAAATTGGTGTTTGTGCTTTTAGTCACCAACATTTTGTATTATTTGTATCTACCACTGCAACAACTTTATATTCTTGACAAATTCGCCATCAGAATATGGGTTTTTAGTCCGAGCAATATTCCATGACAACAAAATTGGCTTCAGCCATTGTATCAGCTTCCTTACTGAATGTTATCAAGTATCTATTGGCTATTTCGTGATGATAATAATTCATTAATGATATTAATTTTTCACTTTTATTTTTTTTAATAAAAATCTGTATCACCCCATGCAAGGCAGTAAAGCCACTCAGACAAGGGGTTACAGGATGTGGAAGAATTAGGAATAGAAACATTAATAATGAGTAGGAAGAGAAAAGAGTAATTAGGAGGACAGTAAATAGCAATTGAAATTGCATTTAAATTTTTGCAGATCAAAACTGGCTGGAAAGCATGGAACTGGAAGGCAAGAAAAGAAATTGTTATTGTAGGATTTATGGCTACATCTAGCCAGCTCAACTGTAAATTGATGAGATCTCAATGCTGGTCTAGTACTGCACTTAAATTAAAAAAGTCTAGGTACCATAGCAAAGAGCTCATTCGAACACTTACCATAAAAGTATATATAGACAATTCACAAAGAGGCAACGTTACGGCTGTGGCAAAATGACTGAAGCTGAGCCACCAGATCAGGACCAATAATATTGCTGATTTTTCTTTGGATTTTATCAAGGAGCTCAAGGTAAATAGCAGCGAAACCGGACCATCTGTGTCAGCAATATTCTAAGCATGGACGAATAGTAGATGCATAGATATGCAAGATAATTTTTCCCTCCAGAATCTGTGTCACATGAAACAGTGAACCAAATTTCTTAGCAGCTGACCTACCAATGGATTCAATATAGTCTTCCACTTCATGGGTTATTATTATTATGATGAACAGTTATTCTCTCAAGGAGGCACCTTGGCTTTAATATCTATTGGGATTCAAGTTCAGCCCAAACCTCAAATGGAATATATATGAACCATCTCTAAAGATCCAGGAAAAATGGTTGGTTCCTTGAAATGCTCCAATAAGTAACTGACTACTCGCTTATGCTCTGTCTTGACAAGCACCAGATCAGACCAAAAAAATAGTGCTACCATATCTGGGCTGGAGATGCACAGTCTTCAGTCTTTTCCATGCTAAAACATCACAAGTCTGTCATTAATCTATCACTATTTCCATGGCAAATGTTCTGACAAGCTACATTCCTTAGTTCCACTAGCCCTGAGCTTAACAGTTAGGGACCCACACTGCTATATATAATGGGACAAATATTCTCCATTCCCTTCAAATTCTGTTAGTAAAAAGGAAGTTCCATTCAGACTGTTTCTTGCTAAGAACAGCTGCTTCATGGAACCGACTCCCAAGAGGATGCTTTCCCAATCAATACGATCTTAACCCCTTCATGCCTAGAGTTAAATTATCTTTCCTACATATCCTCTTAAACTCATCCTCTCACATGTATCAACCTCAATCAGCAACCCTCTATCTTGAGTGGCTCATGGACCTAATATTTGATGAACAATTAGTTGAAAAAATTATACTGATAATGCTTTTATTATTAACTCTCTTATCCTCTTTGTCTTATATTAATATACATTTTTTGTTTCTAAGCAACTGTATACAAATTTGACTAAATCTTAAGTAACAATGTCAGTATCCACTACCATCAGAGGTAAAAAAAAAAAAAAAAAAAAAAAGAAAATATACAAATTTGACTTAATCATAAGTACTTCCACTACTGACATCATTGGGGCTAACCCAGCCCCCCCCCTAGTACTGCACTTAAATTCATAAAGTCTTGGTACCTAATATTATTCCCTAATTATTTATTTCCATTTTTTTTTTTTCTTCTCTTCTACTCCTCAGAAGGAGAGGATAGGCTTGTCTATCTTTTGGATCATGTCCCCTCCCCGATTTTTGAACAGAAGTAGATATTTATTCCTTGTTCCATGTTTAGGATTAATTTTCCCTTTCCTTCTAAACTCTCTTCATTCTCTTTCATTCCTAGTAGTTCCTAGTGTCTTAGTGGGTTTATTGCCTTGCTTGGGGTGAATTGATCGGAAATAAATTTGGGAATCAAAATTAATTGCAAAATCCATCAAAAGTCACCCATGAAATAAAAATAATGGTCTGTGCAGAAAGTAAGGACCTACATACATCAAACTGTATTTAAATTGAGTGGTGGCAGAAGAATTATCATTGAACTTTTAAAAGGTAAGCTTAAATATTAATGCAATACTTAAATGCAGAAACTAACTCTGCTCAGCATAGTTGCAGTATAAACCACAGCTGGGGTCTAAGGGTATTGAATAAACACAACCGTGTCTAGTAGATGGGTATCCTCAAATACAAGTGGCCAGCTATAGATAGATATAGATTATCACAAAACACCAAGTAATGGTTATCAACATTAAAAGGGGAATTGGCGAACCAAGTTCAAATACCAGCCTAATCTTTTGCATTCACTTTTGCACTAATGTCCTTGTAAAAGCATAAATCCAACTTATGGCCATATCACATTAAAACACTGGTTCCCATACAATCACAAAAGTTAAGCAACATTGAACCTGGTCAGTACCTAGATGGATGACTGTTTGGGAATACCAGGTGCTCTAAGATTTCATGTGCAGGTGATATAACAGATAATGGCTTCAAACTGTTGATTGGAGAACCAAGTTCCAATTCCCGTTGAGTTCATTATATTCACTTACATGCAAATACTCTTGGGAAAGGTATGAATCCAGCTCTTCTCTCCTAGCTATGGATTAATTAGTAGGACTTGTATCAGTAAAATCATTGTCTCAAAAAATCCTACACTCTAAAAATATTTTCTGGCTTTAAATAACCTGCAAAGGGTTGATAAGACATAAAAAATAAATCAATCCATAAAATACTGATTATCTCCACAGGCATCTCTTTTAGACTTATTTAAATTCCCTTAAATATAAATATATAGAAACTAAAAAAAAAAACACAAAGTGAGGGAACAATTTAAATATTGTTTGTAATATAGAACTGATCCCCCACTTTATATTCCTTGTTTATCAAATTCTGATTAGGTATGATTCCACCTCTTTTTTCAGGTGTTTGTCAATATGGGTAACATGAAAGGAACTTTGAACTGAACCCTTTATTTAATCTACATAGGCAGATTGTTCTTCCTCCACCATCCATGTCTAGGGATATCTTGTCACCCTCACCATTTTTTTTTTTTTTTTTTTTTTTTAATGCTGAGTCTAAGCCTGTACTATCCTACCTGGCCTAGGGATTGAATTCACAATTATTATACCACCAAATTCACGAATGTAACAGAGAATCGGGTCAACCCAATGAGAGACTCCGAACATAAAAAAGCCAACACTTTAATCCACTATGCCATTGTCTCTTGTGTAAAGCTTTTCAACAACCAAGTTATCGAGTTTTATACAAATTACAATACACCCTTTGTCAGCTGACTTTGTTTTGTCCATATTTAGCATACATCATGCTTAATAGAGTAGAAAGATTATAAAGGTAATCGAGAGAGAACAAAAAATGAAAAAAATCTAGGCTTTGTTATATTACCTGTTTAACAACTACTTCTTCTGGACTTACAACTCGGTATAAAAAAAAATACCCCATTTTTTAAAGATTTCTCAATCAGGGAATTATTAAATTTTCACTATTAATCTTCAGGACGTCAACAATCAAGGCTCTCCACAATTTCCTATCATTTAAATGCTCTTAGTAAGGGTTTTTTTGTTTGTTTTTTTTACTAACTCTCCTCATCCCTGTTCTGCCAACCAAGCTCATTAGGTAGGTTATTTGCTGCCTTCCATGATCTCTCATATTAAATATGTCCTGTGAGTGTTAAATTCTGCAAGCCCTCTTTCCTCATTATGTCCCATAGAAATTTCAGTTGGCTCTTTCCAATTCTCAATGTGCTTTTTGTATTCCATTTTCTCTAAAACTTCCTCATTTCTCACACATTCAGTCCATGGGATACTCAGCATTCTTCTGTAGAACAAGATTACACTTAATATTTTATTAAAAAAGTTGTGCCCTTTTTTTTTGTTAAATTTTATTGAACAGAAATAAGTTACAGTAGTTTAAGAAAGTTTATAAATATTGTCATATTAAAACAAGATGACTTGTTATGACTAACAAACTATCTAAGATGTTCAAAATGCTCTTTATGCTCAATACAATGCTGAACCCTATCAGGAACACTTAGTGCATCAATGGTTCAGTGGAAGAATGCTTGCCCGCCACCCTGTCAGGAACACTTCTACAAACTATTTGACATGTTTCTACATTAATTTCAGAAAGTTTATCAGAAATTGCTTGTTTTAATTCAGAAATTGTTTTGGTTTGAGCCTGTAAATAAGATCTTTCAGTCCACCCCGCAAGAAAGTTTGGTGGTTTTAGGTCCACATCATTCTATCAAGCTCAGCTAAAAAAAAAAAAATAAATAAAAATAAAAAAATAAAAGTGTGTGTAGGGAGAGTATTTTTCCCCCACACCCAAAATATATATGATAAAATCTATCTTTTAAAGTTTGCTATATTTATAGGTTAAAGTGCTCAATATCAAAGATAGGGCATATGTAAATATAAAAGTGGACATTTAAGTCAACACCTAGAGGCCACAGTGTTTCATGATAAAATGATTGCATGAAGCAGAGTGTTGGCTCTGAGTGTTGATGTCAATGTCCACTTACATGTCTGCACACATACACCATGAAAAAAAAAAAAAAAAAAAAAATTTGAGAAGTATAAGCTGTCAATTGCTGATAACCCCAATGAGTGCATAGAGTAATTCTTGGAGGGTCCATCTGCAAAACTCTGGAGTCAGGACGCTGAAGGTAACATCATTCAACTAAGAAACCTTTTACTTGTAATAATATATTTTTTTCTCTTTCTCTCTCTTATATATTATTTTAATACCTATACTCAGATGGTGTGAAAAAAAAAAAAAAAAAAAAAAAACATAATACAATTTGTAAATAAAAATATATTTGAACAAATTGATATCAGGGAAAAAAATTTCAGTAAAAAAAAAAAAAAAAAGAAAAGACTAAACAAACCTGTGTTTGTTAAAAATAATCAATCAGCACTGCACGAACAAGTAAATTAAGTAAAAACATGAAAGTGCAATACACTAAGTAGAGCAAAGTGTACCCTGAAGATCCATTAGGTAAAACTGTGGTAGGTAGGTTAAATTCCAATAACCAACAAATACTATTCTTAAAAGAGTGCTCAATACAGAGTAGAGAAAATATAATTTATTCAAAAATTATAACAAATATGTTATAAAATCACTGCAAAAATAGCCATTTTGTTTCAACACTTCTGGTGTCTTATCAAGTGATGGTGTTATCACATTTATATTATAATTTTGAATAAATAGATATATATATATATATATATATATATATATATATATATATATATATATATATATATATACGCACACCACTTAATTTTAAAATTGTGAATTTATGGCAAATATTATCACTTCAAATGGAACCCCTGTCATTACAAAAAAAAAAAAATGGCTGTTTTTGAAATTGAGAATCGTTTAAATGTACTATAGCTTGGCCTACCTAGAGTAAAATATTAAATTTGAAGTCTGTCCTTAAAAGCAATAAACCAGTCTGGACTTTCTATGTCACTCTGCATGAAAGAAAACAATGGCACTCAGAAAAAAAAAAAAAAAAAAAAAGTACGAGCAATAAAAAAAGATAAAAATCTATTTATGACCATTGAGTAACAAAGAAAACTTATTAACTGAAAATAATAACAGAAAAAAAAAAAACAGAGTAATTAACAAATATATTGTTGAGACTTTCTGGGATGTGAATTTATCATTCATTATTTACATTTGGACTAATATCCTCATCTTTGTCATTAAACATTTCAGCTGTTTATGCCCTCTAGCCTTCTTCAGGAGCTTGTAAATCTAGGAATCCTTGAGGGAATTTCAATTAGTCCAGATTAGTTGCATGGGACAATAGTAGATACCTCAACAGAAATGTGATATCTAAGGTTTAAAAATTAATTTTTGAAAATGAAAAATCTTTCTTGAAGCTTTTATTTTACTTCTAATTTCAAACGAATACAGTAAACAAAATACTTTGCTGGATTTCAAAACTTAATTTAACTGGAAGATTTTGTTTTGAAAAAAAAAAAAAAAAAAAAAAAAAAAAATCACTAATTTTTAGGGTCATTTTTAGCTACCCATCATCATTCTCCTTATTACAAAAAATTTTTCAAAACATAAAATATACTTTTCTGAAATTTTATTTGAGGAATATTAGTCAACTTAAAGTTCGAGGAATATTAGTCAACTTAAAGTTCAATAAATCTTATTTGAAATAAATATTACTTTAAGTTTAAAATATCACAGAAATGCATTTTTTAACACTGAGGTAGAAGTTTATTCAAACTGTTGACAGATTGTCATGTTGACTGTCAGACAGGTTACCTAGTTTTTTTCTCTGGTGGACATATCTGTAAAAATTACTTGAGGAATATAACATGAGCATCTTTTTTACATAATTTTTAACTACCCAGTAATTTTATTGAAATTTAGGTACTTTCACTTTAAATTTCAGTTATGTACCAGGCATGATACCCACTTAAGTGATCATGTATCTTTCGATATATGACTGACGAGGCAGATTTTTTCCCCCCACTGTAGGTTGCCATTTCTTTCTGACGTAGACCAGTTGCCATCCAAGGCTACAGAACCCAGTCTGTCCTGCTATTTACCCATAGCTGTTGGGAGAAGACAAAGATTCATACCTTTCCCAAGGGTATTAGCACATAAATTAATGTAATGGATTTGACTGGAATTCAAACTGCTCTCTGAATCCTCAATCCAAGTCACTATCCATTACTCTACAGTGCCTCTAAGTTTACCATAGTTATCACACTTTTTTTCTGTGAATGTTGTATATGGACACCTGTATTTACCAAAATCAGCACGTTAAAAGAGTGTGAAATGAAAACAGAAATGAACACCAAGACAGTCAATCATCAAATGGCAAAAAAATGGTTTGAGAGTTGAAGGATCCTCGCATCCTTCTGGTGTTTAAATTAATTCTTTAAAAAAAAAAAATTAGACATTAAACAATTTTCAACCAATAGGTCACATTCCTGCTAACAATGAAAAATATGCTTTGGGATCCCTTTGAAAAGTATATAAGCAAAGTCTCTAGGCCAGAAAAGCAAGGAAGGAAGGAAGGAACGGCAACAGTTCACAACACAGTAAGGCTTCAAAGAGATTCCCTTACTCATTCACCCATCTTCCTCACCATGCTACGTAACACTCCCACTCTTCCTCACCACTTTGCCTCTTTTTTCTCACACATAAACATGAAGAAATCGCATTTCTTTTCATCTTAAATGAGGAATTTTAATATGCAAGAACTTTAGCATTCATACAAGGTAAGAAAAATTTAGTTGTAAAAACACGAAAATAAAAATATTTTATATTTAAAAAACATTTCATATTTTTCTTTGTTGTGGGTGGATTCAAATTGACAATAAAAGAACAGAACTAAGTTGGATGAGACCAAGAATTGGCCTATCTTATTGGCTAGAAGAAAATCCAAGCATGCATGTGTTTTGTCTATAAATTTATGGAGAGGGAATTTTTTGCAGTAATTCCCACTAATTGGAACCAACATCTGTCAATAGATTTGTCTTTTCTGGTTCCATGTTACAAAATGGTAAGCTGTTCAAAACTCAAATAAAGACAACGAAGTTGAAAACCATTTATATTTTATAGTGAACCCCAAGTTCTCGAGAACCTTAATTCCTACAAAAGCAACTTATGTTATATACTACCACAGGAGTATCTGGATTGCTATGTCTCACACTATGCCAATGTCAATGCTCTGTAATCAGCATGGTATAAACTGACATAGATCTAGATACCTCTGTATACGTAGTACGTAATTTTTGCACTTCACTGTCTCTCAAAATTTATCAAGAACACTTGTTATAAAATATTTTTTCTCAAATGTACAATTTTATATATAATAGCGAATATATTAAACTAATTTCTCAGACATTTGCGCAGCATTTATAATTGATTAATTTGTTTTTTGTTTTTTACGGTCTATCAACTTTTTTCAGGTTATTTAAAGCCAGAAAATAAGAATTTTTTGGAGATAATGATTTACTGATAAATGTTTTTCTAAAATTAATCTATCATTTGGGAGGGCAAAGATGCGGATTCATAGCTTTCCCAAAGGTATTTACATGTAAGTGAATATATAGTGAGTGCAAAATAATTCCATCACCCACTCCCTTTATATTAGGAGGACTGAGGAAGAAAAGGAAGGGAAGGAATTTGCAAGCCTATGTGAAATTTTATTTGAACCAATGAAAACCTTGCCTTCACAGAAATTAGCCAATCAGCTGAAAAGAAGAAAAGAAAGTAGTGAGCCTATGTGAAATTCTTTTTAACATAAAAGGGAGAAAATTTAATTTAATAAGAACTAGCAGTAGAGCCCGGTGTTGCCTGGGATGTAACCGTAAGAGATAGATCAAGTATCGACCATCATAAAGACTGAAAAATAAAATTGATAAAGATTATTGTTTAAGGTTGACGGACACGCATGTCTTAGTTTTTTTTTTACAAATTGGTCAAACAAAAACATTGTTTTCAATCGTTATGAGTCTATCGATTGAATAGAATTTTATTATAAACAATTGTCTTGTAAATGGAATTTTTAAAGCATTCTGAATGTAAAAATAAAGAAAAAAGTGTGCAAGACAATAAGAAACACTACCTGCCAAAAAAAAAAGTGAAGTTTTGTTGAAATCGGTTGAAAAATGTAGGAAATCCGATCCCATATATAAAGAACACACACAAACAACCTGGGTTTTATAATAAGTATAACTCGATATGAGTCGTCCCCTTTTCATTCTGGCGACAGAATCATGTTTTATCGTGTTTTCAAATTGATTTTATGCAAAAACAATTGTTTTTCCAATTTTTGGTGCTGTCAGAACCACCGCAAGGTAATTTTACGCAGTCCTGTGAAGTTTTGTTGAAATCGGTTGAAAAATGTAGGAAATCTGATCCAATATATAAACGTACAGACACACACACAATCTGCGTTTTATAATAAGATGTCTGAAGTCATGTGAAAGGTTTCGTTTCAGCTCCTCATGAGCAGCATTGAAGTTCTTGCCTGTGTAAAATTACTTGCCAATTATATTAACCAGCAAGCAGCACTTCAAAGAATTTTCTTTCAACAATCCATGAAAGCTAAGTGTTTTAAACTCTTTTCATCGAGTTTTGAATGTATGCAAACCATAAATCGCTTCAGTGAGCAACAAACTCTTACCTTTGTCTTAAACATTTTTGATCATTTCATCTGTTGTATGAACATTTACTCTTAATGTCAATACATTAAAAGTACAGACTTTAAGAATGCTTACTCATTTTCTTGAAACAAGTTATTGACACTACTTCAAGTTTGTAAAATTGTAAATAAATTCCTTATCTTATTTTGTTAAAATTACTTATGTTTCTACATCATTATCATCGTTCATTAGCCTTCTTGTCATTGGTAAATCAACTGTTGTTTTTAACCACTAAGCCCCATGCCACTATAAATATAACAAACAAGACTGGACTTGGAAATCAATTTCAAATCCAAACCGTTAATTAATTAACCCAAACACACATCCAAGCTTACAGCTCTTGGTATTCCCAAGCGGCCACCCATAAAATAAGTTGTTATTGTGATAAAGCCAATTTTACACACAGAAAAAATGTTTCTCTACTTCTGCCCTATGGTACTTCCACAGATTCATAAGATTTACAATAAATTTATAAAAATGAAAAATTTCTTGAAACTTACTTTAGTTTTAATTTCATGCTGACAGATTAAATTTATTAATACTTCCAATAAGCAAAATACTAATTTAAAATAAATTGATTGGAAGGAGTTTTTGTTTTGAAATTGCTGAAATTTTTTATTTTATCACCATTTTTAGACACCTGCCATCAAACAGCTTGGCACTCTACTGAGGAAGAGGTATTGCCTGGGAAGACAGAACCCCAGGGATTGGATTTTTAAATTTAAATTGTTTATTTTGCGCTTGAAAACCAAGAAAGCAAATTCAACTTTGCAGCTTGCCTTTTGTCAAATATTTCTTCAAAAGTATTTCAAATTTTGATGTAAGAAGCAATAAGCATACTGGCTTTCTTTCCTTCATGTTGTAGACATTTTTTTTCAGTCATACTTGTCTTGAGCTAAAAAAGCTTAAACAACAAAGATGACTGGAAAAAAAAAAGAAAAAAAGAAAGAAAGACAATTTCAATACATTTTTTTTATTATTATATGTTGTAATCTTTGTTCATTATTATTCCTTTTTCTTCAAATACAACTGAGTTTTTTGCTTTAATTATTTAAATAAAATAAATTAGACACAATAAAAATAAATTCAAAGTGGAAATTGTTGGTAAAACGAATAAAACTTTTTTAAATATTTACTTCAAAAATTGATGGAGAAATTTTTACTTCACAAAGAAAAAATGAAACGTAAAAAAAATTTTTTTTAAATTAACTAATTTTATTTTAACAGGAGGAAGAAAAATAATGCTTTGTTAATAAGGTTTGGGGAAAGTTCGATTTTTAGTATACCTCATATTGCAATAGGTTTCAAACTTTTTTTTTTTTTTTTAAGAAAAATTGTAATCATTTAAAAAAAAAAAATCACACATTGTGGTACTGCTTTTGCCTTAATTTTTGTCATTGAATAATTTTCATTAAAATGTTTTTTGCAGATTTTTTTCTTACTCAAATGAAACGTTTTTAAAATCTAAATCAACTTAAATTCGCAATATGAAACTTGGCAAAAACAATTATTTTATTTATTTATTTTTTTAACTATATTCTTAAATTACATACCCGCTGCCCAACGCAGCAAGATGTGGCACAAGGCCGAGTTTAAAGTGGGGTATCCGAGCCCGTAGGCTCGGGTAAAAATTCCCTATAGACCACGCAAAAACGGAGTCAGCTTCCCGAGACGAGACACTGCCCTTCGGCAGAGCCTCCGACATAAGCCAGGTAAGTGTATGTATTTGGAGAGAAAAAAAAAAAAAAAAGGAAGAAATTGCATTTATATTGAAAACGCCATGAAATGTAGAACGGAGGTGGTTGAGTCAGAAATGTAACTAAAAAAATATTAAATAAAAAAAAAGGGTTCAAGGTATAAAGTAAAAAATAAAATAAAAAGTAAACGTTTTTTTCATCGTCTAGGAGGCACGAAACTAGGTGGGTCCAAATCTGTTTTCTCCCTGGACATAGGCAGAGAGAACAAGGTGTTTAAAATTAATTGAATTGTCGACATTTAAAACAGCCTTTGAAGTTAACATGAAGAAAATGACAATCAAAAAACATTCTCCCCAAAGCATAAAGAATTAAAATTCCGATCCTTTTTTATACACAAGAGGAAAACAAAATTTTGCTTTATTTTCGATTTTTTTCTTTTTGCTTTTGTGATAAAAAAATCATATAAAATAAAAACTACTCAAAAATTAAAATAAAGACAAAAAACAACGACAATTTGTATGCAAAAAGGGATTTTTGTGACACCTACTAACTAGAGATGCTGTAGTAAAATAAAATAATGATTTTAGTGACACATATACCAGTGATTACCGGAGCACTAGGAGCGGTTCCAAAGAAGAGGAAACGAGTCTAAGAAAAATATTGCAAGAGGTGGAAATCAGTAAGTGTCATTCAGGATCATCGAGATGACAGTATCAATTGATTAAAAAAAAAAAGTGAAAATACAGAGGAGAGTGCTGGCATACAGGAGGAAACTTGTCACTTGGTCTCCTTTGTAAGCCACCAAACAGTTACAACTGATGTGAACACTTTATAAGTAAATATAATCATAATTTTTCTAAATAAAAATTTGAATTCCATAAAAACTGAAAAAAATAAACAATCTTTATAATCTTTAAAAACTTTTAAGTCAAATTTACATAAATTAAAATGTGACAACAAAAAAAGTACTTTTTTTAGTATTTTTTTTCTTTTGGGAAAATTAAAGACACACACACACACACACACAGTAAATAAAAGACTTATGAAAAGAAAAAGATTTTGGTGCAAGTTCCCGACTTCACCTTTATCATACATAACAAGAGTACTCCAAAATAAAATACTTCTTTTTTCTCCAAGTTAAACAAAACGCAATATATGTGTGTAAAAACCTTTTCAACGTCACCAAAAGAGTCCACTACATAAAACGAAAGAATTGAAAAAATCTATGTTGCGAGCAATTCAAGTGACAAATTCTAGTGAAATTGAATATTGTTCAATATCATTTGATTAGAATTCTATCGGATGTTCTGAGAGTTTAAATTATTTATTGCCAATTGGCATATACTTCCCTGGTATCAGCTAGGGTAGTTTGAAATTATTAGCTAAAGCCTCAAGGACCATCCCCACCCCCGGCAGTGCCTCTCTGTCATTACCCGGCGCCTAAGACGTCCCCACAAGAAGTGTCGATGGGACTTTAGCAATTTTTCTACGATACTATCGGTGTAACCCACTTCAAATCTCGACCTTGTGTCAGATTCGGTAACGATATGGGCGCACTGAAAAATCCAAATATTTAATTTACTTTTTGGTCTTCGAGCTGGGATCAGGGTGTGGTATCTGTCCTTCTCTCCTCTTAAAATTATGAGGAAAGCTTGGTCCCGGGGACTCCAACCCTACGGCAGAACCTTCTTCTTTGCAGTAAAAGAGAGAGTGTTAATAAGTACCGAGTCCAGCATGACAGTGATTGCGGAAGCTGGGTATTTTTTTTTTTTTTTTTTTTTTTTACTTGGCAGTAAAAACGCGGATGGTTGCCAATCATTAGCCTCATTCAGAAACACTCACTTGTGTCAAAGTCACACCCTACCACTCGTGAAGAGCTGGATAGATACTTTTCAGGAAGTAAGAAACTAGAAAATAAAATGTAAAGCAAAATTCTTTGTTATTTTTTTTTGACAAGAACACGTGCCATTTTTGACATTTTTTTTTCTTTGTTAAAATTATTTCCATTGTTAAAATTTAATTTTCTTAGAAATGCTAAATTAAAAGGTTTTAAAATTGTGTGTGGGGGTTAATTTTTGTTTTTGTTATTTCAATTACGTGTACTAAAATGAGATTCAAGAAAGAATTGAAGAAAAATAACGGAGTGGGGACAAATATCACCCCACCGGTATTCTTTCAATTTAAAACACAGTTGCCTTCATTAACTACTGTATTTACAATATTCTTAACCTGTTGAAGTCTAGAGTTGTTAACTCCTCCTATCTGTATAAATTTTATCCCTTAACGTAACCTTCTACCTCGAGTGGCACCCGGGCTTTTTACAAGGCGAACTTTAAATAAAAAAAAATTAATTAAAAATATAAATAAAATAAGAATACATGGCACAGTGGGAAAAGGCGTTTGTTAGATCCAGTGACGGGACCCAAAGAGTGTGAGTTCAATACCTGGTTAAGGCAGTGGAGAACTTGGAGAGGGGAATTAACAGGAGATAACTGATAACTGACATCCATTAGACATGGCACGTGGAACTAGAACAGTCTACCCCAGTGAGCAAAATAAAGGGTTCAGTTCGACATTCCAACCACCTGAAGAAGGCCGGAGCGTACAATGGCCGAAACGTTGTAATAAATATGGCGACAAAGATGAGGACAATAGTCCGAATAATGTAAATAGTATACAATACATAATACCTCACCTCAGAAATATAGACAGATAAAAAAAAAATGAAGTAAAAATATGCATACATAACATACAGGTAGTAATCCGTTGGTATAATCGAGGAGTCCTTTTAATAACATAGAATTTGAAATATGTCAAAAAAATGACTTACAAAAGAGCGCTTAATGTTTATTTTCATTAAACAGAGAAAAATTTCTTTACAAATGGAATTAAAATACCTTTCTTTAGTGAATGACCATTTTCACCTACGAATTTTAAAATTCACAGGTGAAAATGATCATTCACTAACAAGTTATCTAAATAATTAAGATAACTTTTTAGTGAATATATACACACACTCCTTTACAATTGGAATTAAGACTTAATAATTCCAATTGTAAAGGTGTGTGTATACACACACACACACGGGTATAGTTTAAGTTTTTTTTATGACTTTTTTTAACGCATGATAGAGCGGATTGAGGAATCGGAGAGCCGAGTTCGAATTCTAGTAAAGTTCACTGTTCACTATATTCACTTACGTGCTAATTCTTGTCCCCACCCCAGTTATGGGGGTAAAATAGCAAGAAAGACGCTGCCTTGGGTGGCAACTGGTCTAGGAGAAGGAAACCGAATTCAAACCAGCTGCTGCCTTGTCGGTCCTGCCTCGTTGGGCAAAAGCCAGAAGATGATAACTTCAAAAAACAAATCCACCTCTGAGAGGAGGGATGGAATAACACCAACATCCCCAGTGCAAAATGAAGCTTGATTATGTCGCCAAGAGCCACAATTATGAGATGGAGGGAAGTGGTGACAACAGCGGCGTAAAATGCGCTGAATAAAAATAAAATTAATTCATTTTTAGGCAAAAAATAGGGGGTCACATTGTCACAGGTAGCATTTTTGAAGAGGTTAAAAATAAAGCATTTTTTTTTTGTGATCAGCTCCATTTATACACAGGTAATTATTTTCTGCGGGGTGTGGGAGGGGATCTAAAATTCATGCTCCAAAATTCAAGGGTAGCACTATGCATCACGTCGTCTATATTATATATATATATATATATATATATATATATATATATATATATATATATTACGATTCCAATGTATTAAATTACAACCATGGAATATTAGAGTTTGAGCCTTTTTATTATATTCTTACTCTGTCCTGGACATTGAGTTCTACCTGGATTCTATCCTCTTGGAAATTATATATACAGTGTAACCCGGATATAAGAGAGATTTTCTCTGGTCCCAAATTAGAGCCTGTGTTAATGTATATAAATTAGACCAAACCCGGATATAAGAGACTTCTTCTCCGGTCCCGACAACTCTCTTATATCCGGGTTACACTGTTTCATTTACAAATGTTCTATATGTTTGTTGTTAAAAATTACCCTTAAATCATCAAATTACCTTTTTTACCTCTGTTTTTCATTCAAATAAAAATATTCAATTTCTTTACAAAAAAAAAAAAAAAAAAAAAAATCTATTTTATTCTTTTTCCAAGAAAACTGAACATTGTTGCCATCAAACTGAATGACATTTATTTATTTGACTATTTGCTTTTAATTTACAAAACCTGTTCCATAAAACTAAAAGCTTTAGAACGGATTTCTTATCTACATCGGATTTTCTAATTTTTTTTTTTTTTTTTAAACAATTTGCAAAAAGAATATTTTTATAAAAACCTCATGCATATTTTTTTTTAGGAGGAAATCAATTGAGAAACTTTTTCCCAAATAAACGCTGAAAAAGTAATTTAAAAACAAAAGTCAACTTCCATACACAGGTTTTTTATGGTTTTTCGTTTTTTCTCTTTTTTTTGTTTGTTTTGTTTTTTTAAAGTGGGGTGATTTTTTTTATTTACAAACATCTTCAACAGAAAAATTTATTTAAAAAATAAAATGAAGGAAATTTAAAAAATTCTCAAAGACTACGAGTCATTGATTGAACTATTTCTGCAAAAGGGAACTACGTTCAATCGAGAGAGAGAGAGAGAAAAAAAGAGAGAGAGAGAAAAAGAGAGAGAGAGAAAAAGAGAGAGAAAAGAGAGAGAGAAAAGAGAGAGAGAGAAAGAGAGAGAGAGAAAGAGAGAGAGAGAGAGAAAGAGAGAGAAAGAGAGAGAGAGAGAAAGAGAGAGAGAGAGAGAAAAGAGAGAGAGAGAGAAAAGAGAGAGAGAAAGAGAGCTAAAAATAAAATGCTGTCAAAAGTTTTAATCGCAGTGAGTGGTGATGATAATTATTTTACACATGCAAACAAACAAAAAATCTGATGAATCTTAAGAAATAAAAAAAAAAGAGAAAAGATAAAATTAGGACAACAAAGAAAAAGATCGATTTAGAAATGATTGATTCTTGCTTTAAATAAAACGGCTATTGTCTAGTTTAACGTCCGAAACAATTTTCCAAAAGCAAATACAGAATTGCCTCCCTTATATTGTTTTTCCTTGCCTCATATTATGAGCATAACGAGACTGTGGGCAAACCGAAGTGCAAGATCAGTAAATTAATTAATTTATTCAGAGAGAGGAAGAAATAAATTCTACTAATTTATATTGGATTTAGTACAATTTTTATTTACTTTTTTTTTTGGATTCATTGCTGAATCAAGATTTTTTTTTCAATTTCAAAGGAGGCAGAAACAACTTTTGTATTGTTTTACTTTTATTTCATTATTGTTGGGGTGGGGGAATGTGCTCAGAATATGGAGCTAGATAAAATCGAAACGGGGGAAACTAATACAGTATCTAGTATTCAAAAATCTTTTTTAGGATACTAAACTCGATAATAGTCAATAAATTTAATTCTAATATCACTTTTTAAAGAATAAATTTGACCATGAAATTTATTACACGCGCACACTAAACAAAATTAAATGATAAAAAAATGTATAGACACACACAGGTCAGCACTTAGTGGCGACAGTCAGCTTCACCCAAGCATGAAATTGAAGGTTATTTTTACACACACTATTTAAGTTTAACTTTTAAGTTAAAAGTAAAAAGTTTTTAAAAAGCTTTTAATTAAAATTAAAATCAATTATGATCATAAAACATTTTTATTTTTTATGATTGTAAATACGATAGTTAATCGATCTTCCCCGAGGGCCCCCATTCTTCTGGCCTTATGTCACATAAGCTACGTGGTGTACTAATTGTTTGCCAGCTTGTCTCGCTCTAAAACCAATTACAACATAGTAGTGAATGCGATCCTTACTGGGTGCTCCATATTGGCGATCTTGTACCACATAAGCTGATTAATTGTAAAATTTTTTAAAAATTATGAAAACATTTTTAAAATTTCACCCACGGCAAAATATTTCTTAGTTTTTAATTTTAATTTTTTATCATCTCTACCTAAAGAGAAAAAAAACACATTCATAAGAAAACTGAAGTAATAAAAAAAAAAAAAAAAAAAAAAAATTAAAATAAATGCATAAAAAAAGATTTTGAATTTTCTTCCTATCCTGACCAAGATTAACTCTGAAAAGTCGAGTTTAGTTTACTAATTTACGGAAGAAATAAAGATTCAGTATTACTGTTAAGTGTTATTGTACTAAACTTAAAACTTAATAAGATGGCATGGTTGTTGTTGCTTGACACAAAGTCACAAATATACCAGCCATACCAAGATAAAAAAAAAATAAAAGGTATTTATAATTTTTATAATAAACTTGATTTGTTGACCTTTTTAAAGTTAAAAATAGAAAACCAACCAGAATAATTATTTTAAGGATCACAAGGCCATGAATATGGGTGCAACCTGCGAGGATCGAACTCGCTACTCATTTGTGACCAGTTTGTTGTGTAATAATTGACATTTTACAGTCACATAGAAAAGGTGCCAAAAATGAATATAACAGTAACGAATAATTACATTAAAGTTTTTTTTTTTTTACGACAGGTTTAAAGGGGGGGGAGACGACTTAAAATTTCTTTGAATTTGAAAATTAGTTATTTTGTATTGCTTTTTAAAGCATAATAAAAAATATCTTTTAGTCATAAAAAAAAATAAAATAAAATGCAATATATTTTTCCTAAAAGTAAATATTAATCACTGAAATGAATGGATATCCGTTTTTGGGGGGCTGTTTTTTTTTTTTTACTCATTGGAAATTGATTGCGTCATTTTTCTTTTGATTTTTAGACAAATGAAGACAATTAACAAGGAATGTGGAACAATGGTTAAAAATGTTTTCCGAAAAGAAAAAAAAAAAAAAAAACTTTTTTTTTAACACTAAGAATTTTCTTTTTAAAATTTAATTTAGGGAGTTTTTTTTTATTATTTTGTTGGCGCAATCCTGTCTTTGAGTAAACAAAAACAAAAAGAAATAAGAAACCAATGCAAAAAAAAAAAGGTATTATTATTCAATAATTATTATTGTAGTAGTTAGTTTTAGCGATTTATTTACATGTAAAAAAAAAAAAAAATGAATTGTAGCTTCTTTTTTTTTAGTTAGTATATTAAGTAGCGATTTGCCAAGCATAACTTTTTAGTTAAAAATTAAAAATGAAATGTGGCACAAGGCCGTAAGAATTGGGCACCTGCAAGGCTGGAACTAAGTAGTCAGTCACAATTACTTAGAGAAAGAAGTTTGCTAACCACACACAGACAGATTATGCAAAAATTCAGATAAACGTAAAACTTAAAGATAATAAAAGAGGAAAACTTCTTTATAAGCCGACGTATTTCGGTCGTTGTGAAACTTTATCAAGGCAAGTGTGTAAATACAGATTGCCAAATAAAATATCCATAATTGTGTTGAAGATTGAAGTTCCTCACCTCAAGGAACGAAACAAGTTGTTGGCATAAGTTTCCCCCTCTTGTTTTTTTTTTTTAGTTTTGTTATGTCTGTTCCTTATTACTAATTAATTTTAATTTTTATCTGTTATCATATATCACAATATCTTCATTATTCTTTGAATTCTTCAAACTTGAAAAACTAAAAAAGTGATATATTGATGTCAAAAGTGGAAAGGAAATCCTGCGCGCTCGCGGACACACACATTTTCATTTTATTATAATAGATTATTATTTATTATAATGCGCACAGACTTCAGAAAATTGCGTATTTATATTATAAACCGGTTGTTAAGACGATATAAAAGACAACTTATTTTGCTACACAACGAAGAAGGAGGGATAATTTTCTTCTATAAGAAAACTAAGTAGTCGTAGTAGCCGTACAAACACAGCAGCAGTTGGAGTTTAGCCTGAAAAGGCAAAGTGGTTTTTTGATTAAACCCCCTCTTTCGAGGTTTACAATTTCTGCTGACTAAAAACCCTGCAAAAAGTAACAAAAAAGTCTTAGTGTTATCATAAAAACCTACAACAGCAACAACAAAAAAAAAATATATAGTGACTAGTGTCTTGTTTTTTAGTTTATTATTTCCAAGAGTTTTTAACCTCGGAAAGAAAGAAGGTGGTAAAAAGGAATTTCTTCTTTTGACACTTGACTAGAAAAGAAAATAAATGGATATTGGTTTTTAAAGTTTAAAAAAAAATAAAATAAGTAAATTCTATAACCTTTCCCAAATTTTTGATAAAAGAAAGATTTTCCAAAATGTTTTTTTTTAATTATTTTACGGGGGGGGGTCATTTTTTTTTAATTTTTTCTGATCTACAGATGGTCGTTCAGGTTTTGAATTAACATCCGTCAAACTCAAAACTATTTTATATTTTATTTCTTCAGGATACTCGTTTTTCTCGGCTTCACATTCCAAAAAAAACGCATTTAATGTAAAGTTTCAAAGCATTTTAAAGAATTATAATGAAAATTATTAAATGAAGACGATTTACATGGATTTTGGCGGTGAAGGGTCTGAGTAAAGTACAAAAAAAACCCCCTAGGTGTTGTTGAGGCTCACTGAAGCAAATTACTTTGTTTATAATAAAAAATAAAATGTCAAGAAATGTAGTAGACATCCTATCCTTGTTAAAAGTTTTGTTGTTTTTTCTTTTCTATACAATCTCATAACAAAAAAGATTTTTTAATGTCCTTTTATTTTTCTTTTATTTTTTTCCTCTCTGTCCCTCTTATGAAGTAGGGTCAAAAATTAGTATTCATTCAGTTTGTCAGACTGATAAGCGGTTGCGAGTTGATGTCTACATTGTAGCCAGTCATTCCAATTGTGTACCCCGACCCGACAAAGAAGTAAGAAGACAAAAAAATAAAGTCATACTTTTTTTTAGTCATCGGTAAAGAAGACAGTGATAAAAAAAGTTTTTAAAATAAATATATTTCTCTCTTTTTTTTTTTTTTTTAAAGCTGTTATCTTTCTAAAAGGCTCAATCAAAAATTTCTCATGAAAAAAAAAAAAAAAAAAAAACTTGCTACGTTTTTACTTTTTGTTTGTTTTTCTTTGTTACAAACAAAAAAAGTTAGTTTAAAAAAAAAAAAAAAACAAAAAAAACGTAACTTTTGTTTTTGATGATCTAATTTGCTACCACCACCTGACGAAGACAAAATGTTACACATTACACAACATTTGTTTTTTTTTTTCATCATCATGTAGGGTAATCTGGATACCCCACCCGACATAATGTCATTCGGAAATTGCCCGGTCTGTTTGGCTATTGCTGCAGACCTCAGGATATACCCGTTAAACCTGATCGTGCAATATGGGGGAGATACTGTCCGTCCGAGATACAGATTCCTGAACAATCAATTATTTTGCTTGGGTTCTTGCCATAGGCAACCCAGCCCTCAAAAGAAAACAATCCTTATTCCTTACCTTATAGAAAAAAAGTTAGCTGAATATTTTTAGCTACCTCATATTGTGAAATTTCTAATTAATTAGAAATGTTCGATCATAAGATTGATTTCAAGTAGACGATGAAAATTTAAGAAAATGTAGATTAAAAAAAGTAAAAACAAAAAGGAAAGGTATTTCATTGTGTGGGGTTGATATCTAATCTTTTTTGTTAGAAGATTACTGTTTAGTAGTTAGTATTGGATCTGTATTGGATGCCTCCCCAAAACGTGCTGCTATTGTAACAAACTAATTCTTAATCGGCTTTTTATAGTACAAGGCTAAATGAAGGAAAGATGACTGTATTGCACCAATCTTCGAAGTTGGAGAGTCCTGCTTTGAAAATCAGTATTATTGGGAAATCTGTCTTTCACCTGAGCTCGAACATCGACCTCTTTGACTGGAGCAATGGAAAATAATAATAGCTACATTATTTTTTTTTCCTTCTTATGACTTAAAGAAAAAAAATCAATTTCTCATTTATTTAAAACTTATGGTGACATTAGTTTTTTTCAAAATTACAAAAGGAAACCTGGAAAATAATTACAGGCTTCGGTGTAGCGGAAATTTTTAGAATGGCGGAAAATACAAATTTTTTAGTAAATCAGCAAAAAGTCGAAAAATGTTTCAATAAAAAGAAAATGACAAAAGTTGAAAATAAATTGATGAAATTCTACTGTTCACAAACTGACTTCTTTGTGATTTTTATTATTCCACTTTCACGTGTTTCTTTGCGTTTTTTGGGGGTTTTTTTTTAACGTTTCGGCCGATCATTCAGCCTTCTTCCTCGGGTTTTTATTCTGTCAGGAATACAAATACCGTAAAATGTGTGGAATAACGAAAATATTTCGATGCATAATTTTAGAAAACTTTTTTTTGACTTTCTACAGAAGTTATTTTTTTAAATATTTCAAATATGTTCTTTTTATTTTGGTAAAACCCACTAAAATTTTTGTAGGAAGTGCACATCAAAATAGTAACGCCTTTCTTTTAATGTTAGTAAACTTAAAAAATATCGCATTTTTACATTTATGATTTTTACGATAATGATTTTTATTTAGTTTTTAAAAAGGAAGACAAGACTTGTTAGTTAAATAAATCTGTTATTTAAAATAACGGGAGAAAAATAACTTTGTTTTGTAATTGTTTTTTCTTTTCCTGCAATTGTTAAAAATTTAAAAACTAACTTTGATAATAAAAATAATTTATAATAATAAAATAAGTAGTATTTAAAAATCGATATTTAGGAAACAGGATAATTAATTTATTGAAAATAATTGTTAACTTATTGTTAACTTTATATTAAAAAAGGTATTAATTATTAAATTTTATTAAAATAAAAACTAAATTTAAAATCGTCAAGAATCAAGTTTGTTTTTTTTTGTTTTTTTTCTGGGGTTGGGAATTTTTTTTCTTGGATTATAAAACTAAAAAAATAAAAACAAACTTTAACCTGGAAAATCTATTTTTTTAAGATAATTTTTATTTTTTATAAAGATATTTCTTTTACGGTTTATTTACCTTTTTTGCCAAGTTTGGTACAAGGCTATTAACAATATTTTTTGGGTTTTTTTAATTAAAAAAACAAACTTCCTAAAAAATTATCAAACTTATTCAAATACAATACAGTACACTGAATGATTTTTTGTCATTCGTTGTTTTGTTTTGTTTACCTAAAATCTATTATTACACAATAGCTCACAGCTAAAAAGGTTTTTCTCTTAATATTTACAATTAAAAACCAAGTTTTACTGTTTTAAAATAAATCCATTAGCTTCAAAAATTAAATTGAAAATAAAATATCTTTAAAAGAAAAGGGGCGGCGAGGGGTAAAAAGCGTGTGTGCAAATAATTATGTTCGTTTCTCTAGCCTTTTTCTTTCTATCAACATCATATTATTTCTTTTCGTTTGTTACTTACAGAATTCTGCAATATAATTGGTGACCACATAATTTTCCTCGCACCAGTCGATAGTGGAAGTAATTTTTCCCCAGTAGCCATCAGCTGTCACCGTAACATGCGGAGGAGCCATGCCAATAACAGCACGCGAACCATTCAACTACATCTATGGATATTGGGCCTCTTGGAAGCAGGAAGAGGAGGTACAGCCAAGTAGGAGAAGTGTGAGCTATACGTGTCACCAGAGTGGGAGGAGCAAAGGTAGGAGTGAGTAGAAAAGCTAATAGACGCAAGCAGAGAGGGAGTGAAAAAAAAGCGACCAAATCATGAAACAAAATTATAAAGTCAGTTGGAGAGGGAAAATCAGACTCAAAATGGGTGGAAAAATAAATTATAGACAAAATAAAATCCAAACAAAAAAGAAAGAAAAATAGCAGTTGGAATTGAAAAATTTTTCAAAATCAGGTGACATGTTGCATAAGTTATATTAATGATCATATATTTTATAATGGCTAAAAAAGTTGTTTTGCCTTTCATTAAATGGTATAAAGTAAAATAACAGAATTAATATTTTAATTTTAATTAATTTCTTTGTATAACTTTATAAAATGTACCTGATACATTCACAGAATTAATTAATTAAGATATTAATTTACTAAATTATTTAACCCATCCAATTTTTTGTAATTTCATAATCACAATGAGAATAGTAAATAAATTTCAAATAATTATGGTCAAATTTAAAACTACTATTTATTTAAATTTTTTTCACAATTCTTGACAAAATTCAAAGAAAGGTCTGTAATATAATCGATTCTGACTTGGCATCTCGACTTCATTCACCTTCTCACCAACATGACGTAACTTACCCCTGTCTTTTCTACAAATATATTCATAGCAATTGTTCTGATGAGCTCTCTTCTTTGGTACCTCAACTGCATAAAATTAAGTATGTTACTAGATCGGTAACTACATCTCATCACTTTATTGTTTAACTAGCTAGATGTAATCATATGTTCTATTCTAAAAGTTTCTTTTCTCACACTTCTCGTCTGTGGAGTTCCCTTCTGATTTCTTGCTTCTCCACCACCTACAACCTTCAAAAATTTAAATGCAACGCCAATCACTGTCTTCTGTTTTCCTGAACCCTATTCTTTTACTGTCCACTCTCCTCACTTCTCCTTACTAAAGTCTTCTCATTCTCTTTCACTCACAGTAACCATTTGTGTCTTAGTAGCATTATCACTTTGGGGTGTGTAATGATTAAAAATTTTTTTGGTTTGTAAAGACGCATGTAATTGGTTTTTGCGAATGTAATTTTCTTTCATCTTAAACTGTCTAATTATTTGGCATGGCCGTAGAAGTGTAATATGTGTCTGATACAGAGAAAGTTCATACATTTTAATAAATGTCATTTTATTCAAAGTTTACAGGAGATAAGGAAGTATAAATGATATTGACTTAAAGAAGCTGTACTTTCAGTCGCGGGTGAGTCTTTTGATCTCTAGCCACTTCTTTTCCTTCCCTTTTGAGGAACGGGAGTTCGCATGGATTTGTATACAGGAGCTGGCATTTTTCAGTTGGCTGACCCTTGTAAAATCTTGTGTTTATCTCCTTATGAAATAAATACAAATTTGAAGCTTTTTGAATTTATCGAAACCAACAATGATGGGTCGAAAAATCTCTTAAGCTGTTTTCTGCTATATTGATAAATTTCTAATTTTATTTTAGATTTCATCATTATCAACATTTCTTCTTGGAGTCATCTCTCTCTCTCTCTCTCTCTCTCTCTCTCTCTCTCTATATATATATATATATATAATATAATAATATATATTATATATATATTGAATAAGAATGATGAATTTTTCATCGGTTGGAATAAACCTATTTGCTATATGAGGTAATTTTGGATTTTATTGTGTACTAATTATTTGCTCTGTAATAATAAATACATTGAGCTCTTTTTCTGGATCAGTTTAAAAATTTTATATTACAAGGATCCTTGTGGATTATATACCAATGGATTTATTATCATTACGATATATATATATATCAGGTCATCCCATAAGTTCTGTCTGAATTTTAACTTTTTGTTAAAATGAATGAAATTTAAAGAGTATTTTATAATGTCTAATGGAGCTGAACATTATTTTTATGTTTAGATGCATTTAAACTGATCAAATTTTATTTCGGAGAACAATAAAAATAAATTTTGTTTGATTAAAACCCTGCTAACATGGAAGTACCCAAGAATCATTTGAGGCACATAATGCTTTATGAGTTCAAGAAAGGAAATTCAGCAGCCGAAGTGGCTAGAAACATTCACTCAGTTTATGGAGAGGAATGTGTGAATGAAAGAACTTGCAGAAGATTGTTTGCAAAATTCAGAGGTGGAGATTTCACCCTTGAAGATGAAGATCAAACCGGACGTCCAGTTGAGTTTGATGAAAAGCTTCTTGAAGCAGCCCTTGAAGAAAATCCTGCTTTATCAGTTGACAGTGGTTCTCAGTTCAAACCATACAACTGTTCATCGTCATCTTCAACAACTTGAAAAAGTTCCTAAACTTGGAAAATGGGTGCCTCATGAATTGTCTGAAAACAACCTCAAATCCCGAGTTGACAGCTGCTCTTCTCTCCATTCTTGCCAACTTGTTTCACCTTTTTTGGATAGACTTGTGACTGGCGACAAAAAATGGATCTTTTATCAAAATGTTAAGTGTCGTAGAAGGTGGATTGGTAAAGGGGAAGGACCCCAGCCACAGCCGAGAAGGGAACTTCATGTGCAAAAGGTTCTTCTTTCAATCTGGTGGGATTGTCAAGGAATAATCCACTTTGAATTCTTACCACCAAATGCAACAATTAATGCTCAAATATACTGTCAGCAATTAGAGCGTTTGAACCAAGCTTTGAGGAAAAAAAGACCTGCTCTAGTGAATCGAAAAAGGTGATGTTTCATCAGGACAATGCGCGGCCCCTCACAGCAAGAATCACGTCACAAAAGATCAAAGAACTTGGTTGGGAGAAAATTCCTCATCCACCTTATTCTTCCGATCTTGCTCCTCCAGACTACCATTTGTTTCGTAGCAAACAGAATCATTTGGAAGAAACAGCTTTTGTAACACAGGAAGAGGCTAAAACTTACATTTTTGAGTTCTTCGAATCAAAGCCAAAAGAATTTTGCAGTAATGAAATTAGTAAACTTGTTAATAGATGGAAGGAAGTCATAGATAATCAGGGAAAATACATTGTTGATTGAATCTGTAATTAAATGTAACATTTGGTCACTTGTTTTCTTTATTCAAAATTCAGAACAGAACTGATATGGGATGATATATATATATAT
>CAHIKZ030000629.1:1287500-1380000 GCA_903632075.3 Acanthosepion pharaonis
CCTATGGCTTTCTCTGGCCTTCCTCAGGTGACTGTCATAGTTGATAACCTCCCAGGAATTTCAAGCTAAAGGAATGTATGGTAGGGTGAGGGCATGTAATGAATAGTGGCTCAGATTGAGTAATTTGAGAGATGTTTAAATTTCAGTTAGGTTTGTTAAATTGACTTACATACAAATATCCTTGGGAGAAGTATAAATCAATCTCCACCCTTCTGTAATAGTAACAGGGCTGGTGCATACTACCACCAGCACCCCAACCAGGGGGGAGCCTGCTTAGGGGGCCCCAGGCAGTGCTTTGTAACCCTTGTTATCTTATTTTTGCTACCTACATTTATATGTGTTACAAAATAAACTACTGACTATTAAAGGATGGAAATTTTTTTGCAGATTTTTTACATTATTCTGGGGTCTTTCTACCCCCAAAATCTGTGAATTTGTTTTTCTCATGCTAAGTCTCAAAAAACCGCTAAATAAAGTTCACTATTTTTTATCCATAATGTTGAATATATCGAAATTATTTAACTTTTTAACAATAAGAATCTCACATTGATGTTAAAAATTACTGCAAAACAATGTTGATTTATTTAAGATGGAATGATCTGTTATGACATGTATTGAGATGCATTGTATTTATTTTCAGTTTTTCTAGTTCACTTGTTCACATAGATTGCATATGATCCATTATTGTACATAATTAGGTTACAATAAAATATGTATTTTAATGAATACTAGACATGGTGGAGTAATGGATAGCAGTTCAGATTGAGGAATCAGAGGGCCCGAGTTCAAATTCCACTCGCATCCATTACATTCACTTATGTACTAATACCCTTGGGAAGGTATGAATCCTCTTCTTCTCTCCCCCCCCCACCCGCCCCATTTATGAGTAAATAGCAGAACAGATCTTCTTAGATGGCAACTGCTCTACTACAGAAAGAAATGGCAACCAACTGCAGGAAAAAATCTACCTTGTCAGTCATGTATCGAAAGATACATGATTACCTAAGCATGTATCATGCATGACACATAACTGACTGACTGCCCTTATAAAACTGAGATGAAGTAGAATGCAGGGGCCCCATATCATAGATTTGGGGTAGGGTGCATGAGTCCTTTGCCAACAGAGTATGTGTCATACCTAACAGAACACCATTTTTGAAATGTTAAATCTCCAAATGTTATCATACTATTCCTTTTATATTTTATTTTTACTCTATCTCGATCCTGTCTTAATATTTTTTAGAACACTTTTGGTTGGATTAGTGGTGAATCTACTAGGAAACTAATAACACTTGAGTGTTCTTTTGTCCAAGTCTGTGAATTTGTTTTTTGCTCATGTTAAGTCTCAAAAAGCCACTATTTATTATCCATATTGTTGAATGTGTCAAATTATTTAACTTTTTAGAAAGAAAAATCTCACATTGATGTTAAAAATTGCCGCAAAACATTGTCAGTTTATTTAAGAGGGAATGATCTATTATGACATATCTCTAATTTGTATTTAGATACATTTTCAATTTTTCTACTTGAGTTGTTCACCTATATTTCATACTAGCAGTAGAGCCCGGCGTTGCCCTGGGATGTAACAGTAAGAGATAGATCAAGTATCGACCATCATAAAGACTGAAAAATAAAATTGACTAAGATTATTGTTTAAGGTTGATGGACACGCATTAGTTTTTTTTTTTTTTTTTTACGAATTGGTCAAACCCAAACTCAAACATTGTTTTCAATCGTTATGAGTCTACCGATTGAAAACATTGTTTTCAATCATTATGAGTCTACCGATTGAATAGAATTTTATTATAAACAGTTGTCTTGTAAATGAAATTTTTAAAGCATTCTGAATGTAAAAATAAAGAAAAAAAGTGTGCAAGACAATAAGAAACACTACCAGCCAAAAAAAAAAAAAGTGAAGTTTTTGTTGAAACTGGTTGAAAATGTAGGAAATCCGAATATAAATGAACACAGACACTCACACACAAACAACCTGGGTTTTATAATAAGTATTTTTTTTGTCCCCTTTCATTTTCATGATGCCTCTTAATCGTTTTTTCAAATTGATTTCGTGCAAAAACAATTGTTTTTTCGATTTTTTGTCACTGTCAGAACCACCCAAAGGTAATTTTACATTGTCCTGTGAAGTTTTGTTGAAATGGTTGAAAAATGGGAAATTGATCCAATATTAAACGAACAGACACACACACACACACACACACACACACAACCTGGGTTTTATGATTATGATGATCCATTATTGTACATAATTAGGTTACAATAAAATTTGTATTTTATAAAACATTATGAAAATTTAGATATAGCTGAGTCGGGGCCCTGTATCATAGATTTGGTGGTTGAGGCACAAGACTCTTTTACTGGCCCTGAATAATAGATCTCATTGCACCTTCTCAGGCTAACATTTTCTGCTAACATGAAGTGGAAGGATTATATTGACCCAACTGCTACGTATGCAGCTATGAAAGGTGGTTCACTGTGTTGTGCTAAACAATTTCTCTCTCCAGAATCTATCGTATATATTTATAAGTCTACCATTCATTCTTGCTTTGAATATTGTTACTGTACTGATAAATCATCAGTTACCTCCCTTTAAGATCTAGGAGGTATAAAAAGCACCCTGTAATGTCCGTCAGTAGATGAGTAGTCAGAATAAAGTGCAATAAAGCTTTGGTATAAGTTTATTCACTGGTTCTGTTTTTACTACAGTTACCACATATGGTCTGGGGCTCCTAATATATATTGAAAGATTCTTGATAAAATCCAAAGAAAAATATGAAATATTACTGGTTCTGACCTGGCATGTCAGCTTCGGTCACTTTCCCACAACCATAACGTAGCTTCCCTGTGCCTTTTCTATAAATATTGTTATGGTAATTGTTCTAGAGAGATTTCCTCTTTAGTACCTAGACTTTATGAATTTAAGCACACTACTAGATTGACAGCAAGATCGCATCATTTTACAGTTGAAATGGCCAAATGTAACCATAAGTTCTAGTTTTTTCTATCACATTTCTTGTTTGTGGAGCTGTGTTTTAGTTTCTTCCTTCCAAGTCAACTTTGATCTTCAAACATTCAAATGCAATGTCAATCGTTATCTTCTGTTTTTTAATTCCCATTCTTTTATTGTTCTCTTTCCATAATAGTGCTTTTTTGTTTCTTATATTCTCTAACACTAGGTAACCCCTTGCATCTTAGTGGCTTTATTGCCTTACTTGGAATGAAATGATTAAAAAAAAAAAACTTGTATCTAGATAAATTGCTCTTATTCTCAAATAAATTGTTTATGCAAAATTCACTCACAAGAAAAGAATTATTCTTACAATCCAAAATATGATTTGGCTTTAAATGACCCACAAATGTTGATAAGCCTATAAAAAAGAAATCAATCAATTATGCAATTTCAAGCCATTATTCAATACACAGGGTTAGCTTATTCTCATTCTGTTGTCCGTGCAAAAGGATATTTTTGTATCAGTTTTTTCTTCACAGTTACTTTGAATCAGAAAGAGACAGTTGAAATTTCTAGGATGCATAATGAGGAAAGAAGGCTTGGAGAATTTGAAACTCACAGGACATATTGAAGGCAAGAGGGGCAAAGGAAATAAGTGAGTAATCTACCTAACAAGCTTTTGTAATGAATGGCAGAACAGAGAATGGGAAAAGGGTAGGAAGTTGTGGAGAGCTATGATTGTTCATGCCCTGAAGGAACATGGTACATAGAAGAAGCAAATGATACTTGTCACTTTCACTGAAATATATTACTTTTTGCACTAGCCAGACCAGGGATTGAACTGCCAGGTAAATCCTTCACTTAAACAATAACTTTATCCACTAGACCATATGAGGATAACAACCAAGATGGGGATATTGAAAGCTTAAAAATTACAAACAAAAACTATGAAATATTTATTTACTTATTTTCTTCACAGACATCTTTTTTTAATAATAGTATAGATCACATTTCAGTCAGAAACAGTTGACCAGGATAATTCTGAAGTAACCTTTTTTAAGGCTATCAGTCTTTGTAATGTTGCAATAAGCATTTGGTTGGAAAAGGAAAGGAATAATGAGGATTAGGTTTTTAAACAATGTGTATTTGTTTAATATACAAAGTATCTTACAGTGTTGTTGGAAAATTGGTGAAATGTTAATTTCAGTTGCAGATCGTCAGGAAGGTGATTAGGTGTAAGGGTAGTACCAGGAGTTGACTGATTACTTGGGTTGGATTGACCGAAGTCACAGGATATTAATTGAATCTGATGTACATGTTGGTCAATTGAGGCCATGGTGGTGGGTCAACTCATGGTAAGGTGTGTTAGTTGCCAAGGTGACAAGAGATTGGTGTAGCTGGTAAGCCTGTGTTTCTATGAAATGGAGACACAGTGATAAGTGCAAGGGAATGCCTGTAGTGAGTTGGGTATACTGAGGTGATGGCAATGTCAACAAAGAAAGTAGCTGGGTGGTGTCGATGTTCAGATTTTATAAATTGTGACAGTCTGGTGCTGGGATCCTAGCAGTGTTGAAGCTGGTTAGTTGGCCGCGGTAGTGAATTGGGTTCACCAAGGTGATGGAGTTGGTGACAGGGAAGGCTTGTAGCTGGGTGGTGTCAATGTTGAGATGTTATCAATTGTTTGGTGTCAGGAGCCTGGTGGTGTCGAAGCTGGATAGTTGTACACACTCTGTGTGTGATGTTACAAGTCATGTTGGTGTGTCGAGAGCTAAGCAGTGTTGAAGCTGGTCTCCGTTGGTTTCCATGTATAAAGAGCTTATACTTACAGAACAGGACGAGAGCCTGCTTACCCACACCTACTAATATCTTGCATAATAGTATGGACCCAAATTGTAAGTTCTGCAACCAATATATTGAAACTATTGATCACCTTATCTCAGGATGATCAATACCCATACCTAATGAGTACAAAAACTGACAATCTCTGGGATTTTTCTATCAACACAGATCAAACAATACAGACAAATCACCCAGACATTATTATCAAAGAGAAAAGATCACACACTGATGAACATGAGCATCCAAGTGACAGAAAAGGTTTTTGTGAAGTTTTTGAAAAACGAAGCAAATACAAAAAACTGTTGATGAAATTAGAAAAAATGTAGCATGTCAAGGTTACTTAATAATTGTCTGAAGCAAAAATGCTGATCTAAATCAGTGCGTTACCCACCAGTATTTTAGGATGTAAGTGTAAGACTACCAAGCTAATATTTTTCAAAATATTACAGACCCAAAACATAGGTTCTGTGACCAATACATTAAAACTATTGACCCATACCTAATCAAGTACAAAAACTGTCATGACAGCATAGGTCAATATCTGCACTGGAAGATTTGTCATCACTACGGGATAAAAACAGCTGCACACTGGTATGAACATCATCCTGAATCTGTAGTTGTAAGAGCAGAACTTAACATGCACCTGGATTTTTTTTATCAACACAGATTGAACAATACAGGCAAATCACCCAGACATTATTATCAAAGACAAAAAAAGAAAAGATTGTACACTGATGGACATGAACATCCAAATGACAAAAATATCTCTGCAAAGGTTTTTGAAAAACTAAATGAATACAAAAACCTGGAGATGGAAACAGAGAAAAAAAATTAAAACTGTTCCTTTTGTGGTTGGAGCTTTGGATCTGATAAAGAAAGGAACTCAAGAGCAAATCAATAAAATGCCTGGTGCACCATCTCTCCAGGAAATCTAAAAAATAGATCTGACAAGCACAGCCTATATTCTGCAAAGAGCTTTGTCCATTTGTAAGTGTTTTGCCTTTGAATTAATGAAGCGAAAACAAGAAAAAAATCACACCCTTTGTTTGACCCCAGGTCAAAGGTTATGACCCAGCATGGGATTATAAAACCAAAGCAGGACCAAAAGAATTTTTTTAAAATAACAATAAATAAAATAAATTTGTTCACTTATTTTGTCTGTCTCTTTACTTTGAAAGGATATACAACTTGTCTAATAGCAGCTCAGAAAAGCTGAATTGAAATACCAGTTGGCTTTCTTTTCTTTTTTTAATCATTTCGCCACAAGCAAGACAAAGCTACTAACATGCAAAAATATAATAAAAATTAGCAGTAATAATAATAAAATATCAATAATACTTCTAACAAAATAGTAGTGATATTAATAATGATAAAATAACAGTAATATGACTAAGAATAAAAAGTGAGATGGCAGATGAAATAATGATTGGCAAGCAATTGTTTAGTTAGTTGCTTGGCAAGTTGCAAGTCAAACCAAACAGTTTTTATGAAATCATTTTATAGTTGTAGTTTGTGTTCTTTTTAAATAAATAAAAATAAAATAAATAAATATAAAAAATAAATAAATATAAAAATAAAATAAATAAATATAAAAAAAAAAATAAATATAGAATTAAAAACTGTCCTCCCCCAAAAAATAACAGAATACACTATGGCAATCAATCTAAAAATTGCATGAATAAATAGCTTTAATTATCTTCCCTGACCAAAATAAAACTATTAAGTAAGTGACCTAAGCAAATCCTCCCAAATTTTTTTACTGCGTTAATAAAACATCGAAAACCGAAAAGAATAAATAAATAAAATATATAAAATAAAAAATGAAAATAAAAAAAAGTAAAATAAATTAACCCAAATAATTAATAAATAAACAAACAAGCCACTCCCGCTAAAATAACCACCAGAATGGATTACCCACAATGTACCACTGACCCATATATATAAATAGTTGAGAAAAAATTCAACACTCACAGCCTGACGATTGCGTCTAGCATGAAACAGCCTGTTGCTTCTGAGTATTGACTTCAATGTTCACTTTTATAATTACATTTACATTTGCTCTATCTCTGATATTGAGCACTTTATCCCAGAAATATATCACACCTTAAAACTATATTTCCTCATATATATATATATATATATATATATATATATATATATATATATATATATATATATATATATATATATATATATATATATATATATATATATATATATATATATATATATAGTGACCTGATGAAACAGTCTGTCACCTCTGAGTGTTAAATTCAATGTTCACTTTTATATTTACATACACTCTGTCCCTGATATTGAGCACTTTATTCCAAAAAATATAGCACACCTTAAAATTATATTTCTTCATATATATATATATATATATATATCTTTCTAAGTATATTTTTATCTATCTAACTATATATTAGATAGATAGTATCCATTTATCTATCTATTTAATACAATGGTTTCTAACCTTTTTTTCTCTGGGCCACATTTTTGGAATTAAAATTTGCTCGCACCTCACCAAAAGCAAGTCCTGGTGAAAAGGCACAAGCAACCCTACAGCAAAGAAGGTCCAGAGAGTAGGTTAAAGGGATTTAACTGCAGATTCAAAATCAGAACATTATCATTGATAACTCTCTCTTCCAATTTGCAGAGCCTAGTTACTATATTCTTAATACTTGATATAATTGCAAAAAATATCACAATCATATAATTGGTCAATAATTATTTATAACTACTTATACTGGGACTCATGCATGCAATTACAAGTAATCCATAATAATATTTTAAATTTTGAAATCATATTTACTTTTGGCATATGAATTTTTTAAAGTGATTCTAAATTTTTCAATCATTCATCATCACCTGCTATCCTCTTCTGCCGCATCTATAAGGCATGTTATACCATTTGGGAACCACTAATTTTGATGTTTGTGAATTCCTGGTTAATAAATCCATTACAACAATTGGCCATTCATTTTATTCCTCAAACTTAACCTCCAACTCTTGTTTTTTAGCACTTAAAAATTGAAAAATACCCTGAAAAGACAAAGATTAACTGACATCCCTTACATCCAGCATTTATTTTGGAAAACAAGTTCCAAGAATATTTCCACCAATGGCCGCATCATCCCACAAAAGGTATAGCTTCACAAGGGGAGTAGTTAATAGTGACTAGATAAGTAAACCTTGCTTTCACGAGGCCATTTTGCAAATTATATTATCATGTCTTGTATATTTTCTGCATTAGTTGGATTTTTATGAATAAAATTAATTCTATTTTTTTCTTTTAAGAAGCAAGAAGTAAATACTTTTAAATCATAAAAATTAAAAATATCCAAATGGACATAACATTAAACTTTACACGTGATATGAGAAAACTTTGTGTTTTCTTCTCTAAAATCTACAGTAAACTACATCATCTGCAAGGCCTCTGATCAGGAAATTGAATGATTTCAGGAGTATGGAACCAGCTCTTAATTGCTTTTGTTCCCTAATATCATTTGTTAGGGTCCCAGCTATGGGCAAATAGTTAACCTACAAATGGTAGTCAAAACACAATAAAAGTATAAAAATACTTTTTTATAATAAAAATAACAGCAATGCATTTTCATAGTAAAAAAAAGTACCAGCAACACATTTTTTTAAAAAATTAAAAATTACCAGCAATATATTTTTGTAAAGAAAATTACTAATACTCCTAAGAAAATTAAATTTCAGCATTAAATGATTCATAAGTAGTTGATATGCCACTAAAAAAACAGACAAACAATTAAATTTGTTGTAATTAAAGAAGAATGGATATTATTTTTGAACTGACTCTTGTATATTGATAATTCCTCAGCTCAAAAATCAGACTAAAAGTAACTTGTTAGGGAAATCCAAGAGTTGTAACTTTTTTTTCTTTTTATGTGCTGTGTTTCTTCATGATGTAGGCGATCATGTCTCTCCACTTCTCCCCATCCCTTGTAGCTCTCAATAAGTTTTGTCCCTCAACCTCATTGTTGCTCACATGCTTGGTCGATGATATCCTTAGCATCCTTCTGTGGAATCATACCTCCATTGTCTCAAGTCTCTTCTTCATCTTTGAGGAGACCATCTATTTGTTGCCATAAAGGAGGATAAATGTCATGTAGCAGCTCAATACTCTTTTCTTTGTTACCAAAAAGAAATTTTAAAAAATCTGGTTAAAAAAACATGTTGGTTTTACAACAAAAATTAAATGATTGTTATAATCAAGTGAACATAGATTTTGAAATGAGATTAATTTCCTGACAGATGAAGAAGAGATTTGAGGCAACAGAGACACCATTCTACAGAAGGATACTGAGAATACTTTGTACAGAACATGTAAGCAACAAAAAAGTTTTAAGACAAAAGGGAATTAAAAGGATACTTATAGTTGGATTCAGAAAGAGACAGTTAAAATTTCTGGGACACATAATGAAGAAAGAAGGATTAGAAAATTAGACACTCACAGGACATATTGAAGGTAAGTGGTGCAGAAGGAAACAAAGAGTAGATATTTATCCGTGTGTTCACATCACAGAATGTGACACAAGGATAAAATTTAATGTGGGATTTCCAAAAAGCCATACAAAAATAGCTCAACCACCTCAGCACTTCCCCTTTTTGGGAGTGCTTCAGGCACTAGATAATAACCCTAGACCCTTCCAAAAATAGAGGTACTACCTGGGGGAAAGGTATCCTGGGGGATGAGGTGATATTAATCCAGAGACAGAAAGTGACCTTCTTAGCAAGTTTGTGTGACTGGATGACAAAACAGGGACTGGGAAGAATAATAAAATTACAAACTAGCCCTGGCTATGATGATAAACTACATCTGGCAGCAAGGCTTCTGATCAAGAGATTTGTGGTTATGAGGAGTATGGAACCACCTCTTAACTGCTGTTGTTCCCAGATGCACCCTGACCTGGAGTGGTAGCACTTATTAGGCAACTATGGGCAAATAGTGAACCCCCACCCCAAACAAAAATAAAACACTATGAAAGTATAAAAAATATATAGTAAATATAGTAAAAATACCAGTAATACATTTTTATTAAAAAAAATTACCTAATATTACCAACAATACATCAATAAACATGAAAAAAACGTTCATGACATTAATCCATATAATCTGACAATTTCTTAAATCAAACTGTATTCCAAAATATAACTTTAACAAAACAACATAAAATGCACATATCACTGCCTTTAGTTATGTCTGCACAAACATGTATATGCACAAATGCTGAGTATCATCTACCATGTATTCAACTGTAAAAGCAGAATAACATATAACATATTCTTATTACTTCAAAGCTTCCAAGAAAATTAAATTTTGGCATTAAATGAACCATAAGGAGTTGATATGGCATTAAACAAACAAATCAAATCAAATCAAAAAGACAAACATTGCTAAGAATTACAAAAGAATAGGAAGTTGTGGTGACCTATGTTTACCCAAGCCCTGAAAGAACATAACACATAAAAAAGAATATGCTATATAAACTTAATCTGAAAGAAAACAGCAAAAAATCAAGGAATGCAAATTAAACTGTTTCACAATATCTCATTTAAACACATATTTTGCTGAGAAAATATCAATTTTATGACCCACTGAATATAAGAGATTATCTATCAAAACACTGCAGATTTAATTTAGATTAGCCTCAATATTAAATGATAGCTTCACAAAGTAAGACAAATTGTCAATTTTATAGCAAACTGCAAAAGGGAGATAACTAATGTTTTAGCACAACAAAAATACGTTAAAATATCAGTTCCTATATGATAACTAGAGTTAAGCAACATCTAACCTGACTAGTCATCATCATCTTGCGGCCTCAGCCGAGATTGAACTCACCAATACTTTGATTGGTGTAGTTCATAATCTTGTCAAATAGCTGAATTCTTGATGCTTCGCTAGGGCTATCAAGGATGTTTTTTATCGTGACACCAACACTAAATGGATTGCCAACCAAGGCTCAGAGAGACTCCATTCACCCTCCTCTAAGAGCTGGTTTGAATTCAGAGTTTTCCTTCTCCTAGACTAGTTGCCATCCAAGGCTATAGAACCCAGTCTGTCCTGCTATTTACCCATAGCTGGAAGAAAGAGGATTCACACCTTTCCCAAGGGTGTTAGCACGTAAGTGAATGTAATGGATTCGACGGGAATTCGAACTCGGCTCTCCGATTCCTCAATCCAAGCCGCTATCCATTACTCCACCGTGCCTCCTCTGACTAATACCTAGATGGTAACCACTTGGGAATGCCAGGTGCTATAAGCTTGGATCTGCGGGTGGTGTAATGGATAATGGCTCAGAATTATTAATCAGAGAGCCGAGTTCCAATTCCTGTTGAGTTCATTATATTCATTTATGCACAAATACTTTTGGGAAGGGTATGAATCCACCTTTTCTCCCCACATCTATGGGTTAATTAGTAAAACATGTATCACTAAATCATTACTATCTCTCTCCCCCCACCCCAACTCAAAAAAAAAAAATTCTTACAATCTAAAAATATTTTCTCACTTTAAGTAACCTGTTGATAAGTCGTAGAAAATGAATCAATCAATCATGCACTTCTTGCCTGGGACTTTGTTTCAGCTTCCAGCTTTCCTACCAAATATGATCCTCAAAGATTTAAATCATCATCTCGTGTTTCTTTGAATCCTTGGAATTAAAGATTAGAGAGCCAAGTTCCAATTCTAGTCAGGTTCGTTATATTCACTTATGTGCAAATAACCTTGGGAAAGGTATGAATCCGCCTCTTCTCCCCCAGCTATGGGTTAATTAGTAGGACTGTATTTGCTGTTTAAATCATAAAGTAAGATAACTTGATGTATACCTGTTGTGTCGGAAACGTACCACCCCTCTGGAAGATGAACTTGTCTGTGAACAAAGACTTTAAATAGTGGCATGTCAGTTGACATGGAAGACAGATAGACCGAGAAGTTCTTAGCTGAGCTAGTTATTGACTAATCAGGTGATTTCTGTACCTTTTTACCAACCTATTAAAACCCTTTTTTTTGTTATGTATTATTTGGCGTTTGTCTCTAGTAACCCCAATCAACATCATAACAATACCACAAAATATAAACAAGAAAACACATGATGGCAATAATAATATTAGCTGTTTCCTTATAAGGAAACATTTGATATTTATTGTCCAAACAGCCAAAATCTTTCTATTAAAAAAGAATTCTCCAGGGAAATAGATTTTTCAAGTTTACTAATTATTATTGCTCTTTCTAATACTGATGGGCACTTCCTTCCTAACCTTTTGTTTGAAGTCATGTAGAACATCAACAGTTTGATTATACTATTATTTTTTCTTTTAGTTACATGTGTCATCCATTTTAGTTGTTGCTAGTTCTCAAGTGATATGGTTTCTGTTATTTGGTAGTGTTCTTTGTTAATGATTCTGTAATGCTAGTCCACGAGGTTCAAAGAAGGATGGTCCTCACTGCAACCTACAGGCTTCATTCGATCAAAGCTATTTTTCATCATTGATCTGAGAAAGTGGTTGTACAGAGTTAAACAGTTTAGACATTTTTGAATGGGTTGGGTGTTCTGCATGGCATCCATATAGTTAATATGGATATCAAAGTGACTGCTTGGCAGCAGTTGCTGGCATTTCAATTGTAAACAAAGACTGGTGTACAGTATATAAAGTATGATACATTAGCACACATGTGAAAAAGTAGCTGTGAAAAATCTGTTATTTTTGTTGTTTTGATTAATATATCTATATTAATTTATTTATTTATACCATATATTCATGTTTATAGTATTTAATTATTTAAAGCTAGTTTAATTCTTCAAGCAGCACCATTGCAAACATACAACTAGACAAAGTTTTTTCAAATCCCTTCCATGACTGCTATGACTGTGCTAATCTCTGCCATGTTTTCCTATAAGCAACTAGTTCATAAGTAGTAAAAGTGGTCATTATGTTCATTGGCAGTTATAACAGAAGCAGTAACATATTTCATTTTTTTTTTTTCAATAAAGCATTTTAGGTATTAAATTTATTTAACTTACCTGGTGTGGCATAAACATTTACCCATTATTCATCTTTTCATAAAATAAAAAGTTTTAGGTTTCCGTTTAGTCTAATGAATTTATTGACAATATTTTGCATATACAGACAAACCTCTCATCAATGGACTAATAGGGTGATGGGATGGTCTGTTAAAGCCAATTGTCCATAGATGTTAACAGATTATTTTTTAGTTATAAACCACTATACTAACTACCACTGCATCCTGCATAAAATGATAAACTACAGCAAGGCCTCTGATCAGGAGGTTTTGAGGAGCATGGAACCACTTCTTAATTGCTGGTGTTCCCAGGTCTACCCTGACCCGGTGTTGTAGTAGTTGTTAGGGTCAAGCTATGGGCAAATAATCTTTTAACCCTAAACTGGGATCTTTGCTTACAACTGAAAGGGTATGCAACCGCCACCAAGCAGTCACTTTGAGAACTAATACAACTCATTCAAGTAAGCCCACAAATCTTGAAATACATCGCTGACGATTTGGATGTTTTTCCAGCAGATTTTTTTTTATTTTGCCTGCAGATTTTGTTTGTCTTCATCCAAAATCTGTTGATGGGGGGTTAGATGAGAGGCATAGATGAGAGGGTTGACTGTATTTACAATTCAAAATGGCTACCCTTTGCTTTCACCATAGCCCTTAATCTCTTCTCAACAGAAGTGCATGTCTTCTTCTCTACCTATTTGTGCAAATTGTAACACAATATCATAAGAGTTTCTTTCAGGTCTGAAACACTTTCTTTTTTGTTTTTAATTTTTCACACCAAGCAAGGTGATAATGCCACTAAGACACAAAGGGCTAATAGGAGTGACAAAGATTGAGAAAACTTTAGAAGAAATTGGAAAAACTCAATCCTAAACAAGAAACAAGGGATAAACCTCTACCTTGTTCAAAAGACTGGTGAGGAGTGTGAACTGGATAGTAGGCAGACATGTCTACTCCTATTGAGTGAGAAAAAACAAATAATTAGTTGTTGTGGCCTTGTTAGGGCCAGAAATAAAGACACAAAGAGAAGAATTGAGTTAAACAAATATATTAACAGAAACAGTAATACAAACATATACAAATGATACAAATGAGAGCGTTACACCACCAATGTTCGATCCGACTGTCAGAGCTGACTGCTGGAAACTTCCCTCTGCAAAAGGCAGTACCTGCTCCTATTTATTTTTTTTTCTTGTCTTATTCTGTAATATATCTATTTTTATTGTATATTTTAATGTAGAGAATTTTCTCAGCTTGTAGATCACATACTTTAGTGATGTGTTGTTCAAGTAGATCAGACTCAGAAGGCAGATCGTATACTTAAGTAGCACCCATTTTCTTACAAAGATGTTCGCCCAGTACAAGCCCCAAGAGTCACTCAAGGTAGAGGGTTACAGAGTAACCACTCTAAGCAAGGTGATAATACCTTTAAGACTCTAGGATCCACCAGAAGTGAAAGAGAAGAAAAAGTCTTTAGAGTGAACCATAAACCCAATCCTAAACAGGAAACAAGGGATAAACCTCTACTATGGTTCATAAGACCAGGGAGGAGTGTAAGCTAGGGGATAGGCTAAACTATCTACTCTCATTTGCCTGTCACCCAGTTCACACCCCTCCCTAGTCTTTTGAAAAGGAGTAGATGTTTATCCATTGTTTCCTGTTCAGGATTAGGTTTCCTGTTATATCTAAAGTTTACTTCAACTCGATACTTGTAACATCTCTGCCTAAAGTCTGAAATTTTATTTACTATTTATTTATTTTTTCCTCTCTTGTCCATCCTAATCTTTCTTTCTCTTTATTCTTCCTCTTTTTTCCTCTCGTGTCACTCCTAATCTTTCTTCCTCTTTATTCTTTCTTATCTTTCTTCTCCTATCATTCCTAATCCTCTTTATTCTTCTTCATCTTTCGTCTCCTGTCATTCCTAATCCTTCCTCTTTATTCTTCCTCATCTTTCCTCTCTTGCAATTTCTAATCCTTCTTCCTCTTTATTTTTCCTTTCCTTTCATCTCTTGTCACTCCTAATCTTTCTTTCTCTGTATTCTTTTGTCTATCCTAATCCTTCTTACTCTTTATTCTTCCTCATCTTTCTTTCCTCTTGTACCACTCTTAATCTTTCTTACTCTTTATTTTTCCTTTCCTTTCGTCTCTTTTCTCTCCTAATCCTTCTTCCTCTGTATTCTTCCTCTTTTTTCCTCACTTGTCCATCCTAATCATTTTTCCTCTTTATTCTCCCTCTTCTTTCATCTCTTGGCCACCTTAATCTTTCTTCTTCTTAAGAGTGTAGTGATTGGGGAAGCATCCTCTTGGGAGTCTCTTTGTTCTACCTCAAGTTTATGCGGATATGTGGGGAAGATAACAATTAACCCTAGACTTGAACAGGTTAAGATTATAGTGATCGGGGAAGCATCCTCTTGGGAGTCTGTTTGTTCTACCTCGATGTACAGGGTTACAGAGTAATAGGCGCAGTTTATGTGTATATCTGGGGAAGATAACATTTAACCCTAGACTTGAACAGCTTAAGATTTTAGGAAGGCAAGGATTATGGCAGCATTTATCAATTTAAACAAGGAGACTGTCCAGAAGAGTTGCTGGAGATTCTGAAGTCATTGTGGTTGAAGCCAATGGTTATTTTATTGAATAAATTTACTTTGTAGCATTTGAAGATATTTTTGTGCAATTTTGGTAAATATATCTGTTAAAGTGAGATATCAGTGTTATTTTCATTTTTGTTTAATTTAGACAATAATTTAGCCATCACGCCCTGTATATACATATATATGTGTGCGTATATATGCATGCAAGGCATTGGGAGTATAAGCCTGTGAAATAGGTCAAGTTAAGAAAATTGACAGGAATAGGAAGTGTCAAGGCTGTCTGGTGACTACAGGTAGGCAGGTCCGGGTTATAAACCAAGATGAGACTTTTCAAAGGTGGGCCCACCAAGCTACAGCGAAAACTATAAAAGATAATACAATCTCAAATTACTTGTCAAACAGGAAGGGAGAGAACATATGTACTGGAATTTATATTTAATGAAAGACTCATTTTATATGCACTTTAGTCTCAATAAAAGAGATCCATTTTAAACCATGGTAACTGCTAGTTGAGGCTTGCTCGCCAAATTTATTTTTAAATGCCATGTGCCTTCAAATTGACTGTGATGGCTCTCCACAGATTCCTTTTCTTTATTATCTATCAATTGTCATGACATCTTGAGAAAGATGGTGGATTGATTTCTCATTGCCTTCTCCACAGTTTAGAATTCAGTTTTATCCTAATCTTCAGGATATAGGCAATCATGGCTCTCCACAGCTTTCATTTTTTTTATTATCTATGAATTGCCATGACATCTTTGGAAAGATAGTGGATTGGTTACTCATTGTCCTCTCCACAGTTTGGAATTCAGTTTTATCCTTTTCTTCAGGACATAGGCGTTCATGGCTCTCCACAGCCTCCATTTTCTTTATTATCTATGAATTGCCCTGACATCTTTAGAAAGATAATAGTTCAAAATTAAGAATTTATTAAGCATGACAATTTTAAAAATTACCTGATGCTGAAAAAAAGCCAGTATATTTAAGAAAACTTACTCATAATCTATTAGAAATTATATTCAGTATCTATATGGTAATGTTTATCTACTTCATGTGTTTTTAATACATGCTGAATCTTTTAATATGCACTGTTTCTTTTATTAGCATGAAACAGGTTTAGTTTAGTCCCCAAATCGCACATTTATTAGGCATGAAATGAGACTTTATAATGCAACTTTATTAAGCATTAATAACTGAAATTTCTGACTTTCATTAAGGTTAGATTATAAGTGTAAAATAAGGCTCAGGCTTGAGAATTTCGTAAGGATGATCAGGCTCTGCTAAAATTACTTGATACTAAAAAAGCATAAAAAATATAATTGAAAAGATCTTACTCTTTTCCCTTTGGCTTTTTGAGTGCCAACACACATTTCCTTTCACTCCAATAGACATGTGGCATGTAAGTATTTTGGAAACCCATACTGAAGATTGTATTGAACTGTTCATAATTTCAACTTTGTATCTTTCTTTATCCTTCTCTAACATGTTTTGTCAATACATTTAATTGTTGTTTGTTTGAATCCCATGTTTAGTTGTCTCTTTCTTTCACTTTTTTTTTTACTGGGACTCACATGAGTCCACCAAATTTTTTTTACCTAGATTCACATGAGTCAACCAAATATTGTTTATTAGCATGAAACAGGTTTAGTTTAGTCCCCAAATCACATGTATATTAAGCAAATTTATTAAGCATTAATAACTGAAATTTCTGACATAAAGTTTAGATTATGAATGTGAAATAAGGCTCAAGCTTGAGAATTTTGTAAAGATGATCAGGCTCTGCTAAAATTACTTGATGCTAAAATGACAATAAAAAAATATGATAACTGAAAAGCTCTTTGGTTTTTCACTTTGACTTTTGGAACAGAAACACTCTTTTCACTCTGATAGACACAAGGCATGTAAGTAGTTTAGAGACACAAACTGAAGATTGTATTGAACTGTTCATAATCTCAACTTTGTTTCTTTCTTTATCCTCTGGTAGTATGTGTTAAGCATGAAATGAGGTTCAAATTTTTTTTAATTACAACCTTTGAAAAATAACCCACATTTCTAACTCTCATTAGGGTTACATTTTAAGAATGAAATCAGTGTGAAATAAAGTTCAAAGTTAAGAAATTATTAAGCATGACCAAAAAGAATTTGTTTATTTTTTTTTTTTATCTCATGACCTGTTGGGTCACAGGAGCACCATGTGTACTGCAGCGACAGTAGAAGTGGTGTTCCTTGGGCAAGATAGCCTGATGGATCCCAACCCTCTTTCTGTTCAGTTTCAACCAGAATAAAAGGCCTTCTTTTCTTGTCTGCTGAATAAACCATTTATAATTTTAATTTATTTTTTTCTGTATGGGAAAATTCAATGCAAGTGACCACATTTGTGACATTTAACAAAAACTAGGAGATGAACAGATCAAGAAAACAGTAAAAATCAGGATACTCATCAACAGAAATTTTTTTTTCCTTCTCCTAGACTGGTTGCTACCCAAGGTTATAGAACCTAGTCTGTCATGATATTTACCCATAGCTGGAGGGAGAAGAAGAGGAGTCATACCTTTTTCAAGGGTATGAGCATGTAATGGATACAAGTGGAATTTGAACATGGCTCTCCAATTCCTCAATCCAAGCTGCTATCCTTTCTTCCACCATGCCTCCTTGTTTATTTGCAATTGTTTAAAATTGGAAAGGTAAAAAGGGTATAAATGTTTGCTTAAAATATTCTTTTGAGTGCCTAATAAAAATTAAGCTAAGTATAGAGAAAATATTCATTTAAAGTGGGACTTAAAATAGACAATATAAAAAAAAGTTCTTTACTAAACGGATATAATGAAAGTTTTGACCTATCAGCAGTTGTGGTAGTAACAAAGAATGTTGAGGTAAAGAAGACTAAATGAGGAATATATATATATATATATATATATATATATATATATATATATAATCTGTATCACTCCAACCAAGGTAATACAGCCAATAGCATGCAAGGAGTAACAGGATGTGAAGGAATAAGGAACAGAAACATTATTAATGAGAAAGAGAAAAGTGCAATCAAGAGGACAGTAGATAATGATTGAAATTGAATTAAAATTTTTACAAATTAAAGTTGGCTGAAAACAATGGAGCCAAGAGGGAGTTCCACAAGCGAGAAGTGTGATAAAATAAACTGTTAGCATAGGATTTACATCTAGTCAGCCCAACTGTAAATTGATGATATCTCGATGCCAGTCTCATACTGCACTTAAATTTAAAAAGTCTAGGTACCATAGCAAAGAGTTCATCCGAACAATTACCATGGATGTATTTATGGAAAAGACACAGAGAGCCAAGCTTATAGCTTTGGGAAAGTAACTGACCCGAGCTACCAGATCAGGACCAATAATATAGCTGATTCTTCTTTAGATTTATTGAAGGAGCTAAGTTTAAATAGCAGGGGCACCAGGCCATATGTGAGAGCAATATTCTAAGCATAAATGAATGAGGAATATATATATATATATATATATATATATATATATATATATTTAAAAGCATTCTTAGTAATACAGAACTTGAGTATTGCTGTAAAAACATTAAGCTGAATATTACTTGGCATAATTAAAAAAGTAATTAGCAAATGATTGATGAGAGGAAAGGGAAGGGAGAAAAATGGTGGGGTGTATTAGAAATTAATGATAGCAACCCCTAGCAAACAATCACGCTGTCTACAGAGAGACAGTTTGTGAGACTTGATATACAGTGACTCTAATACTTCTAGATGAAATAAAGAGTGTGACTGGGACTAAACAGTAAATCAGTCAACACTGAATTCAGCCATACATTTACTGTTCTTTAAAAGGTACTCACAAATTGAGGATCTATAAGTATTTGGGATTAGTTCATTAGAAAACCAAGGTGTGATTCCTGATCATACTTGGCATGTGTTGCCTTATCCTTACATTTAGTCACTGGGTAGTCCTCCCTATGTAGCTGACACTGCAACGACAATTGTATTTATATACAATAGAATTAATTTGATGAGGAGGGAGAACATCTTTACAAATAGAGGATCAGTCTGGTATTGTTGTTTTATTATGCCAAATAATATTCAGCTTAATGTTTTCACAGCAATATATATATATATATTTATTTTTTATGATTTTATGAATTTATTTTAATAAATTATCTAATGTTAAATTAATTTTAATTATAAAATAATAAAATATACATTTTGTAATTAATATAATTCTTCTTGTCTGTGTCCTGATAAGTGAAGAATCATAAAACTCTGAATCAATCTTCAATAAGTATTGCAAATTTAAATTACATATTATACAATAATTATTGCACAAGACAAGTGTTTCAAATAGTGACAATGGTACATCTAACAAAAATATCATGGCACACTTAGCAAAATTTTTAAAGGGTGTACATTTAAATGTTATGAAGTGTGAAACCTATGCCTGGTGTTTTTTGTGATTTCTTCAATGTTTGGTCAGTTGTGTGATAAACAGACTCTCATTTCTTCATCAATCAAGCATAGTCTTTCTCTTTTGAGCGTTGTTTCATATATATATATATATATATATATATATATATATATATATATATATATATATATATATGTGTGCTGTAACAATATTTTATGACATACTTAAGTAGGATCATGTCACATACAAGTTGAGAATCACTGCTCCAGATAGAATTATTTGAAGTATTTAGTATTTACTAATTTCACATCCTGAATTTTTATGATAGATTCAGAATCTGTGCCATCACTGATCTCATTTCAATTCTAGATCATAGTTTCTGTAAAAGGTTTATCTTGAGTCTTATTTTTTGGAATACTTGACACTAATTTATCATTTTTTTAATTTTTTTAAATCACTAAATGATTTACAAGAATATCAAGGCTGATCCTCAACAGTACAGTGGCTGCTTCACCCAAAATTTTTATTCTTTAATTTTCTATACATTTTGCCAAGATCAAACTGTAGTAGCTGTTCTCTAATCATCTGAGATAGGAGAAGGCGCCTGGTTCCGGGGAATCCAACCTTGTGGCAGCACATTTAATTTGCAGTGTTGGACGTGATCATCTCTAAAGAAGACCATTTCCTTTACTTCTATCACATACTGTTTGTTATGACTGACCCATATGCTGTGGTATTTGAAGTGTTTAGTATTTACTAATTCCACATCCTGAAGTTTTATGATGGATTTGTGGGAAAACGAAATAAAATCGCTAAATAAAATAATAATAATGATAATAAGGAAAAAAAAAGAAATACATTTTTCCATGATGTCAGTAATAAAGGAATTGGAAATTTTTATCACTCCACTTGGTTTCATCAAACGCCCATTAGGTGGCACTGTTTAGGTCTATAAAACAAGTAACATTTCCTTCCTCCCTTTTTGACTTGAGTTTGACCAATACAACCATCCTTACATCTGAAGTGTAGGACTTTGGCCATGGAAACACAAGATCCATTTCAGAGTTTCACTGCCCTGTCCCTAAATAGGAAAAAAAGGAAAAAGTAAAATTTAAAAATTAGAATGAAGCACTTGTAGAGTGCCTTGTAAGTAAGTTACAGTGATTTATGCCATTTTTGCTGTTTTAAATGTTTAAATGCTATCCCAACACTTCCATGAACACACACGCACAATCATATAGAGGAAGAATGCTCAATATCAGAGATAGAGTGTTTATAGATGAAGACAACGTGGATGTTATTTAAAGTTCGCTATATTTATACAGGCTATATCTATAAACATCCTGTCTCTGATATTCACCAAGTGTCTCCTAAATAATATCTATCTATCTATCTATCTATCTATCTGTTATGGTAATTTACCGGTGCATGTATGGACTCTCCTAGCTATAAATAGGAGCAGGTACTGCCTTTTGGAGAGGGAAGTTTCCAGCAGTCAGCTCTGACAGTTGGACCGAGCATTCTTGCTGTAACACTCTTGTTTGTATATGTTTGTATTACTGTTTCTGTTAATATATTTATTTAACTCAATTCCTCTCTTTGTGTCTTTATTTCTGGCCCTAACAAAGCCACAGCACTATCTATCACAGTCTGTTCATATCTATCTATCCATCTATCTATCTATCACAGTCTGTTCCTATCTATCTATCTATCTATCTATCTATCTATCTTTAAGCAATTAATATTAAGACATTATTTCATCTTATAAATATTTCAAATGTTTTGTTTTAGATGTTTTCATCTATCCTTCCTTCTGCCATGTATATTGTTCTCTCAATTGCTATGAATTATCAAACTCTTTAGTTCAGCCCCTCACCCTCAACTTGCTTAACTTAGAATGTGCATACATACTGTTGCTTAACAATGCTGAATAGTTGACGCAGCAAAAGTGAACTATGATTTACCATCCCATTTTTTTTTAACTTAATATAAGTTCTTTCATATTTTATATGCTTTTTTAACAGATTAATAGGTGTAGATAAGCTCATTTATTATGCGGCCCACACTCTTTCCATGTCTGTTGAACAGAAGTAGAGGTTCATCCCTTGTTCCCTAATCAGGATGTGATTTACTGGTTTTCTCTGTCTTCTACCAAAAAGATTCCAGCATTCACATGCATGGCGTTGGTATTTACATCCAGGATTATCTTCCAATGGCCAAGGAATTGTCTTTTGAGGCTCCTGACTACTGTTTCATGTGCTTCATTTGTTACTAATGTTAGTTATCTCTTTTTCCCTTATTGCTCCCCCTCTTCCCAGGACTGCAGTATATTAGACATAATACCTGACAGTATAGAAAAGGCACTTTCTCTCCATCCATCTGCAAACATCCTTGTCTTCGGTGACTTTAATGCTCACCATGACTCATGGCTGAAACATTCTAAAGGTACTGATGTTGCAGGTAGTCAAACATTAAATTTTTCCATTGCTTAATCCCTTACTCAAATGATGAACTTTCCTACCTGTTTCCCTAGCAAAACCAAGCAACAGACTTCTCTAATTGATTTATTTTTTTACCGCCTCTCCTCGCTCTTGCCAAGCTTCACAATACTGCCCTATTGGTAGCTCAGGCCATGCTGTGGTGACTATTGATATTTCATTACAATTATCTATTAAATGGGGACCCCCTATCCATAATACCTCTTTTCATTACCAGCATGCTGATTGGGACTCACTCCATGATTTTCTTTGTGACATCAATTGAACTGATATTTTCAACCGCCTAATTAAAAATTGCACCACTGAGTTTTCTTCTTGGGTCAGAGCCATATGGATACTTTCATCCCTTCTCGGAAATACCAGGTGAAACCTCAATCCTTTCCATGGTTCAAACCAGCATGCTCAGCCACTATAGCACACGGGAACCACTACTTTTGGCTATACTAGCATGACACTTCTCATCACAACATTCGACCATTTGTTACTGCCTGTAATGTAAGCGAGTCCTCAAAGGAGCTAAGTCTTGGTTTGCCGAGAGAATGAGGCACCGCGTAGCCTCTAACAACTTTGGTTCTCATGATTACTGGCGTCTCTGTAACAGGGTACTAAATAAGTGCAAGGTCTCTATTCCCCCGTCTTTAATCAATTTGAGGTGTAATCATCCTCTGCTGATAAAGCTGAATGCTTCACCTGTAAATTCTTCGCCAGCTCTATGCTTGACTCATCTGGAGTATCCCTGCCTAACTTCCCACTTAGAACTGAATCTCTGATGAGTGATATGCATGTAAAACCATCCAAGTTTTCTGCTATCATTTCTAACACTGATCCCCATAAAGCACATGGACTTGATTAACTGGCTCCTGTTCTCTCTAAATTGTATAATAAATGCCTTGTTGCCTCCTACTTTTTCAAGGCAAAAAACGAAATGAATTTATTGAAAAAAAGTATCTATAAAGAAAAAAATAAAATGTTGTTAGTAACTAAAAGAATTTAAAAATGTTATTGTATATTCATTTGGTCAACTAAAAATTGCATCAGTTACTTTTTATATTTAAAAATATTCTCTTCAAACATAAAAAGTAATTGATGACCATTACTTAATTTAAATATTTTAAATATATTGGATTATCATAATGGTAGCATGTCTATATTTTATATGAGGATTGTTGTTAAAAAATTATTGTAGGCTTGGTTATAGAGATTTTTTCATGTGAACGCTATCAAACATTGTGATATGTAATTAAATATAAACTTAATCTAGTATTTCTTACTGTTATGGTCCAATATCCTCGCACCACAGTTATGGTCCAAGGTTAGAACCGAAGAACAACACGAACACAAGAGTAGAATAACAAAGATATATTACAACAGAAATATAGTACAAGAAGTTGAAGGTGTCAATAATGACTGTCTGTCTGGTTTAGTGTGAACTAATATTGTCTCAACTCATTAACACCATTCATTTATTATAGTATTTATAGTGTCAGGAAGAGTCCATTATCGTTATAGGTAAGTTTCCATAACACTTACATATGTGTTTATTCATATTCATCCATATCTTTCATAATAATTTAGATATGTAGATGTGTCATGATATTGGGGAATAATTCTGTCTTATAATTTATTTATTTGTTTTGTTAATACTTAGATCTGTATAAATACACAGTATTAACAAAACAAATAAATTATATTGAAATTATAATTCTACCTTTGTGACTGGAAGTAATTCACATGAATGTGAGTATTTTATCTGTTTTCTTTATATTTTTGTTTAAATACAAAAAAAATGTATTTGTGTTTTTTTTAACAACAATCTCCATACAAAATATAGACCATCTCACCATTAGGATAATCTGATATATTTACCATATTTAAATTTTGTAACACTCAGATGCAATTCAGCACCTGATGATTGCATTGTGCATGAAACTCAGACTTGTGCTACTGGTGAGAAAAAATGTATATTGATTAATAGATAATTTATAGCTGTTTTATTACATCGAGCACTATTTTATCAACACCACTCAATGTGCACTCAATATATTCATATTATATATATATATATATATATATATATATATATATATATATATATATATATATATATATATATTATATATATATATATATATATATATATGATAAAATTATAGTTTTATGGTATGCTATATTTATAGGTAAAAGTGCTAAATATATATATATATATATATATGAAGAAATATAGTTTTAAGGTGTACTATATTTACAGGATAAAGTGCTCAATGTCAGAGATAAAGCATATGTAAATATAAATATAAAAGTGAACATTGAAGTCAACACTCAGAGGCGACAGGCTGTTTCAGGCTAGATGCAACCATCAGGCCGTGAGTGTTGGATTTTTCCTTGATTATATATATGGGTCAGTAGAGCATTGTGGGTAATCCATTCTGGCAGTTATTTTGGCAGGAGTGGCTTGTTTATTTATTTATTTGGGACTCATCAGCAGTGTGCATCCACTACCGAGAATTGAAACCTGGACAATAACATTATCAGGCAAACGTTATACCAACTGTTCCAACGGGCCTCGGTGACGATGAGGTAGCGAATCAGACTCAACATAGCGCTGCTCAATCACATATTCCGTGGTGGAACTCATCCGAGTTTCTCTTTAACCATAGGACTGTGCCCCCACGAGCTACAACTACTATCCCCAAGACGCTCAGTCCAGAGCATTTGAAGCCGGTTCATATATATATATATATATATATATATATATATATATAGATAAAATTATAGTTTTAAGGTATGCTATATTTATGGGTAAAAGTGCTCAATATCAGGGATAGAACATATATAAATATAAAAGTGAACACTGAGGTCAACACCAAGCAGTGACAGTCTGTTTCATGCTTGAACCCAATCTGTATATCTCAAATATATGCATATATATATATATATATATATATATATATATATATATTAAATGTTCATTTTTCTTGTCTTTACTACAAGTGTCAGCTGAAAAGTTTATAGGCTGACCAAGATAAGCAGATACACCAGTTAGTAGACTAAAGGACATGTATATGTACCAGAATATAACTGCTTGCTGACTAACTGTTGCAACATTTTGGTATAATTGCATGTCTTTTAATGGTCGACCATCCGTTGTATTCTGGTACAGTTGCATGTCTTTTAGTCTGCCAATTAGTGTGTCTACTTACATTTATATCTTAGTCAGCCTATGAACTTTCTAGCCGGTCCTCATACAATTGTTGTTGTGCATATATAAAAAATAAAATATATATTTTATGACAATTAATACACTCATTCTTATCTGGATCTTGAGAAGCAAAGAATTCCAAAACTCTGAGTTCACTTTAATTATTTTTTTTAAAGAAATGTGCTCCTGAACTGGCTCCTGTCCTCTCCAAACTATATAACTACTACCTCAATGACACTTGTTTTCCAGCCTGTTGGAAGTCCTCATCTGTTGTATCTGTCTTTAAGAACTCTGTTGACCCTTCTGACTCATCTAATTACCATCCTATCAGTCTCCTACATCTCTTCAGCAAAGTCTTTGAAGCTTTAATCAATGCCGAAGTGGTTAAGCATCTTACATCTCATGATCTGCTCTCTGACAAGCAATATGGTTTCTGCTTTGCCTGATCTACTGCTGATGTGCTCACGGCCATAACTGAATTTGTTTACCAAGCAATTTACAATAACGGAGAAACTTGAGCTGTGGCTCTAGATATCTCTAAAGCATTTGATAGGGTTTGGCATGCCGAACTTCTTTGTAAGTTTCAGGGATATGGAATTTCAGGATGATTATTTGACAATGCAATCATTCCTGTCAAACCGTGTAATGAAGGTTGTCTTAAATGGATTCTCCTCCAGTTCCTTTCTCATGAACGCAGGTGTACCCCAAGGCTCTATCCTGGGTTCTACACTGTTTCTGATCTTCATTAATGATCTTCCCAATGTCATCAGTTCCCAAGTAGGTATCTATGCAGAAGACACCACTATCTACTCCTGCCTCAATAGCAAATCTGTTATCAATGACAAAACTAACCTGGCCATTGGGCTCAAAAAGGACCACCAATCTGTGGTTGACTGGGGCAGGAAATGGCTGGTTAATTTTAATGTCTCAAAAACAAAACTGCTCTCTTTTGCCCACCACAGAGGACCCTCCTTGCCTCCCATTAGAATTGCATTTGAATTCTTGTAGATTATAGCTATCAGGGAAGCAAGTAAGAGGAAGGGAGTTCCTTACATGGGAAGTGTGAAACATGAAGCTATTGAAGTAGGAGAGACGGCTACATTTTTCAACAGTGAAAGGGTGGGACTGAGATGCCAACCTAGTAACATGCTTAAATTCATGCAGTTTGGGAACCAGCGAAAGTAGCTCGTCAGAGAAAGGATTTGTAGAAAAGACAGACAGAAGCGATGACACGTCTGTGAGAAAATGACTGTAGACAAGATGCCAGATCAGGGCCAGTCACATTGCATATCTGTCTCTGAATTTTGTCGAGGACCTTGAGATGAATAGCGAGGGCTCAAGACCATATATGGTAGCAGTATTTCATGCAAATGAATGGTTGATTTATCGATTTGAAAGATGGACTCAGGTGAGAAAAACTTTCTAGCGCAACATAGAAGCAACTTTCCTTGTGGTAGATGAAGCTATTGATTCAATGTATTTGTTCCATCTCAGGTCAGCAGACAGTGTGAAACCAAGCAGGCGCAGAGACATGTACGTTGGGCACATAAAAACAATTATAATTATTATCAACGAAATATTCACTTTCATCTATTCATTTGACTTTCAAAAGAAGTTCATAAGGTTGATGGATTTACAGGCTTCCCTGAGTTTATTGTTTGTTCTAAATTAATGTATGGTTGTCAGTAGTAGAGATAGCCAAAGATGTGAGCTTGAATTGACAATGTCAGAATTATGTAGTAACAGAAATTTAACTATCTGGCTATAGTAGTAACAGATGTTGAAAAATGTGGCACAGAAATGTCAAGGCATAATGAAATATTTAAAGATGCCTTTCAGAAATTAAACAAGGTATGAAGAGATAGGAAAATTTAATTTAAAACCAAAAATGAGTACTGATCTCCTATGCCATATCTATTCTATAATATAGCAGTGTATTCTAGACAATTTCTTTACAGAAAAGAAGAGACATGACACAACAAAACGAAAAATGGCTTGGAAAATTTAATACACTCGGGACATATTGAAGCAGATGAAATAGAGAGAAAGATCAAACTAGCTACCTCATGAGTTTGTGTGAATGGATGTCAGAACAGGAACAAAAAAGGATGGTAAAAAGTCAAATGTTGTTTAGAGCTACATGCAACAGGAAGTTGTGGAGAGCCATGATCTCCAATCTCATCAACTTTTTTGAATGAATAGCAGAGCAGTGATAAAGAGGGATGGTAAAGAGTCAAATATAGCTTAGAGCTGCATTGGATTGGAAGTTGTGGAGAGCTATGATTTCACATCAGTTTGTGTGAATGTATAACAGATCAGGGATAAGAAGGGATGGTAAAAGTCAAAGGTTGTTTCTAGCTACAAGGGTCAAGAAGTTGTAGAGAGCCATGATCACCCATGAGTTTTTGTGAAGGGATGACAGAGCAGGGACAAAGAGAAATGGTAAAGAGTTAAACGTTGTTTAAAGCTATAAGCGACAGGAAGATGTGGAGAGCCATAATTGCCTATGAGTTTGTGTGAAGGCTATTGTTTAAAATGAATATCTTATTCCTAGTTTATATCAGCTGTATATAGAATAGGAAGTTATGGCGAGCCATGATCCTAAAGGAACATATCATATAAAAGAAATAACCTTTGATTCCTCATACCAGAATCTAACTTTACAAGAGTCAGATCAGGCCTAAAATGGAATATTGATAACTTTCTAGCCTTGACAGAGTTCAAAAGTGTTTACATGGCCATGTGGGTGATGGATTATTTTGAACGCTAAAGCATCTTTCCCCACAGAAGAAAATCCTATACCTATTGCTACTCTATCACTATTTCCATGACAAATATGCAGACGAACTACATTCCTTAGTTCTACCAATTCAAACCTTCACAGCAAGGACATACCTTGCCATGTACTGAAAGCTGAATTATATTAATTCCTTTTGTATTTTTGTAATATAGGAAGAAAATAAGTAACTACCAACATTGAGGTTTGAGCGTGATAATCTGGACTCATGAATATATACTTTTCGCCAGGTGTATAAACTGCAGTGATTATTGAGTGGAACTATCCAGACAAATTAGTGTGAATTACTGTGCGTCAGTGAGTTGGGTTTTGATTTAGGATTTACCGGACGTTAAGCCGAGTCAGGCTACTAACAAGATATTCACTGAAATGGTTAATTATCTTTGGTTGACTTTTACTTCTTTATTCTTGTTAAGTATTTATTTGCGGTTGTAATTAAATACTGTTTTATTTTAACATTGAAGCCTTGAGTTATACTTAATTATTAACAGCCACCGTATGTCACAAAAATTCTATAGGTATTAAGTTGTTTGGAAAAAACATTCGATTTTAGAATAAACTATTTGTGTTCTAATGTATTATTATAATAGTTGCACAAAAATATATGTCTTATTCCTAAAGATTAAAGTGTCCTCTTTGTTAATTTTATATCAATCACTTTCAGAATTCAAATTAAAGCATGATACAATACCTTCACCCCGGCGTCTTGAACATGAAAAGAAAAAAGAAGTGACACGTTTACTGTTTTTTGCATGAGTCCAATCTTGGTGATAATGCTTCTCAAACTGCTGCCAACATTAACAGATCATGGGGTAAAGGATCCACTTGGGATTGGACAGTATGCCACGTGTGATCGGACAGTACAGCTCTGGTTTTAGATGCTTCACAGTGAGGATATAAGTCTTGAAGATCAAAGTGGCAGAGGACGTCCATTTGCAATTGACAATCAACATCTGAAAACACTAAACACTGAACAAAACCAATGTCAAAGTATCAGAGAAATCTCTCAGATAATGGGTGTCAGTATTTCAACAATATCAGACCATGCAGACAAAATTGACAAGAAGAAACTCAATAAACGGATTCCATATAATCTCAATGAAAGTTAAAGAGTTCAATGTTTTGAAGTGTGTTCAATGCTACATCTGCAAATTTCGAATGATCAATTTATTGATTAAATACTGATTTATGACGAGAAATGAATCCTTTATGACAATCATAAACAATAATCTTAATTGCTTGATCATGACTGAGAACCCATTTTCCAAAACCAAAATTGCACCAGCAGAGGATTATGGTTACTGTCTGGTTCATCCTATAAGAACCAGTTCAGCTTATCAAAAGTGACCCTCACATTCGATAGCAAGCCCCTAACTCTTCGCCATGTTCCAAAAATTGCATTATTCATTACATATTTCTAGAATCAGACCATAGCATCACTGCCTAAGTTTATTGCCTGCTGCTAAATGTAATGGACATTCAGTTAAGCAAAATGCGACCAGCATTGATTAATTGATGAGTTTCAATTCTGCATCATGACAATGTTTGGCCACTTGTTGCCAGGGTGATACTGCAAAATCTCACTGACTTGGAATACGAGAGTTTGCCACATCCACCATATTCCCCTGATCTCTCGCCCACAGACTACTATTTTTTTTACCACTTGTTGATTAAAAAATTGGCAGCATATTCATTAAGTCCTTACTATTATATGAAGGTTATCACACATGAATATTTAAATACATTTTTCAACGATTATACTATATAGTAATTGTGTATATAGTAATTTGTAGTGCAAGAGAGCTATGTCAGAAAGGTTTATTCTCCCAGTTGTATTTCGCTCATCATGGGCATTATGATATCCATGACATAATAAGACTGTAATTCATGGACGGAACAGAATGGCTAAAAGGAAAAGGAATGACAAACATGCATTGTTCTCAGAAAGACTTTTATAATGCTAAGACATTAACAAATTTTATATATATATATATATATATATCAAAATGTAGAGGAACAAACGAAAAATAATACGAAAGTTGAAAAACGATATCTAATATTCTACTAATCTATACTTTAACTGTCTCTGACCACAAATTATTTTCACTTGAAGCATCGACCTAACCAACCTAGGAGACCGTTAAAGTTCAAATTTTACATTCTAATGGAATTCTATGGCCAGATTTATCTCTTCTTAGCGCTTATCATCTCCTCTTTTCATGGCCTCTTTCTTTTTCTTTTCGTTTTCTTTTTCTCTTTCCTCTTTTTTCTTTTCCTTTTCCCATTATTCTTTTCCCTTTCTTTTTTTTTTCGCCCGCAATTACTAATGACTTAGATTCCCTTCTATCTCCACATGTAAATTCTAGAATACCTTTTATGAAAATTTCCAAAGGACGGAAGTAGGTGATATTTGCTTCGATAACTGTATTTCTGAATAAAGTTTTTAGTAACATCGTGATTCCCCACCTGATGAGACGTTTAAAAAATGTTTTCCCTTTTTTGACGTGAAACAAAAATGTATAATTTTGTAGTGGATATGTGCATGTTCTAATGTAACACTGCATAACAAATATATATCCCAATTGTTAAGGGAATCTATTTTTATGAAAGAAACTTCTCCAAGTTCTGGGACATCTTTTCTTTTTTTTTTTTTAAGACAATTCATCCCAAACAAGGCGGGAGTGCCATTAGCACACAAGGGGTTACAGAGGATTGAGAACAAGAGTAAAGAGGCATGTTTGAGGAAAGGATATAGAGAAGGACGGGGAACAAGCTCAGGGTGTCAGATGTCGATTGATATTACACTTGAATATTTGAAGATTATAGTCATCGGGGAAGCAAGTAAAGGGAAGGGAGTTCCACAGACGGGAAGTACGGAAGAAGAAGCTGTTTGAGAAGAAGAGACAGTTACATTTAACCATTTTGACAGTGAAAGGGTGGGACTGAGATGCCAGCCTAGTTGCTCATTTAAATTCATGTAGTCTGGGAACCAGCGAAAGTAGATTGTCGGAATAGTTGCCATGGAAATATTTGTAGAAGAGACAGAGGGGGGGGGCCACAGCACATCTGTGGGATAGCGATTGTAGACTAGATGCCAGATCAAGACCTATCATCTGCAGTTGAGGCAGATTTAGCCTCAGCCTGGGTGCCTTGGCCCAGGCTAAAAAGAAAGCAACTTTTTGGTTTGCTGCTATAAAACAAACTGAATTTGGCTGCTGCTTTTGTGTATGGAGTGACGTCACTAAGTGGCTGTCATGTGACCAACATAACTTATCTCCACCAAAAAGAGGTAATAGCCTTCTCTCTGTATATCCTTACAGAATGATAGATTGGAATTTAATTTTGTTATTTGCTTTCTCTCTCTCTCTCTCTATATATATATATATGATAGAATTTTGAATGAGAATCTAATAGAATGGTAAATATATGAAACAAATTGGTTTGCTTTGAATAACTATTGGAACTGAAGTTCACCACAGACCTCAAGTGGAACTCATATATGTGATCCATCACTAAAAATGCTGGAAAATGGTTGCTTCCTCTTTGTACTTCTCCTGACATGCTCTATTGTTAAGACATCCAGGATAAGATAATAAAACAGAAAACTGCTGCCATATCTCATCTGGAACGGCCCAACTCTCATTATTCTACTTTTATAGAAATCTAAAGTGTTTATGCAGCTTTGTGGATGGTGAATTATTTTCCAACCTACAACCCCTTTTAAACAGACAAAACATCGCAAGCCTCTATGTATTGCTACTTCCAGTTAGGACGTGATGCCAAGTACACTAGAACAAATCATCCTTATTCCATTCATATTCCATTAGTAAGAAAAACGTTCTTTCAGAAACCTTCTTCCAAAGAACTGCCTAGAGCAGGCTCCCGAGAGGATGCTTCTCAGTCACTACAACCATTATTCATCTTACCTATCCTCATAATCTACACTTCTAACTTTCTCCTTTTACATTCATGAAATAACCTCATTCAGTAACCCTCTGTCTTTAGTGGCTCTAGGACCTTGCTTTGTGTGAAAATTAGTTAAAAAAAATTTTAGAGAACTTTTTTTTTCCAATGAACTAGAAAATGATTTTATTTTATTTATATTTTATTTTTTTCATATTTATTAATATCCTTTTGATAACGACAAAGTATGTCAAAATAGAAGTTTTAAAAATTGCCTTAATCATATATATATATATATATATATATATATATATATTAATAAATATACATATTACCCTACCGCTAGCATGCCCAACATTATGTAATTTGAATTTTAATATATCTGGTTATCACAATGTTGGAATAATTGCATATTATGCTGGGATTATAGTTTTTTTTTAATTTAAAAAATTATATTTGGTAGTTAAAATAAGTGGGATTAATATATGTATGTAAAAAAATAAATGTTATTTTTGAGTTGTGAATATTCATTTTTTAACTTTTGAAATTTTTTTAATTTAAGGCAGATTGTTCTTATTTTTAAAAACTAAACAAAAATAAACATTAATTTATATTAAAAAGTAAATAGTAATTTACAATAAAAATAAATCTGGATCAACTTATTTAAGCAGATATTTATTTTTAGGCCTACATGTAACCATCAATTCATTTCTCTTGTTTAATTAAGCTCAGAATATTTAATTGTTTTAAGATAACCAGTTTTTCAACAAGACATAAGTTACGTTTATTTCCTTTTCCATTATAAGATTTGGCTCTTGCTATAATACTCCAGTTAATGGAAAGAGAACTACCATTATTTTTTTATTGCCAGAAATATTTGGAAAGAGCAGTGCTGTTTCTGTATTTTATATTAACTAAAGTCATTCAATGATAGTAGAGACAAAATTTCCAAGGATTTTCAGTGGACCTAGAATAAAAATTAACATTGTTACAGGAACATATGCTCACTTGGTATACAATATTATCAGTCATATATTGACCGTTTAAGGGAAAGGTAATTTTTTTGGCAGTTGCTTTTATTTTTAGAAGAATTTACGTTGTTTTTATTGGAAAAATATTTGTTTAATATAATGTTGTTATGATGGGAGATGGATGTGTCTGTGCAATTAATGTAGTAGTAGCTGATTTTAACATTATTTTTGTTAGAAATCTTTTTTAGTGTTGGTGAATGGTTAAAGTGTTTATGAATTAAATTTAGGAAAATTCTTCCGAAATTAGTGTGGTTATTATGGGTAATAAGTTAGTTAAACCATATTATAAAGTACCCTAACTTACTTGATGGTTCTTCAATGGACTCTTGAAGGTTCTTGAATGGACTTTGAAAATGGAAGCCAGAGTATGATTATTGGTACCATTACCAAAGACCTGAATGATCTTTTTTCTCTCACTATTGCTCAGTTGAGAAGACAGTAGGGCTGACACAAAATGATTTTAACCTGTTTTCTGTCTAGCTGAATAACTCAAAGGGTATTTGTAGTGATTCTTACAACAAATAGTGTCAAGATGCCTGAATGTCTTGTCTGAAAACCTGGAAAAAAGAAACTCAATTATTTTGTGGTTCTTGAGACATTAAACATTTTGTGGGATGGACAATTAAGCTGTAACATGATTTGGACAATTTTCCTGTTACACCCGGTATATATATATATATATATATATATATACTTTGGGTTTTTGTGGTATATATATATATATATATATATACACTACAAAAACCCAAAGCATTCGTGCAACCAACAGAAAGCCTGGCTGCTGACCAAAAGAAAACATTATAAAAAGTAAAACTAACACCAATCAAAACAAAAACTATTAAAAAAGGGAAAAATGAAACATTAATGAAGAAAAAAAGACCAAAGGACAAACATCTTACGAAACATTAAAAAAACATGATCTACATATGCCTAGGTTACCAGGCAAATTTCACTTCCCATCGTCATTACTCAGAAAGATATATACATGTATATGTGTGTGTGTATATATATATATATATATATAAAAGAAATGTCTATAAGTTCACATGACACAAAGAAAAAAGGCTCTAAAATGTGTATATGCATGTATGTGTGTGTGTACACTCAGATATATATGAGTGGGTATGTATATATGTACATGTATGTACAAATATTCATAAAAAAAACATAATGTGTATATATGCCTGGGTATATATATATATATATATATATGTATTTACAGGGTGCGATGGGTAAATCGTCGCCATTTTTTATTTTGTGCATGTGCTTTCTTTGTTTTTGATTTTTTTCGACTGCACCATGTATTAGGGTCAGTTGGGCACTGTCTCTGAGTAAAAGAACACCATGATGCAATTCACTCTGCCAAAAATTTGGAAATGGCATGCTGTACTGCTTGGCATTCATGCCAGAAACTCCAATATGAACAGTTCAGAAGGTTTGGGTATCAATCTGAGGACAGTGCAGAGGATTTGGAAAGAGTTAGATGATATATCCAGGCAACATCAAGGTGTTTTTGAGTGATCACTAGTGATGACAACATTATGCCTCCATTCATCTTCCAACAGGTCTCAAACATACATGAAATGCCTTGGGAATGTAGTGCTGCCCTGGGTCAAGCGGGTGGCAACAGAACTGTGCACCATGCTACACAAACAGGAGAACCCACTCATGCCTGTCAGACAATTTTTGTAACCATATCACCCATTACATCTGGCTACCTAACACCCCTGACAGCAACCCTCTTAATTATTATATGTGGGGCACAGTTGAGCAAGTGACCAACAAAACTCCTTGTAACACCAAAGATGAACTGAAGGCAGGGATTATGGCAGCATTCATCAACTTAAACAAGGAGACCTTACAGAAGAGTTGCAGGAGATTCCAAAGTCGTCTGGAGGCTGTGGTTGAAGCAAATGGTGATTTTATTGTATAAATTTATTTTATTTCAAGATATTTCTGTGTAATTTTGGTAAATATATCTGTTAAAATAAGATATTGGTATTATTTTCGTTTTTGTGTAATTTAGACGACAATTTATCCATCGCATCCTGTATGTATAAGTATAAGAAACAATGACAAGTTTCTGTGGACTAATTTAAAATTCAACAGGCCCCAAACTGCTCTAACACACACACACACACACACACACACACACATATATAATATGTGGCCTCCTTTGTAAATCACTAGCGGGTCTTAAGTGCCACTTAAGATTATCACACAAAATTTCATAACTGGATCAGTTAAGCTGTCAGATCCTCATATGTCAAAACCGACAGGAGAGTCCATTATTATTATATACCGTTGGTTGCATGTATAGTAGTCTCTAACCCTGGGGTTCATGCTTTTGCAAGCATCAGACAAACTACTATCCATGCACCTGAATATGTTAGCTCTATCATGGATATTGAGGCACTTTTCACTAAGTACCACACATATAGAATATATATATTTATTGTGTATATCTATATATATATATATATATATATATATATATATATATGTTATGGTCCAGGTTAGGACCAAGGAAGAACAACACGAACACAAGAGTAAAAATGTAAAAATAACAAAGGTATATTGCATGAAATAATAATACAAGTTGTGGAAGGTGTTAGTATGACTGTCAGTCTGGTTTGGAGTGAACTACTATCGGCTCAACTCGATTCGACCCTCTCTCTTGAGAGGCATAGTATACATAGTGTTAGGAAGAGTTCATTCTGTAGCTATAGGTAAGGACCCATGACAATATATATATTGTGTATTTGGGCAGCAATCCCTCTTTTATGCAAGTTTTGAATTATTATACTATTATTATTATTATTATTATTATTCATACTAATAATAACAATAATAATAATAATAATAAATTCTCTTATTTTCCACTTGTTTTCATTTTCAACAAGAGATCTTGCATCATGGGTGTTCTTCATGAAGTTGTTGTGGAATTGAATCAAACCCACTACAAAGAAAATTTCAAAAAATCTGTTTAAATGTAAAAATATAAAATATTAGGTTTTTTGACTGTCTTGGTGTTTATTTTCACTTTGGAATCACAAAGTCATACAACCTTAAACAAAGAACACTTTTCTCAGAATATTTGAAAATCTAAGCCAGGATGAAATACTAGGCTTTGTTATTATTATTATTATTATGATTATTATTATTATGATGATGTCGCACATTGACATAGTCAATGGAAATTCTGTTCTTGAGTCATGATGTTTATAAGACTCCTCATAACTCAAAATCTTTTTGGAAATTCTTTGCAGAATAAATATTAATAGTTTTCTAGCTCTAGTTTTAGTGCTCTTTTAACTTTCCAAGCTGTCTTCCAAGTGTACACGTTACTATAGGAATTACTTCAACAGTCATGTTCTAAAATTTTTCGACTACCAAGACAGATCCCAGTAATGTTCAGACCTTATCAGTTTCTTTGGTGTCCATATATTATTATGATATATTGTCTGAAATTTGCTAACTTGTTTCAGTCTAAATATTTTCTTTTGTCCTTATTCCTTTCAGACTGATTTGGTAGGTATCTGTAAGGTGCTTTTTCTCAGGCATATTTATTATTAAGTACAAATGATGCATCACTTCTTTATATTCTTCCATTGTTCATTTATTTTGTTGATTTGTTTTGACTTGTTCTTGTGACCTGTTAGGCTTTTTCGTTGGAGAAGAATTGGATCCAATGTCTAATTTCTCAACTTCAGGCTGGTTCCCCACTGAGGGGCACATACCCTGTTGAACAATGGTTTTTTGTTTAAAGTCTTTTTCAATTTGTCCTCATGGTGGTCCTATGAATGATGCACAGGGACAAGCAAGTTTATTCACGGTTGCAATGACAGGAGGTGCCACTTGATGCTCGGTATCAGTCATGACTTCTTAACACAGAAGCCATTCATTCCTCAGCGTAATTAACACCTGAATTTGTGGTGTGGGGGTGGATATTTAGTTTGTTTTTTTTTTTTTTCTCCCAGGAGGGTTGTTAACCAAGGCTGGAGAGTCTTTATTATTATTATTTAAAGCATTAATAGCATTTCAAACACCAAATAAGAATGATGTGCCCCTTCAATGCACACACACACACATAATCCTGCATGGACAAACTAGAATTATGATACACATACGCACATCAATTATACAGATGAATGCTGCTTGACAAGACAGATACACTACAGATTTGCTTAACCAATGAAAGGTAAACAACACAAAAATTAAAAATACCAGAATTTCCTTTTTCTCCTTCATATTCCATTCTCTCATAAAGCTTAAATATAAGCAAGACATGTTAGATTTATAAAAACTTACTGTTTGTCCCTTATTCTATCATTCATATTCATATATATATATATATATCATTCGCAGACAGTACTGTTTCACTGTATCATATCTCCTCAGTGCGACTAGACATCCAAATGCCACAAGCCAGGATTGAAACCCAACCAATTTGGTGTCAGTCAGATGAATGTAAACAAATGCCAATCAGCCATAGGGCTCAATTCATTTTACTGAAGAGCTTTGCATATAGGTAGAGAGTTAGATAAATCAAATGAATATATATATATATATATATATATACAGAGAGAGAGAGAGAGAGAGAGGGAGAGAGTGAGATTGAGAGAGTTAGATAAATCAAATGACCAGATATAAACAACCATATACGTGTCTGTTGGCATGCATACACAAGCAAGCAAATAAATAATCATCAAATTTATTTATGAGGTATAAAACTAACAGTGCTTGATATAGATAGACCAAAGATATATTAATAAATATATATATATATATATATATATATATATATATATATATATATACCTACATTTTGATGTGTGACTTACGTTTTGCTAGCTGGAAAACCATTGAAACTTAAGTTACACAAAAATTGTATATATATATATATATATATATATATATATATATAAGATAGAAGGTTACATTTATGCATGTATGTATATATATATATATATATATATATATATATATATATATATATATATATATGCATAAATGTAACCTCTATCTTGAGTGGCCCTGGACCTTGTACAAGGTGAGCGTCACTGAAAAAATAATATATATATATTTAAGTAAATGCTCTGTTTATAATAAACATTGTTAGCATTTACTGGCCTGAATGTCCAAGAAATTCCATAGAAAATATGTATCCTCCAACAGAAATCAAACCTGTATCCTACATGCATCTGTCATATAGCCTGACATGCTATACCATTTAGCTACAGAGAAAGCATCTGATTAGTAAGGTCAAATTACTGCTTTTAAGCTACAAATTTCCCATGATTTTTCTCGAACGCTCATATCTGCTCAAAGCATATCTTGACGTAAACAAATGACATCATATATATATATATATATATATATATATATATATATATATATAGATAGATAGATAGGCAAATGGAGAATTTGTCTTAGCTGATGCATTTTGTCCTGTAAGAGACTTTATCAAGGCAAATGTAAGAATTTTATTTTGTGATAAGTATCCTTAAATTTGCCTTGATAAAGTCCCACAGAAGATGAAACTGTTTGGCTAAGATAAGTTTTCTTTTCATCTTTATTTATATTGTCCTTTTACAGATATATTCTATCTGAAACTTTTGATATATAGATAGATGGATTACTTTTAAATTGGGTTTACATTTTATGAAAAATAATTTAGAAACATTTTACTTTCTGCACAGGGGAAAATGATTTCAAAACGTTAATTGGGTTTTCAGAAACTAATGAAAATTTTGTTCTAAACCAAAACATCAAAGCAATAAATACAACTTGAGTAGATAGATAGATAGATAGATAGATAGATAGATAGATAGATAATGAACACACTAAGATAGATAATGAACAGATTAAGATAGAAAGAGAGAACTGGACAAAAGACAGACACAGATAGATAGATAGATAGATAGATAGATAGATAGATAGATAGATAGATAGATATGAACAGACCAAGATAGATATGAACAGACTACTATTGATAGATAGATTAGAACAGACTACCATTGATAGATAGATAGACAGATAGATAGATAGATAATGAACAGAATAACTTAGAGAGAGATAATTAGACAGAAGACAGAGATAGATAGATATTCAAATTATTTTTTAAAAATCAGTCCTCAACCAAATTTTCTTTTTCTTTCTCTCTTTATCAATTTCAGTCCATTCCTATCTATCTATCTATCTATCTATCTATCTATCTATCTAGTCCTATCTGTATGGTCAAGGAAGCATCCCCTCAGATATGTAGATAGACAATAAACAAACTGAGAGTGAGAGAGAGACAGAGAGAGAGAGAGACAGGCAGACAGAGTGAGAGAGATAATTGGACAGAAGACAAATACAGATTGATAGATATTAAAATTATTAAAAAAAAGTAGACTTCCACCAAATTTCCTTTTTCTTTCTCTTTCTCTCTCTCTCTCTCTCTATCTCAGTCTGTTCTTGTCTGTGTACCTATTAATCTATTTCAGATAGATAATGAACAGATATAGCTAACTAGATAACCAGCTAGCTAGCAAGCTAGCTAGCTAGATAGATAGATAGAATCAACAGACTGAGATAGATAGATAGATAGATAGATAGATAGATAGATAGATAGATAGATAGATAGATAGATAGATAGGTTGGATGGTCGCTGGGTGGGAGTGTGTATTATTGCCAATTTGTAGAAGCAGATGTTATGGAATAAGAATCAATGTTGTTTGTAATTATTCTTAGTGGACTAATTAGTTTAGTCAACTTGTATTAATCTGGCTATGACAAAAGGGCTTACTTGTTGAGTGACTAACATTTAGTCTGTTGATTTAAGTGTTTGCTAGTGTGTCCATCTGTTGGCTGACTGCTGAAAAGCAACTAAAAGAAAAACAGTTACCAATTTACTTTTCATTAATTTATATTAGTAAGGTGGGGGGGGCAGTCAATTCCCATTTGTGGCGGCAAAAAACAATAGAAAAGAAGAACCTGCAAAATAAAAACATGGCTGTGATGAGAGAAATGTCAGATGCAGTCACCTTCATATCTAGTACCAGGCTGAAAAGTGGGTCTCTCAGGGTGTTTACTGTGAAATTGTGGCCAATGAAGGCGAAAATCAAGTCTTACCTCAGAAAAGAATTTGTGTTCTCTGTGGGAAAAAGAAAATCTGAATCAAGATCAAGTTGATTTTATTAGGCTTTGAAATATATATGGTAACTGTTTGCATTTCTCTATCAGTCTCGGCCAATCACAACTTTTCTTACCCCAATGTAGATTTTTTATTTATGCCCCACCTCACTCTCCAGCATTTTTCTATCTGCTAGACTTGCTAGAATGATTCATGACACTTGGAATTGTGGTGATAGAGAAATAAATAAAAAAATAAAGATTAACAAGAAGACCGCAATTTCACCATCTCTGAAAAAAGATGGACAATCAGAATCACCAGATCACAATGTCATATTTCAACCAACCAATCAGAAAGCTTTCACAACTAAGATGTAAGAAAAGAAATAAGCAAAATATAACAAGAAGACCATAATTTCACCATCTCTGAAAATAGATGGACAATCGGAATCACCAGATCACAATGTCATATTTCAACCAACCAATCAGAAAGCTTTCACAACTAAGATGTAAGAAAAGAAATAAGCAAAATATAACAAGAAGACCATAATTTCACCATCTCTGAAAATAGATGGACAATCAGAATCACCAGATCACAATGCCATATTTCAACCAACCAATCAGAAAGCTTTCACAACCAAGATAAGACAGACTGCCTTTTCAAAGTGGATTTATATATTTATATAATCAGATGGAAAATCAACCAAAACCAGAATTGGTAAATAAATTTCATCCATTCTCCAATGATGTGGTCAGAGCCAATATGCAACATTTGCATGACCGGCTGGCAACCTGAGACATCTAAACAGTCCTGCTACATGGCAAACTATACCGTTTTCTTTACCACCAGTTAAGTAACTTGCAGCATCTACATTTGGATACATATGTACATATACATATATATTTACTTCCTTCCAGATTCTTTCTCTACTTCTCTTTATCTCTTGTGACTTTTATACTTGAACTCTTGAAACTTCAACTTTCACCTTATCCCTCAATATTATTATATAAAGATAACTATAAAGATAACTATGATATATATATATATATATATATATATATATATATATATATATATATATATATATATATAAAAGATACCAGAGGTGTTGAAACAAAATGGCTATTTTTGTAGTGATTTTGTAACATATTTATGTTATAATTTTTAAATAAATAATTATATATATATATATATATATATATGAAAATGATAAAAAAGCATTGCAAACTATCACATGATGGTGTAACATTAAAATGAATGTTTAGAATAATTCATAAGTGAATTTTAAAATATTTTTTAGTGAAACCCAGGGTCACAAACTCACATCAATCCAACTAAATATGTTAGCTCTATCACTGATATTGAGCGCTTTCTAATAAGTACTGTGCATATATAATATATAAATGATATATATAAAAAAATGCATATAGATTTTCTGACAACTCTTCTAATGAAATTGTCTTCAACAAAGCCAAAAAGATTATGAAACAGCTCTAAATGATAGTAAATTTTTGGCAACACTGATATATGCATCACACAGTGCAAAAAGGTCAACAGTAAAAGAAACATCATATAATTTAATTCACCCTACAAAAAAGACATAAAAAATGTTCATTAAATCCCCCCCCGCATCAAGCACTTTCTACAAGATATTCAACACAAGATATTCAACACAGTAAAACTAAGTTGGACCAATAATATAGCACAAACAATTAAAAAAGCATGATAAAAAATAACCAACATAAACCAAGCCTACATGTAACTGCAATAAAAAGCATAAATGTTGCTTAAATGACAATTGCCTGCAAAGCAATGCCATATGCAAGATCACTGCAAAAACAGAAAATTGCAAAGAAAAATATACATAAGAGTAACTGGAAAGAGAAACTACACACATAAAACATACTTTACCAATAGTAAATATGCAAACAGCACAATACTTTCTAAACATATATGAGAACTTAAAAACAAAATGCACCAAAAATATCATGGAAAATAAGGAAAAAACATCAACCTGCAACAACTTATCTCACAAGTCCAAAAATAAAAAAAAAAATTTATGGTATTAATTAAAAATTGAAAATTAAAAATGAATACCTTGTAAAACATCACCAGAAATGCAAATACATGAACTATGTACCATGCAGGACATGCAATATACTTTAAACAAAGCCAATATTTTAAACTAATAAGATAACTAACCACCCAAAAGGAAAAATTAATGAAAATAATTAATAAATTAGCAAATTAGGTAAATAAAATATGTTACAACTAGATCTAAAACAATAAAAGACTATATCAATACAAAACAAAACAATAAGCTAAAACTTGAAATAGGAAATTACTCTATCTCTTGTAATAATTGTTACAAAAATACACAAGAATTTAAATCAAATATTATATGAACAGAAGAGGAACAATTTAAAGAACATCACAATAAATGCATTTGGTTGCACACCACAATGAGACTGAGCCCATTTCGATATAAAAATGATCCTCTGCTCAAAGAAGAAACCAATTCACTAAAATGAAAATGTTTAGAGAGTGCCTTGATTGCTAGATCATCGACAGTAAATTTGTGCCCAGGCCATTACAACAAAAATGACAAATAATTTAAAATTTAGAATTCCCGCCATCTCTCGTTGATGCGCACATGTTGTCACACTAACGTAAACAAATTTAGTCCAATGATGTCCTAAAGGACGAAATGCATCACACGAATATGTGTGTGTGTGTCCTGGGTATGATGATAAACTACATCCGGTAGCAAGGTCTCTGATCTGGAGATCGGAGACTTTCAGGAGCATGAAACCAAATCTTAATTGCTGCTGTTCCCAGGTTCAATCTGACTTGGAGTGGTAACACCTGTTAGGGGCCCAGCTGTGGGAAAATAGTGAATGTCTTATGGCCAGGTTGATGTCTTTAGCTTTTGTTGGCAAACTTACTCGGAGAAAAAAAAACTCTGATAAATACACCTATGTTTGTATATGTATGTATGTATGTAGGTGTGCGTATATGTGTACATATGTATGTGTGTATGTATGTATGTAGGTAGAAATGGATGGAAGCGTGTGTGTGTATGTATGTATATATGTGTCTGTATATTTTATTTGTGCGTATATATCTATATATTGGGTCGGGTCATGATGTGTAATAGACCTATGTCTTTATGAAAAACAAAGTGAACTCTACGGCGAGTTGGACGCTGCTCTCAATGCACTCGAAATTACTAACGACATCGAATTATCATGGAAAACACTTCTAGATACATTGAATACTGCCTCAATGGAGGTTCTCGGACTGGGGGTTCGGAAACACCAAGACTGGTTTGATTAAAGCAAAGCTGAAGTCCAGCTATTCATAGAATAAATGCACAGTCCATACAAAACACGGATTAATGATAAAAAGAAAAAACTCTTCTGCAAAGAAGACTCAGTGCCTGAAGTGCAAAAGTGAGGTTCAGCGTTCTTCCAGAAAAAAATGAAGGCGGACTGGTGGTTTACAAAGGCTACAGAACGTCAGGAAACAGCAGATAAGAAGGAGCTCACGGTCAAATCACGCTGAAACACCGGTTCTCGTTCGATCACCGAAGTTAAGCATCGTAGAGCCAGGTCAGTACTTAGATGGGGGACCGCTTGGGAACACCTGGCACTGTAAGCCCCCAAAGTCCAACCCTTACCTCACAGTCGGTGGGGGGTGTAAAACGGTAGTGTCAGAGCTATGCCGCCCGGAACTTCGTTCCTGGTAGGGCCACCCAAGGCGGACAGGTCTGACACACACGCCGGCTAACAAGAGCTCTGGTGAAAATCCAAGGAGCATCTGCATCGGTAACCGGCGGCTTCTGGTCGTTCCTGTCTCTGCGTCTGTGGGAACCCCGCGGCAAGCAAGAACGTTATCCGAGTAGGCCTGGGTACCCTACTTCTGTAATTCATCCCAAGAATCTTCTTCTCATAACAGGAAGAAGCCGGCTCAATCCGCCCAGGGTGAATGCCGCATCAGTACAGTAGTAGTAGATAAGAAGGACATCAAGTCTTTCTTTGATGGTCTTAAGAGGATATCTGGTCCTAGAGAGAACGGAGTCACGCCATGACTCTCCTCGAATAGACAGATGCCTCTCTCAGACAATTCTGATATTTTGCGCCGCTGGAAGCATCACTTCAAGAGTTTTAAACTCACCACTCATCACTGATGAAAACGTTATTGCAGCCGTTTCCCAAAGTCCTGAAATACAAGAAATATCTTTCAAGCCAACTTTGCAGAATGTCTTGGACTCAACCAAACTGATCTCTTCAGGCAAAGTAGATGGAAAAGATGCTATTCCGCCCGAAATCTACAGGTCTGGTGGTAAAAAATTAGTCAAGAAGCTGGTCGTGTTCGTCAAGACTAAAAGGATGACTTAATTTAACACCTATGCAAGAATAAATGTAATAGAAATGTTTGTGACAACCATCACTGTTAATTGCTGGTAAAATATTAGCTAAACTGGTTCTGAACAGGATTATCAAGCACGTCGTCGATGAGATTTACCCGAAATCACAGTCTGATTTCAGGTCCTGTCAGGCACTATTGATATGATCTTCCCACTCCATGAGATAGCCGAAAAAGTGCGTGAAATGAGCTAGGAGTTCTGTATGTTTTTTGTTGGCCTTACTAAGGCCTTTGACTCTGTAAATCGTGAAGCACTCTGGAAAGTTCTTAAAAAGATTGTATGTCGAATGTTATAATCTCTTTTCATGAGGGGGATGAAAACTGCTGTTGTATATGATAGAGAATTTTCTGATTCCTTTGATATTACAAATGGTACTAAGTAAGGTTGTTTCATGGCCCTTGTTCTCTTTGCTCTTTTTTTCTCAGCCATGCTCAAATATGCATTTGGTGACTTGGATACTGGTGTTAAATTTCAATTTCGAACCAGTGGTGGCCTTTTCAACCATCATTAGTTCAAATCTAAAACACTTCTTCGTGATATTCTGTTTGCTAATGGATGCTACACTTGTGGTAGCATCCGCAGGTAAAACCCAAGAACTTGCCAACCGCTTCTTTGTTGCATGCAAAGCTTTTGACCTAACCACTAGCATAATGAAAACGGAGCTGATTCACCAGCCGCCTCCTTGTATAAAGCAGATTTGGGGTCTCAGACAACCATCACTATGTCGTGTCCACTAAAATATCAAATACAATATTTATAAACCAATCACACTCAAGAAAACACTTACATCTTAAAACCCACCAATAAAATCATAGAATACAAATAAGAATGTTTGTTGTATTAGTCATCATTATTTTTAGGTAGATACCGACCAAATATCGCGCGGACGTAGTAGAAGTCATACCACGTGCCCTTTTAGGGCCAATTAGGAATAAATAAATGATTTAATTCTGGAGCCGATTTTGTTACGAAAAAATGTATAAAACATACGAAATCCGTTCCCAAACAGGATACACACAACTGTCACCAAACTCCACGCAACTCTCGCTTATGATCTTCACGACCTCATGCTAAAAGCGACAGCGTTGACAAACTTCAGTCTACGGCAACACCGCCAACAGTAAGAAACAATTTCTAACTATCTCTTGTATCCGCTTTACTATGAATCACGTACAGACGTATTGACTTTTTCATATAAATGCACGTATAACAACATTTTATTGTTTCTCACATACGTACACAAAGACAGTTTATATTTTATTTCAGAACTTTATCAACCCAAACAAAAAGACATTACTTTCCAATCTATCATCAGCTGCTTGTATTCTTTTCGTTATATTAAATTAATGTTTATTTGTTGAAACTACGTTGTCTTTTCTACTGAATTTTATTCCTTCAATGAAAATCGTGTGATTATTCTAGACGGCCAAATTACAAGCGACCCTGTAACGATATTTTGTTAATGTATCGAATCCCGACAAACGAAAAACCGAGTAGAAAGATTCCTACAACGAGTTCATCAATTCCCAGACATTCCAAAACAGGTTGATTGGAAGAGCTTAAAGTATGTGAAATCATTTACATATTTAGGAAGTAAGATGAATGCAAATACACCCCTTCATGACAAAATAAAAAAAATCCGAGTGCCTTTGAGAAGCTTCGCCATCACTTATGGAATAAGAGGTATCGAATTGGACACCAAAATATGGGTTTACATTGCTATATGACTCAGAATCGTGGACACCATATAGGTCCCATATCAATCAGCTGGATGTCTTCAATAAAGGTTGTCTCCGCATCAATTGTGGTTATACATTTGATGGTATGGTGTCTAATGCCGTTCTTCTCGCAAAAATGCAATATTGGTGGAATTGAGTCACAACTTCGCTGGGCTGTTCATATTGCAAGGATGAGTGACGACAGAATACTTAAGGTCATCATATATAAATCCAGCTTAAACAGTGGACAATGGAATATTGGACGGCCGTGTCTCATGTATAAAGACGAGCTAAAGAATAAACCTCTCATCTGTCAATGTGCTTCATACTAATTTCGAGCGAATTGTTCTGGATAGAGTTAAATAGAGATATTTGTGCCATATTTGGGATCAGAAATTTTGAAATCAATCGTATTGGCCGATGAAGGACATTGAACACAAAAACCGTCAGCAAATGTTCCTGTGGATATGTACCAAGATCCTCACTGTTGCACAAAATATGGACTTGTGTGCAAGTCACTAGCGAGGCTAAAATGTCACATACGGCATAAACATAAAAACTGAGTGAAGTTGTCGGATCCTCATACGTCGGGAGAGTCTATCATATAAAAATCTCTTAAAAAATAATTGTCGGTCTTTGTCCATTTCATAATGTGTGACGTCATTTGTTTACATTTGGATAAGGTTTGAGCAGATATGAATGTACGTGAGAGATTCATGGAAGATTGAAGTTTAAAAGGCAGTAAATTCGACTTTGCTCACCGAACGCTCATCTGTGGCCAAATCAATTAAAGGCACGTCAGGCTATATGACGGTTCCGTATAGGATACAGGTTCTATTCCTGTCGGAGGACGAATATTTTCTATGAAAATTACTCGGACATTCAGAGTGTTGTTTAATACTGTTTATTATAAACAAAGCATTTACTTAATATTTGTATCTATAAAAAGAATGTATAAACATAAAAATGTCTTAAAAATAATTGTCGGACTTTGTCAATTTCATAATATATATATATATATATATATATATTGTTTAAATTGTGGCAATACTATTTTATAGCAGACTGAGCTATCTAGCCATGATTGGTAAACTGTCTAGGACATTTTTGAATTCAAAACAGTGTATGACCCTGACAAACCACAAACTATACAACCGTGTAAAGGGTCTTGGAATTCATAATTCAGAGTTGTCCTCCTCCAAGACGGTTTCCCAACCATGGCCAGATAGTCTGCTCTGCTATTTGAACCATAGCCGGGGCTAGAAAGAGACGGCTTCATAACTTTCATAAGGATAATGGTGTAACAGTACATGCAACCAACTTAAATAAATTTCAATCTTGACTCGCCAACATCTCGTTCATTTTTTTTTCTTTAAATCGACCAGTGTCGGGATCATCGAGCCAATGAAAATGATCCTTTTTTTCAGCTGTATGGTATGTGTTACACCAGGGCTACATACAGTTTTGAATTCAGAGTTACTTTATCCTTGACAAGTTGCCATTCAAGGCTATAGAACCTGGTCAGTCCTGCTATTTACCCATAGCTGGGGGGAGAAGAAGAGGATTCATATCTTTCCCAAGGATATTAGCACGTAAGTGAATGGATTCAACTGGAATTCGAACTCGGCTCTCTGAGCCGCTATCCGTTACTCCACTCCAAATTACTAAACATTACGCTACTTGTACAATTCTTCTTGCATTTAATTCTACAGATTCTGAAGAAATGTATAAGAATTCTTTCCATCCATAATTCTTGATCAAGGCGTTATTGATTCTGATCGAGTTTCATATTAAAATGGGCGTGCGGGTGGTGCCATAAATTAGTGGCACAGAATCAAAAATTATCAAAACGAGTTTGAACTTTGATTGAGTTTCTTATATTCTCTTTCATACAAATAACCTTAGGAAAGTTATGTATCCATCTCTTGCCCCTCTGGCTATGGATTAAATAGCAGAACAGGCTGAATTATCTGGCCGTAGTTGTCAACCAGTCTACGAGAAGGAAAACTCTAAATTCAAAACTATATTGAGCCATTTTTTTTTATTATGGTTTTTTTTTTAACTGTGATTAGCAACCAGTCGAGGAGAATGAAAACACTGAATTCGAATTCACATGTGACCATCTTGGCCTATTACGGTTTTTGTTGTAATGGAATGTCCCACACTCCCTATCACTCTATCATTAGCTGTATATAGTGAGTATAGGATATACCTGGGGGCGGGGAGACTTCAGGAATTACTAGCCTGCCACCCGATTCCCTGTCTTTCAGTAGTGTATTCTCTTTTACAATAAACCTCTCTTCTTTCATCTACGTGAATGTTGATGTTCCTTCATTCGAGTACCACCTTTGTCTGTTTGCATCCTCTTTAAGGATACAACAGTTTTTAGGTGTGTTTGACTATCAGTCTAGAGGAAAGAAAACTCTGAATTCAAAGTAATATGTGGCCATTTTGCCTTATTATGGGCTTTTTAACTGTGGTTGCTAATCAATCTGGAAGAAGGAAAACTTTAAATTCACAATCATATGTAGCCATCTTGCCCTATTAGGGACTTTATAAGTGTGGTTGGCAACCACTCTAGGAGAAGGAAAACTCAAAATCTTATGCGACCCTATTGAAACACTGTAATGGCATGGAAAGGATTATGATGTTTATATGGACTCTAGGATCTTGACTGCAATTGATGAGGTCAGGTCGGTATATAGGTGCCTAGTAAAAAGAATTTTTTTAAAACATTTTTCTTATTTTTGTATTTTTAATAAATAAATAAATAAATAAATAAAAACAACTTCAAAGAAACTTCAGTCGGAATGGAATTAAAACGGCCTTAATTAATTTATTTAATACAATGAGAAAATAATGTTGACTTCAGAAATGAAAATCAAATTTTTTTTGTTTCTTCAAATCGGGTACAATGAAGACGGCAATGGATACAATCTACTCAAGAGATAGACTGCATCAGATTAACTGCTTCAAGTCTATTTTATGTTTTGCATTGTTTATACAATCTATATATGGAAGCACATTGCGGTAATAATGAAGTTGTGGCAAAGTAATTACGTTTTCACTGCTTCCAAGGATAATTATGGACATCCATGAAGTAAAGGTTGCTTGCCTTTCTTATTATAATGCTCTTTTAATTTTTCCATACTTAAGATAATCCTATTAATTGTTACAATTTTCAGTCTTGGTAAATCTTCCGTTGAGGGTCATCAATCAAAGAGAGCTTTTTCTTTTTTCTTTTGTTTTCTGCTGTTTTTTTTTTGTTGTTGTTTTTTGCTGTTTTTTTTTTTGTTTTTTTTTTACCAATGATTTCCTTTTTTTATCCTTCTCTCATTCATCCAATTTTTCCGAGCAGCTCTCAGCCTAACTGCTATTCAGCCTCTATTGATTAATATATTGACCGCTAACGTTAAGCAAACTGGTATTGTACAACTTACTTTTTAATCAGAGAACTTTCTTCGGCTCTTGCGTCATAGTCGTACCAGTACACACAAGTGGTTGGCACCGGATAACAAGTGCTGAAATTTTGTCTACTTAACAGTGATTTTAAGTGTGTACGTAGTGTAGTAGTTAACGGTTCAGAAATTAAGACTTGACATGTTAAGTTCAAACTCCAGCCAAGACCATTGTTTTTGCTCTCATACAAATACCCTTGGGAAAGCTATGACTCCATCTCTTCTCTCCCCAGATAAAGTTTAATAGCAAGGCAGGCTGGGCTTTCTAGCTTTGATCGGTAAAGAAGAAGGATATATCTGAATTCAAAACCAGTTGGGCAAGAGGCTAGAAATCCCAACCTGTAAAATCCTATGTTGCTATGAAAACCTAAAGCCGCAGTACCTAGTATTGTGAAGCTGTGGCCCTATATTCCACAGTGGGGTCCATAACATACGAGGTCTATGTGAAAAGTAACGGGACTGGTGTTACAAAAAATCTATTCCCTGTTACTTTTCAGATAGACATCGTAAGAGTGTTTTTTGCCTCCAAATCTTATGTTATTTCTGAAACACATTATGAGGAAGAACTGCTTGGAAACTTTGATACTCACAAGGCATATTGAAGGAAGAAGAAATAAAGAGAAGTAGTAAGCAACTTATCTAATGAATTTGTGTGAATGGATGACAGAACAGGGAAGGATGGTGAAGAGTCAAATGTTGCTTGGAATTACATTGAAAAGGAAATTGTGGAGAGCCATGATTGCCCAAGTTCTGAAGGTGATAAAACATAAATAGATTAATAAAAATGATCTCAGTTACATATAGATAAATCAACTTATACAACTCCAGCATCTAATAGCAATAACAAAGAAAAAGGAAACTGTGGAGAGCCATGTACATCGGATTTATTTGTCATTTCTGCTTTGTATCTGGTCAACTTCAAAATCTTCATATTCCCAAGACACTGTAGTTGACAGCTAGGGTGTCAGGCATTCCGTGCCTTTTCTGTTTCTCTGTCAGAATGGAAGCCGCCGTGTTAATGCACTTGATATATCTGGATACAAATAGGAATGTTAAAACTTAACGCATGCCATGTAAAATTTAATTGGGTAGTCTTCCATTCATATCCCATTAAATGTGTGTTCTCAAATACCTGATACACTCTGTAGTATGAACACAATAATAAATGATCCATTTTATTATTTTAAAATGGATCATATATTAAAAAGGTTGTAATCTGGAAAACTGATCTACCAGACAAACTCAAATGGAGCTTCTTTCGCGCCACTGAAGAGGCGGTTTTAATGTATGGTGCCACTGTTGGACATAAACTAAAACCCTTGAGTCTAAGCTTGATGGAACTTACACTTGGATTCTGAGAGCTCTAAGCATCACCCGCAGACAACATTCAACTAAATCATCATCATCATCATCATCATCATCATTATCTTGAGTTGCCTTGTAGAGGCGGTTTTAATGTATGGTGCCACTGCCTGGACATAAACTAAAACCCTTGAATCTAATCTTGATGTAACCAAGACACAAGTACTGAGAGCTATACTTATCTCTCGGAGACAACATCCAACTAAATCACAGCTCTGTGGATCCAATTCTGATATTTCTAGAATCCTACTTGCGATTGATCTACTGCACTGGACCTCTAGTCATGGCGATGAAAGATGGGTTTGTCGTCCAACAACTACCGACAAAGACTAACTATATCAGTACATAGGATGCCATTCCAACCTTGATGCAGGACCATCATGGTTGTCATGATACACTCATGAATATCCGAAATTGCTCGACCGAATATATATAGAATAAATTATAAAAATTAACTATGTCATATGAACTGGGATGAATCATAGTCAATCCTTTTAAGATTTTAAAGTCCTAATTTTCGGACACGACTGTGTCCCTTTTCAACGAAACGGTGAATAAAAAAAGATATGGGACTCACTCTTCCGAGTAATATTGTTAGTTAGAGGGCTCCGTGTGGAAAGTATATTCTCTAAGTAAACCCATATAGTAAACTACATTCTCTGGGTTTACTCGGAGAATATAAATTCCACAGGGAAATTTATGTTATGACACAGAACGCAACTCTAATGTCCCTCGACCTTGATACAGGACCATCATGGTTGTCGTGATACACTCATGAATATCCGAACTAGTTCGACCGATATATATATATATATATATATATATATATATATATATATATATAATAAATTATAAAAATTAACTGAGAATAATGAATAACGCTAACTCCAGATCTCTAGTGGAATTATATATATATATAAAGATCTTGGAAAAGGGATCGATCCCTTATACAATTCCAGAAAGTATCTGACTCCTCCTGTCATATTCTGTACCTATAAGAGTCAAACCAGACCAAAAATGGTGTATTGTTGCCATTATTGGGATGGAGCTACTCGGTCCTCACTGTCCTGTGAGTTGGGAATCATTTAACGACCTTGAGGGCGATGAACTGTTCCCCTTCCATCTCCACAGACGAAAAGCTGCTAGTCTCTCACTACTCTACCACTATTTTCATGGTAAATAGTCAGATGAATCACATTCCTTAGTTCCACCAGTCCAGACCTTCACAGCTAGCACTAGCCATACCACAAACAAGATCTGGCTATAAATGAAGTAGACGCACCAGTTTGTAGACTAAACGACATGCAAGTGTACTAGAATATATATGTAGCTGGCCACTCGTATTCGAGGATGCCCGTCTACTAGGGTGCTTAGTCAATCCTTATTGCAGACGCTTGCTCAGACGCATTTGTGTTTGTTCAACATCTACAGAGTCCACCTGTGGTTTATACTGCAACTATGCTGAGCAGACCTTAGTTACAGTTTCTAGGAAAGAGCGTGTTATCTAGCGTGGTCAACAATTTGAACAAGGCCAGCACGCTCAAGCCTCGGCCTCGATGATCTGTGACTTCGTGCTAGCACAGCTATCGACGGCCTCCAAGGGTTCCGTCTACCCAATTTCACTCACAAGGCTTGGGTCAACCCGTGGTGTGGCTTTTCAGGCTCTTTCCAAAGGTATCGCACGCTAGGATCGACCCCTTCAGTCCGATAACATCAGGAGACGTCCTGACAAATTGACCATGGTGAGATTCGAACCCGGGTCTCATGGTCAGAATGTGAATGTTCTAACTACTCGGCTGTATTCTGGTACACTTGCATGTTAGAGCTAAGTCATATGAGGGATCAGTCGCCGGGCTCTGGTTAGTTTAGAGATGCACCCATAAGAGATAAAATGATAACATTTTTTTTGTGTAAAATGAACATGATATTTGTAAATAAATATGGCAAATATGACACAGTCAGAATTAAAACTCCAAAAACTCCAAGAAAAGGTTGCAAAGTAAAGCAAGAACAACGGAATAACCATTAACTATATAAATACAAACAATAAGAGTGCCAGCTAGTGGGACAGCCAGAGGTGCGAGCCTTGCGGTAAAGATATCAGAATTGAGCAAGTACAGAAATTTAATTATCTGGGTAGGGTAGTAACAGACGACGGAAAGGGTGGTAGACATCTGTAAGAACATTGAAATAGCAAAATAGGCTTTTCAGAAACTAAGCAAGGTATTAATATATTAGAATTAAAAAGACAAAGAGAACGATTGACGTCGTATTTGAAAATTTGAAGATCAAAGTGGACTATAACGCAAGAAGCCAGAAGAGAGTTCCACAAGCGAGAAGTGGGAAAAAGAAATCGTTAGCATAGAATTTACGGTTAGACCATGCCGTTTCAACTGTAAGATGATGAAACAATGCCGCCAGACTAGTAGTACACTTAAAATCATAAAGTTTCAGTGCCATAGAGGAAAGCTCATCAGAACAATTACCATGAAAGTATTTATAGTTAGATAGATTTTTTATTATTTTACTCCAAGCAAGGCAATAAAGCTATTAAGATGCAAGGGTTTACTAAGTGTTAGAGAATATGAGAAAAAACTGCTATTAAAGAGAGGAGATGATGAAAGAACAAGAACTAAGAAAACAGAAGATAACGCCTGGTATTGCATTTAAATTTTTGAAAATCAAAGTGAACTGGGAAGCAAGAGGCCGGAACAGAGTTCCACAAGCGAGAAGTGCGATTGAAGAAACTTACAGTTACACTTAACCATTTCAATTATAAAATGATGAAATATTGCCGCCAATCTGATACTGCGCTTAAATTCATAAAGTCTAGGCACCATAGCTGAGAGTTCATCTGAACAATTACCATGATAGTATTTATAGAAAAGGCTCGGGGAAGCTACGTTACGTCGGAGGGAAAACCAAAACATTTTCAAGGATCTAGAACAATAGAAGAATATTTAACAAGACATTAGAGAACAATTAACATTGTATTTACTTTTATGAAGATCAAAGTTGACTGGGAAGCAAAAATCCGGAAGAGAGTTCTACAAGTGAGAAGTACGAGAAAAGAAACAGTAAGCATAGAACTTACGGTTACATCTAGCCAATTCAACTGTAAACTGATAAGACCTTGTTGCCAATCACGGGCTTGTTTTCGAGATATTTAATGTTAAGGGCTGTTAGAGCTCAGTCATATGAAAGATCAGCTACTTTTGGAGGTGTACCCATGAATGAAGAAAAATTTTTTGTACAAAATCTGACTGCTCTTTTGTCACCTCATCTAACTTCTTTTACATTTGCTCTTGTATTTCGTAGAAAAAAATATCAACAAGATTTTTGTAAATAATTGTGGCAATTATGGTGAACTCGGAAGGAAAACTGTAAAGATTCCAAGAGAAGGTAATAAAGGAAAGCAAGAAGAAAAGAATAACTATTAACCATATAAAGACAGAATATATGCTCATCATCTCGAGAGGCAGCTAGATGGATGAGCTTGGAATTGGTAACATCAGAATCAATCATATACAGAGATTTAAATATCTGGGTAAGGTAGTAACAGACGACAGAATACCTTTTTTCTTCTTTTGTGTGTCATGTTCCTTCAGAACGTACTCAATCATGGCCCTCCGCATCTTCCTGTCCCTAGTAGTCTCTAAGAAGTTATGTCTTTTTGTTATTTGTCCCAGTGTTCTGACATTCATTTGCTCAAGCCCATCAAGTATGTTAGGCGCTGCCTTCCTCTGTCTCTCTTTCCCTCAACCTGCCCTTTAAGTATCAGATTTTCCAAGCTCTCCACCCCCGTTACGTAGCCCAGAAATTTCAACTACCTCTTCCTGGTGTTAAGTATAAGTTTTCTCTTGGGTTCCATTTTCCACAAAACTTCGTCCTTGTTCACGTGTTCGATCCATGATATCCTTCTGTAGAACCACATTTCTATTTCTTCAAGTCTCTTCTTCATCTTTTGAGATTGTTCAGCATTTACTGCTATACAGGAGGACATATATCACGTAACAGTTTAGTACTCTTTTCTTTGTTTCTCTTGCTTCAAGTCTCTTCTTCGTCTTTGAGGAGATTGTCCAACATTCACTGCCATCCAGAAGGACAGATATCACGTAACAGTTCACTACTCTTTTCTTTGTTTCTCTTGCTTCATGTCTCTTCGTCTTTGAAGAGATTGTCCAACATTCGCTGCTATCCAGGAGGACAGATATCACGTAACAGTTCACTACTCTTTTCTTTGTTTCTCTTGCTTCAAGTATCTTCTTCGTCTTTGAGGAGATTGTCCAATATTCTCTGCTATCCAGGAGGACAGATATCACGTAACAGTTCACTACTCTTTTCTTTGCTTCTAACGAAATGTTTCTCTGCTTAGCTTTCGGAATGCTTCTTTGGCCATCCCAATACGTCTCTTGATCTCAATGTCGCTCTTTCCGTCTTCTGTTAGGACACTTAATGGCGCAGAAATCTGAAGATGAAAGCGAATGATGTCTTCCAGAAAATAAGCAAAGTATTAAGACACGAAAATTGACATTAGAAGCAAAGAGAAAGGTATTCTACTGTTGCGTCATACGACAGGAGAAAATTCACGGTCTGCTCAGTGATGATGGGAAGTTATTTGGTTTTCGAGGTACTGAAATTTAAAACCAGTTTTTCTTTGATTGGGCTGTTAGAACTTGATCAGATGAAAAAACAGCTGCGAGGTTATGATCATGTAGACTTTTAGAGGTGTACCCATAAACTGTGGGATCATGATTGATCAGTTTCGATTGAAGCAGGATGATTGTCTACCAATCAATAAGTCTTTTTCTATGTACCGTGTCCCTTCAGGACATTGGAAATCATGGCTCTCCGCAATTTCCTGTTCTTTAGAGCACTTAATATATTTTGTTCTTTTGTTATCTCTCCGCCATCCATTTACTCAAATTCGCTAGGTAGCTTCTGCCTTGTTTTTTTTCTCTCTCTCTTGCCTTCAATCTGTCCTAGGAGTATCAAATTTTTCCAACCTTATTTCCACATTATGTTTCCTAGAAATTTCTACTATCTCTTTCTGATGTTAAGTATATGTGTCTTTTATTTTCATTTTCTCTAAAACTTCGTCATTGCTCACATGTTCAGCCCATGGTATTCTCGGCATCCTTCCGTAGAACCACATTTCAATTGCTTTAAGTCTCTTCTTCATCTGTGAGATTGTCCAACACTCATTGCCATGTGGGAGGATTGATATTATATAACAGTTTAGTACACTTTTCTTTGTTTCTAACAAAATTTTCTATTTCGTAATACTTTGCTATGCTTTTGGAAGGCAATTCTTACTATCCAAAGTGCCTTCAGATTTTACACTTCACACCCTCTTTTAAAACACTTCCCAGATAATGAAATTGTTGTACTTCTCCAATTTGTAATTTGCATGTTGAGCTGTCCCTTTTGCTAACAACAATGGAGTCTATTTTCTTGCAATTGATGTTGAGTTTTTTCTTCACGCTTTCCTTCACTACCTTCTGTAAGAGTTTTTGTAGCTTCCTTTCTATATCTGCTATCGATACTGTCTCATTTCATATCTTATGTTGTTAAGATTGTGGCCACCTTTCTTTTTTTTTTTAAGCCATTACGGTTGAGAAGATTTGGAGCCACTAGGTTGCAGAAGATTTGGAGTGAGAGGAAAGGAGAGGAAAGGGATAGTGGATAGATCAAGGTAACTGGAGATATCGATTGACATTACATTTGAATAGTTAGAGATTATAGCTCTCAGGGAAACAGTAATAGGGAAGGGTGTTCCACAGGCGAGAGGTGCGAGGTATGAAGCTATTGGAGTAGAAGAGACGGCTACATTTAGTAGTTTCTACAGTGAAAGGGTGTGAGTGGGATGCCAGCCTCGTAGGGTGCTTGAATTCATGAAGTCTGGGAACCAGTGAAAGCAGCTCATCGGAGCAATTACCATGAAAGTATTTGTTAAAAAGATGTACAGAGAGAGGCGACTATTGTCCTCATCGCGCCATATTTGTCTGTTTCGGCCGAGAGAGTGACTGAATTTAGACGAAATGCCAGATCAGGGCCATGTTTTATATTACATATCCGAAAGTTCTCACTCTAACCAGGAATTACATATCGCCTTAGGAGATTTTTGTACTGGCTGTTGTTAAGATTTGTGTCCAACCTTTATCCAATGAATTATAAACCTTATTCTCTCAGAATTATCTAACTGTATAGGCTGAATAAGTTCAGAGAGAAAACACATCTTTTTTGTATATTTACTGAACACATTTTCTATCCGTATGCAGGAGGTTTACTGAGAGTATAGGTTTTGGATTATTTTAATATCCTTTCCAAATATGCCAAGATTACCTAACAGTCCCAAGAGATCTTTGTGACGTATTTCATTAAACGATTTTGCACAATCTATAAAACACAGGTATAACTTTAAGAAACAACAATGAAAATTCTAAAACTACTACTATTAAAACTAATATTTTAATGCCAGATATCATTCTAAAGATAAACATTCCTTTTTCCAGTGTCTCTAATGAAGCCGCACGGTTCTTGTCCTATTTCTGGTCTGATTCTGCTGTGTGGAAATCCGGTCTTCACTGGAGTCGAACTCTGAGTGATGATGTTGCTGTTGGGTAGATTGATAACTGTTCGACATGAAAACTTTTGCTATTTTCGGATGTCCTTGAGTATATGCAGTATAAACAAAGTAGTCCTAGATACCACAGCAGTGAACTTAAACAATCCAATGGAAAATGACAGAAATAAAGAAAAGAGGACTGTGTGGACCTTAGTTACAGTTTCTAGGAGAGTTGTAGTGTAAACCAAAGGTGGCTAACGAGCAGAAATGTTCCTGTAACAGTGACTGGCAAGCTGCCCTAGCAGACAGGTGTGCTTGGAAACAAGGATCCAGCAAATGCACATATGTATATATATATGTGTGTATGTGTGTGTGCGTGTATGCGTGTCTGTGTATATATATGAATAAAGACAAAATTCATACTTATATTGTCTTTATTCATATTGTCCTAACAGTTAATAGATACGTATTTTTAGATTTTTATATATAACATTTTACACAAAACTAAAACTACACACACACTAAAATATTTTAGTGTCTCTTGCGTGCCACATTCTAAAGATAAACATTCTTTTCCACATATATTTCTGGTCTGATTCTGCTGTGTGGAAATCCGGTCTTCACTGGAGTCGAATGAGTGATATATATATGAAATATCGGATGTATATATATATATAAACAAATATAGAACAGCAGTGAACTTAAACAATCCAATGGAAAATGACAGAAATAAAGAAAAGGATTTGTGGAAAAACCAAATAACAGAAATGTTCCTGAAAGTTTTAGGTGTGCTTAAGAAGGATCAGCGCACCCGTGACGTTTGTCAGTGTATATATATGAATAACCATCTTATATTGTCTTTATTCATATTGTACACTTTTTTCATAAATATAACATTAGCACACACACACACACACATATATATATATATATATATAATATATATATAGCAATATTTGTATTGAACAAATTTATCAAACAAATAACTGAAAGTTTTTTATATTTATGAATATGTTCTTATGTACTGAAGATGAATATGTTTATTAGACCGAAACGTCCGACGTTGACATATTAACATTAAAACAGCATAATTGTATATAAGATTTTTCTTTTGTTTTTTTTTCCGTATATATTTTTCTTCATACTGTCGGATCTATATCATATATTTATATATATATATATATATATATATATATATATATATATATATATATATATAGACAGGTGTCCAAAAATAATTGATATCATTTAAAATGTGATTATCTGAATAGCTACATCTCTCAGGCAAACAAAATTAAAGGCTTCATTTTCAACAATAAAAGATGTTTTATCAAAATTTAAAGAAGATATTCAAAGTGATGTAGCCTTTATAACCGATTTCACAAATGTTCAAAATATACACAACAAATGTGACATGACAGACGTCAAGTCGGTAGTCCAGCCTCTGCCAAACACAATGTAGCATATTTTGCGTAACATTCTCCAGCGCCAAAGTCTCGTACGTGGAATCTCGGTTTCTTTCAGACTTTCTGTGACTTCACACAAATATTTCCCGATCCTGATTGACGATATCTTCCGATGCTTGTGGTCGTCTAGAACCCTTTGCCCTGCACAGACAGCCTTCCTCTTTGAATTTTTGGTGCCATATCTAAATCTGCTTTCTAGTTGGTTCCTCTTTCTTGAATTTCCTCGAAAATACATGCAACGCACTCTTGTTTGACTGTGACCGTGCAAAACACACAAAATGCCTTTTCATTTCTAGTGGACGTCATTCTTCACCCTGAAAAAAGAAAGAATTTACTTACACTTATTAGGGCAAGAAATGTATTTAGACTTCCAAATGATGTCAGTTTTTACATCTGTTAATAAATAGACAAATTTAGATAAATCGATATAGATTTACTAATTGTAGCCCAAGGCCGAAAGTATGGAGCACCCAGTGACAATTGAACTCACTACACAGTCGGAATTTATTTTTCAAAACAAGCTTGCTAGCCATTACCCTAGTTTGAGTGTCCCCCATATATATATATATATATATATATATATATATAAAAGAGAGAAGCCGCAAACGTTTTTCGTTATAATGTGGATTTTTGTTGAAACTTGACTAATGCATGGAATAATAATGCAACACAAAATGTACTTAGAACAAAATGTATTAAAACAAGACAATGTACACAATATTTACATATAGTCTTTTGTATATTCCTGGTAAGACCGTTCCTGGAGAATGTGTTGACTGAGTCGTAGTTGGGCAGAGTCTCTGGTTGAATCTCTTGATTCCTCCCTCTCTTCCCGGTACCAACCATATTTATATGGTCGGTACTCCACTATGCAAATTAGGTGGATCCTACCACAACAATTTTTTAAATATATATTATAATTTTTATTTTCCATATTTTTGCTGCATGAGTTTCCAGTCTTGTGACCTTCATCGGGCAAAGATTGTTATTTCCACATATTATTAGAAGGAATTAATTTTCCTTATGTTTTCCGATGTTTAACTATTGTTTTTTGTGTAACCCAATTTCTTGGAACTTGTGGCGAAAGTATTCTACTGCTTGAGAGATAATAAAACAATTAGGATTGGCCAGAGAAAGGGCGAAGGAAGGAGGTCTTCGTTTTTATCTTTTTTTGAGCCCTGTGTCTCCTTAGACTGATTTCCATTTTTATGTATTGTGTGTGCGTTTTTACTAGTATGTGTATGCATATTCCTTCTCCATACATATATACTATTTTATTATAAGGAATTTATATATATATATATATATATATATATACACTTCCTATGTTGTGTAGGGTTCGTGTGTGTGCTTGTGTTTGTTTTTTGCCAGTATGTGTATATATATATATATTCGTTCTCCATAGATACTTGTGTGTGTATGTGTGTGTGTGTGTATGTGTGTGGTCCGACCAGTGTATTTGGAGTGTTTGCTGTGTGTTTATGTGTGTGGGGTTATGATCTGTTTAGTGCTGGTTTAAATTTGTCTATGAAGTTTTTTTTCTTGTATTTGTAGGTAAGAATAATTGTTTGATATAGTGGCATAATTTTAAATTTACCCTGATTACATTTGTAGATGTGTTGTGATACAAAGAGTTTTCTGTTGTTTGGTAATTTGATGTTGCTTTTGTAAAAGGAAACGCTGTTGTTTAGTGCTTGGCTGATACCTATATAGGACTTGTTGCATTGTGTGCACTTGAGTAAGTGTATGTGTGTGTATGTGTGTGCGTGTGTGTACGTGTTGTTATTATCATAATGTTGAACTTTCTGGCTTTCTTCCGGTGTTTGTTATAATGAGTAAAAATTCCCCAAAATAATGTAATACAGTGTCACCCGGATATAAGAGAGTTGTCGGGACCGGAGAAGAAGTCTCTTATATCCGGGTCTCTTATATCCGGGTTACACTGTAGTTTCAAAAGTAAATGTATCCGTTACAGAAAATCTGAATGTATTTAGATATTTACTAAGCTTAGTTTAGTCTGGAAAAAGGCTACAGTGTTTCAGTGCCCAATGATGATTTAAGCTACTTCGGTCTCAATGATCCTCATGGTAGGCTTGCGATTTCTGCTCCATTTTCAATTTTTATGGGGAAAATTATGAACCTGCAAAACTTCTTTTTTGTTGGTCAATTGCCAGCTCTTCTGTTGCCAACGTCGACGACAGACTTGAAAAGAGAAAACTAAAAAGAAAACAACAATTTTCAGTTGAGCAAGTTGGCTTTTAAAACTTTCATTAGACACCAAGCAAATGACAGAGAAGGAAAATTGCAATCGAAAAGATAAAAAAGAAAACGAAAAAAAAGGAGCCAGAAAGGCGGGAGTTGTGGACTTTGCCTTAAATAACAAAATAATGCACCTTCATTTAACAGCATGAAAAAAACAAACTACAGATTGAGAAGAAAGGGAGGTATTTCCTCTCTCTAAATTCACTATTTTTTCAATTCCCATGCTGGGGTGATGAAGTAGAAATTAAACAAAGCAGGAAAAGATTAACAGATAAAATTTTTTTAAAGGTTGAGAGTTGAATACCATACAATCACCTTCAACATTATGTTTCTATGGAAACTTTTACTGACCTATTTTAATTCTTCTCACTTACGACTTTTCAGCTCTTAGACCAGCTAACCTTTTTACATTTTTTTTTTAAAAAGCACATAACTTGAAACAGTGTTAATTAAGTCCTATTTTTTTTGTTTTGTTCAATACTATTTGTACATTAATTAATATTGCATATAAATTAATATTGATTGATTTGTTTTTACGGCTTATCAACCCATTTGCTGATTATTTATTTCAAACCAGAAAATAGTTTTTAGATTCATCAATTCAAGTTTTACTGATTAACCCAGATCTGATGGGGAGAAGAGGCGATTTCATACTTTTTTCAAGGATATCTATACGTTTCGGATTCATAAAAATAAATCAAAATTAATTATAGCATCAAAAAATAATTACAATAAATAATTATAACAGTTATAATTATCATTAATTCACTTGTCGGAGTTAGCTCCTCCTTAATTCTCAAATTGTCACTAGGAGTCATTCTCCCTATACTATAAATACTGGGCGACTTCTCGCCTCGTTCTCTTTTTCATTTCTTCATTTCAGCGACTACAATGTAAGCTCTCTTAGAAGATCCGCGTCCTCCCATTTGTGGGAGACGCCATGAACATTATACACACATACACGTACGTACGAACATTCACCAAAGAACAGACACAAACGTTCACACACAGAGAAATATTATTGTCTATGTCCATTGTAAAATTGTTTTGTTTAATACATATATTTGTTTATATATATATATATATATATATATATTATATGAATCATTCATACAAAATGTATGTAATGTAAATTCAACTGCACCACATACTTGATATATATATATATATATATATATATATATATATATATATATATATATATATATATATATATATATATATCGGTCTTGTTTGTTTTCTTTATCTTCAGTTGGACTTAATTCAAGTCCGGCCATTTTCATGTAGTTGGACCTTTTAATATTCTACCAGGTGTTTCTAATACAAACTCACATTGATACACACGGTCCTCAATACACTCATTCTAAACCAACGAGAATTGAACCCACTTTTCTCCTCTACAAACACAAAATACGTGACATTCTCACTATCAGACAAGAAGTTCACACGGACAGGTCGATAAAACGTGCGTCAAAGAAAATTTTGTCTTCTTTTCCTTTTTCAGGCGATAATAGTAATATTTATGCTTTAGCATACAACAAAAATTCGAGGTAAGAAAATCCAAACATTTCTTACATTTTTGCAACTAAATTATTTGGAAACTCGTTACTAACATGTACAGTGTAACCCGGATATAAGAGAGTTGTCGGGACCGGAGAAGTCGCTTATATCCGGGTTTCTCTTATATCCGGGTTTGGTCTATTTTATATACATTAACACAGGCTCTAATTTGGGACCAGAGAAAATCTCTCTTATATCCGGGATTCTCTTATATCCGGGTTACACTGTATATATAGAAAAAGACATACGAGAAAGACTATGTACTTTACTTACTCTTTATCGTAATCTTCTCTCAGATTCTGATCCATATTTGATCGAGATTTGATCCCATGACCCAAAACTCACAATTTTACTCAATATTACTGTCTCTTGTGTCTCCAACACCCCAATACTAATACCCAATACTAACCAGATAATAAATAATAGTCCTTTTGTTCTTTCCGTGTCTTGCTGTTTCTCATTTTTACGAGTATTTTTGGATATAAAAATGTTTAAGGGGTTTATAATTATTTACTATAACTCCCCTACACATGTAAGAGAATATGTTGCAGTAATAAGCTGGTCGAGTGGAAAATACGCGTCTGTCTCCTGGTATGTATTTACCACAACAATAATTACAGACTAGAATGTGAGTCCGGGTAATAAAATAGAAGAACACCAAAACTATATATATAAACAAAAGATAAGTGTGTATTACCAAAACAAAGGTAGAGATAAACAATAGAATATTGTTGCGTGTTACCAAACAATGACGATGAAAGGCGAAAACATTTGAAGGTGTTTGTGTAGAAGTCAGTGTAACAAGCGTGTGTGAGATAGACATGTCGGAGTTAGCTCCTCCTTAATTCCCAAATTGTCACTAGGGGTCATTCTCCCTATACTATAAATACTGGGCGACTTCTCGCCTCGTTCTTTTTTTCATTTCTTCATTTCAACGACTACAATCTAAGCTCTCTTAGAAGATCCGCGTCCTCCCATTTGTGGGAGACGCCATGAATATTATACACACATACACGTACGTACGAACATTCACCAAAATACGAACATTCACCAAAGAACAGACACCAATATTTACAGAGGACAAAGGAAAGCGAACATGCCACAGCGGCCGCGTTCTTATCTACGTGCGACTACATCTGAAAGCTAGAGAAAAGATAAACGGAAAGAGAGAGAGAGAGGGATTGACAGAATGTCACTACTTATTTATAGGCTTAGAGAGCGTCCCCTAGCGGCGGTTTTTTAGGAAGGCAAGTGGGAGTAACTTGAAAAGTATAAGGAAGCCAGCAGGAATTAGAAGTCGGCTCTCTTACAGCACCTGGTATTCCCAAGCGGTGACCCATCTAGTTACTGACCAGGCTCAGCGTCGCTTAACTTTGGTGATTATATGAGAACCAATGTTTCAACATTATATGTTACAAATTAATATTACTTGTAAAAAATGCTAGAAATAATCCAGAACTTATGCTGGTGAATAAGTGGCTGTATACAGAAAGAAGTGAGTACATAAAAATGGAAAGAGGTGCAAGACAAGAATGAGTCTTTTTACCAGATTCATTCAAACTTTACAGCAAGGCAATCCTAAGAGAATTAGAAATCCTATCAGAATTTATTCTTAACAATTCTGGGTTGATGTAAAAAAAAACTATAGGAAATCCTAGTCAACTGTATAAAACTCCTTTCTTAGATCAATGGTTAAAATGGCTTCAAGCGAGTGAAGGGTGCAGGTCATGGACTGGCGCTACAGAATCGCGAACAAAGAACTGTACCAAATAACAGAAACTGTATCACTTTCAACAACAGATTCAAAAGTTGACAAAACTAAAATAAATAAACAGAGAGGCGTTGTCGATTAAATCTAACAAAACTTGTCTGAATGCATTTTTGCTGTCTAAATAGTCATTATACATCTCTCACTTTCTCTCTCTTTCACTCTCTCCTTTTTCTCTCTTGCTTTCTCGTATGCTCTGTCTTTCTTTCTCTATCTCGTTCTCTCTCACTACCTCTTTCTCTCTCTCTCTCTCTCTCTCTCTCCTGCTTTCTCATATGCTATGTTTCTCTTTCTATCTATCTCTCTTTTTCTCTGTCTGTCTGTCTGTCTGTCTCTCTCTCTCTCTCTTGGCAACGAACATTAGGGCTGGCGCTACAGAATCACGAACAAAGGAATGTACCAGATAACAGAAGTCATATCACTTGAGGTCTTTCAACAGCAGATTCAAAAGTTGACAATTACAAAACTAAAATAAACAGAGAGGCGTTGTCGGTTATATCTCACAAAACTTGTCTGAATGAATTCTTGATGTCTAAATAATCATTATACATCTCTCACTCTCTCTTTCTCTCCCTTTCACCCTCTTCTTTTTTTATCTCTCGCTTTTTCTCTTTGCTCTCTCCCTTTCTTTTTCACTCCCTCTCTTTCTCTCTTACTCTCTCTTTCCTTCTCAATCTGTAAACTACAACAGTTTTCTCAGATCAATGGTTACAAACTGCTTCGAATGAATAAATAATGTATGTCTTAGTGAGAACCATCTTTCTTCCAACCTTGGAGTCTGGCGCTACAGAATCCCAAACAAAGAACTGTGCCAAATAACAGAAACCATATGACTTGAAGACCTTCAGCAGCAGCAACAACTAAAATGGATAGCACACGTAACTCAAAGAGAAAATAATGACATAATCAAGATGTTGATGTCCTACACTACTTCAAACACTGGAAAGAACAATAAGACTTAATGGACTTAAGAAACCTATCTTCCAGAAAAATTAATAGAAAGATTTTATTAATTTTAATTTTATTATTTAATTTTGACTGTTAGTTCAATGGATGCCAAATGTTTCCTTATAAGGAAATTGCAGTAGAGTTGAACGATAGGTACTGTTACAAGAAATCATTGCTTTTATTAAAGGAACAGGCTATTTTATCGGTCTCTGTAAAATAAACAAACATGCTTTTATGCTTATTTTACTGGCTTCAGTAAAATAAACCTTCAGGCTATTTTGCTGGTAAATATTTTTATAATTATGAAGACAGTCAATGTTAAATATGACACACAGATTTAACTCGGAAATTTATTTATATTCACCGTCAATTATTAAGACAATTTAAAGTCTTTTCCACCATCAATTCTTAAAATACAATGGTTAAAACATTAAGTGCAGAAGGAGAGTGTGTTCATGTGCTATAGTCTTTAATCGAACGCCACCTAACGTCCATCCATGGACTTATTTGACAACAGGAGAAAATCCTGAAAAGGTATAACAGATATTCCTCGTTCATTCTATTAAATAAACGACATTTAAATGAAGAATTGTTGCCTAAATATACAATGTTAATCACATTAACTGCCAAAGGTCAATTACAAAATCTGATTTTTTTAAGCATTTCACCCCAAACAAGGAGGGAGTGCCACTAGCATGCAAGGGATTACAGAGAGTGAAAGTAAGAGTAAAGAGGGATGTTTGAGGAAAGCATCACGGGGATCAAGGTCAAGGCATCAGAAGATGTTGTCTGACATTATACTTGAAGCTTTAAGATTATGGTTATCAGGGAAGCAAGTAAGAGGAAGGGAGTTCTACTGACGGGAAGTGCGAGAGAAGAAGCTGTTGGAGTAGAAGAGGCCGATACATTTAACTGTTTCGACAGTAAAAGGGTGGGACCGAGATGCCAACCCTTAAACACGCTTAAATTGATGCAGATGCGGCACCAGTGAAAGTAGCGTGTCAGAGCAGTTGGCATGACAATATTTGGAGAAAAGACAGATGGAAGCCACATCACGTCTTTGAGAAAGTGATTGGAGTCGAGATGTCAGGTCAGGACCTATCACACTGCATATCCTTCTTTGCACGTAATAATTTTTTTATGAGTTGATCTATAGCTTCAACTGAAATCTTAACATTGTTTTTTTTTGTCATCCGTTAGGACTTCAATGGTCTAGGTGTGCTTAAGTTGTCGTGACTACACATGCGCATGAATAAGAGACCCTGGAAGTTTAAAAATTTAGAAATTATTTCTTTTATATGTATTGGAGAAACTTCAACATGTTTAAATAAAAGATTATATGAACACAAAAGAGGCGTTTAAAAAACCAAACTCATTTTGTGTCCAGGTTCTTACAACGTTTCGTGGAATCTTCCACAACAAGCCAGTTAAGCCCTGCTAGGAAATGCACTATTCCTGTTGTAATTTTCACCATCACAATCTTACAAAATATATAACAAGCATTCATTGATTAATCTACTCAAAACTAGCTCGCTGATTGGTCAGTTCCGACCAATCAGATATCCTGCACGCGAGGAATGAAATTTACCGCGTTTTCCATCTGAGCCAGTCACGTGATTCATGATCATATATAAACAGAACACGTGTAAGCTCCCTGTTGTTTCTTTTCATTCATCTCTCTCGCGTCTCATTTCTTGCTACCAAGATGTAATCTTCAAGAACTCCCGTCTTAACTAATGCATTCAGACGTTAAAGACCATTACCAACATTCACGCAAGTACGAACTCTGAAACCTCTTCTGAACTTTTACCAACTTGTACAATACATAATTCCAAACATGCTAAAGAAACTTTATTCTTTCTAGACTACAGTTTAATAATTACTTTCACTTTATGAACTTAGGTACAAATATTACCTAATCTAAGAGACACAACTCTGTTTAACCTTTACACTCAGTATTCATGCATATATCAAACAATAATAAATTCAATTGTTACGTTTTGAAACAATATGTTTATGAAGCATTATTCTCTGTCTTGTATTAATTGTTGTGGATGGAAGATAATTGAACACACACAATTTTAAGCCTTCTGATAATTCAAACCTTCTATTCCTCTCCAACACACATCACACATCCGCAACAGTTTCACCATTCTTGGCAGATTTCCCATTATCTCAATGTTGGATATTTAGCAAAAAAGATGATGGAAACAAAAGGGAAAAGAATCTAGATGAAATTGGCGAGATTGTATGAAGAAAAAAAAATTCTTTCTAAATTTTAAAACTCCCAGCGTCTCTGTCTCATGCGCATGTGTAATCGCAACAGTTTAAACAAACCCAGTTCGATGAAGTCCAAACCGATGAAACGTATCACAAAATATTTCACCATTTTGTCATACATCTTTTCTTTCAAAACTGTTCTTGATACGTAGAATTTAAATAAAAATTTATATATCGTTATCCCAATTTGGAAACGACGTTCTGTACTGCTTGACATTCCCTCCAGAAGTTCCAATACGAACATTTCAGAGTTTTGGGGTGCAGAGGATTCGGAAAGATTTGGACAAGTCTAATGTTGATTGGCGTTTGATCAGCGAAGGTGTTTGGAGTGATCACTAGTAATGGCGACGTTATGCCTTCATTCATCTTCCCACAGGGCCTCAGACTCAACATGGAGGCCTACATCAAGTATATTGAGGAAGTAGTGCTGTCCTAGATCAAGAGGGTGGCTGCTGGAGGAGCCTGTGTCTGGCAAAAGGGCTCTATACAATGTTTCTACTGACGAGTGTCCTTAGAAACAAAGAAAAGATTGTTGGACGGCTATGTAATATCTGATCTCCTATATGGCAGTGAATGCTGGACAATCTCTTCACAGATGAAGAAGAGAATTGAAGTGACAGAGATGTTGTTCTACTGACGAGTGTCCTTAGAAACAAAGAAAAGAGTGTTGGACGGATATGTAATATCTAATCTCCTATATGGTAGTGAATGCTGGACAATCTCCTCACAGATGAAGAAGAGACTTGAAGCGACAGAGATGTGGTTCTACTGACGAGTGTCCTTAGAAACAAAGAAAAGAGTATTGGAAGGCTATGTAATATCTAATCTCCTATATGGCAGTGAATGCTGGACAATCTCTTCACAGATGAAGAAGAGATTCGAAGTGACAGAGATGTTGTTCTACTGACGAGTGTCCTTAGAAACAAAGAAAAGAGTGTTGGACGGCTATGTAATATCTGATCTCCTATATGGCAGTGAATGCTGGACAATCTCCTCACAGATGAAGAAGAGACTTGAAGCGACAGAGATGTGGTTCTACTGACGAGTGTCCTTAGAAACAAAGAAAAGAGTGTTGGACGGCTATGTAATATCTAATCTCCTATATGGCAGTGATTGCTGGACAATCTCTTCACAGATGAAGAAGAGACTTGAAGCGACAGAGATGTGGTTCTACTGCCGAGTGTCCTTAGAAACAAAGAAAAGAGTGTTGGACGGCTATGTAATATCTAATCTCCTATATGGCAGTGATTGCTGGACAATCTCTTCACAGATGAAGAAGAGACTTGAAGCGACAGAGATGTGGTTCTACTGCCGAGTATCCCCAGAAACAAAGAGAAGAATGTTGTACGGCTATCTAATATATAATCTATATCAATAGTGAATGTTGGACAATTCCCTCACTTATGTAGCAACATAGACTGCGCAAAGGCATTCAACAAACTACGCCACAAGTACCTGCTAGAAATGCTCTGCAACCTTGATATGTTCGGGAAAGATATCAGAATAATCAAGAACTGGCAGCAAACGGCATGCATTCGCATCGAGAATGAGCTCAGCGAATATACAAACATAGAAAGAGGTGTAAGGCAAGGATGTGGCTTCTCACCGAACTTACTCAACCTATACAGCGAGGCAATTCTGAGGGAACTGGAGATTCTAACAAGATTCATCATTAGCAGCCATAACCTTACCAACATAAGATATGCAGATGACACGGTACTGATAGCAGACACGGAAAAGAAACTACAAAACCTCCTACAGAAGGTAACGGAGGAGAGCGAGAAGAAAGGACTAAACATAAACTACAAGAAGACAGAATGCATGGTCATCAGTAAAAGGATGAGCCCAAAATGCGATTTGCAGGTCGGGGACAATAAAATCAAACATGTGCGGAAGTTTAAGTATCTGGGAAGTGCTCTGACGGAGGACGGTAGGTGCGACGCTGAGATCCGAAGACAGATTGGGATGGCCACGGGTGTATTCCAGAAGCAGGGCAGACTACTGCGAAACAGAAGGATTTCTATAGAGAAAAAGAAAAGAGTACTGAGCTGCTACGTGACATCTGTCCTCCTACACGGCAGCGAATGTTGGACGGTATCCTCAGGGATGAAGAAGAGACACGAGGCGGCGGAGATGTGGTTCTGCAGAAGGATGCTGAGGATATCATGGACCGAGCATGTGAGCAACGATGAGGTTTTGGAGAGGATGCAAGCGAGGAGGAAGCTTATGCTTAACATAAGGAAGAGGCAGATGAAATTTTCGGGATACGTGATGAGAAAGGAGGGCCTGGAGAATCTGATACTCACGGGACGAATAGAGAGAAAAAGAGATAGGGAAAAGCAGCGCATGACGAACGTGGCGGGCTTGGGCAGGTGGAGGTGGTGCGTGGTCTGGGGGAGTTCGGAGAAACACAAAACCTGTTGAGTACCACAAGGGATAGGGGAAGTTGAGGGCCATGATAGCCTACGTCCTGAAAGGACACGGCACATAAAAAGAAAAAGAAATAAAGCAACATAAGTGTTATGGGATCTAACCCATAATAATAATAATAATAATAATAATAATAATAATGGACTATTCCATACTTAATAAATACTGCGCCTCAGGAGTAGGCAAGGAGTCAGTAGTTCAAGTCGAGTCAAGAGTCGAGTCAGAGGCAGTCCGAAACAGAGTCGCGCTCAAACAATTACTGCAAGACATTGGAATAGTGATACTGGTCGAGACTACATTGTTCTCTCTACTAAACCTGATTGTTTATACTAACACTTCTCCTTCTCTGTATATATTCCTGTTTGTAATATATCTGTATTATTCCATACCTGTGTTCGAGTTCTTCTTTAGTGGTTCTACCTTGGACTATCACCGTGGTACAAGGAACCGGACCATAACAATAAGGCAACTTGGAACAATATAAAAGTGGTTCTACAGTCGGATGCTGAGAATATTATTGAGTGATCATGTGAGCAACCTTTTAGAAAAATTGAAGCAAAAAAGCACTTATACTTAAGTTTTGAAAGAAACAGCTGAAATTTCTACGGCATATAATGAGGAAAAAGGCTGGGAAAATTTGACACTCATGTGGCATTGTAACTAGAAAATCATTCTAAGTTGCATTTTCACTAGAACACATCTTTTTTGCCCAATAATGAAACATGTTTTTCAAGATAGGAACACGTTAGTCACATTTTAATGTTAAACCCTAAAGACACAAAAATACTTTGTTTTGTAAATAAATATTTATGAAGAATGCTATAATGTTGCAATGAAAACTATACTAAACAACTTTTAAAACATCAAACATATTTCAAGTTCACACTTCAGAATTGTTTAAATTAGCATAGTTTTTATCAAATATACTAGTGTAGTGTTGCACCTCGCCGTGGTGTAATGGCTAGAAAGCTTGTCTTGCTAGATCATTTACGACTGAGTAGTGAATTCAATTCTCACTAGGTGCCCCACACCTTCGGCCTTGTGCCACATCTAGGCCGCGCTTAGAAAATCACTATACTAGTGTAGTGTATGACTCACCCCAGATTATGCCAAAATGGCATTTGCCCTCAATGTCAAATCAGACCTTTAAAGAAGCCAGGTACATCTGCAGGGTGACCTCCAGGATGACTTCCTAGCTAAGTGCAGATCCACATTTCACACGGTGTCAGTAAACGTCCCCTACAGGTAAATGCGTAGTCAACCCAGCTGCACATAGGATGTACACCTATGATAAAAATCATGACAGGTAGATATATAAACACCCACCCTAGAGGCAGACAGTTTCATTTATCTATAGAAGAATGTAGATTTTACATTCGAGAAAGGCCCCAGAATCAAGGTAATATAGTGGATGTGTCAAAATATTATATCTTAATTCATCCTGGCAACATGTGGATGAGCATTATCAGGAAGCAGGATTCGAAGATATAAATGAAGAATTCATTTTCTTAAGAGACTTCGCTCCCAAACCAAAATGACCATTTCGACATATTTGCATCGATACCTGTGAATGACGTTAGGTATGAAATTAAAATTAATAAAGATAACGGATTAATTAAAGTTATGGATTTATTGATCAACTGCTGCCAAATATAAGCCTAAGATCGGAAAGATGAATTTTTGAATCTCATGGAATAGTCTTTCTTCACTTATAAATATTATCTGATAATCTACCAAAGCTGATGTTCAAAAACATTCAATGATGACAGATAAAAGAAAGTGGGAATATTTAAATTGAATTATTGCTAAGACTCGTTTGCTATTTTTGAAGAACACATGCTTCATTAAATTTGGAAGTTACATTCTGGTTTCAATCAAACTGATTTTCAGCATAACAAAACTATTTTCAGATATTCCCAAAAGAAATATTTCATAAATTTATACATTCTTTGAGTAAATAAAATACCATTCCAGTGAGAGGATAAATTCCTCAAAGTTTCTGTTGAGTTGATTTACAAACACGTTGCTAAGGTGGGGAGATTAACCTCCAAGAAAAATCATTTGCAAACCTATCCACGTAAAAATTATGGAAATTCTTACAATATAAACCATTCACTGAATATATTCCCAGTGCTCTAAACTGTTTTCAATTTCCATCTATAGACTTGGTCAATAAAAAAAAATTTATTGCAGATCATAAAAAGAAATTGTTCCTTTTTACTTATTTTTTTTTAATGTCAATCTGAGAACAGGTCACTATTACCATGAACTGGGTATTAAAATTTACATAAATAGCATAAAATAATTTTATCTGCACACCCCTGTGACTTAGATATCGCCACCCCCACATCTCAAAACTGGTGAAACTCATATTGCTCATAGACTGTTATCATGTTATATATATATATATATATATATATATACTGACAAGTGTCCTTAGAAACAAAGAAAAAAGTGTTGGACGCCTATGTAATATCTAATCTCCTATATGCCAATGAATGCTGGACAATCTCCTCACAGATGAAGAAGAGACTTGAAGCGACAGAGATGTGGTTCTACTGACGAGTGTCCCTAGAAAGAAAGAAAAGAGTGTTGGACGGCTATGTAATATCTAATCGTCTATATGGCAGTGAATGATGGACAATCTCCTCACTTATGAAGCAACATAAGGCAACTTGAAGCAATATAAATGTGGTTCTACAGTAGAATGCTGAGAATACCATGGACTGAACATGGAAGCTCACCTGTGGCCCGCCGGCTCCTGCGACCAGAGGACCGCTGGCGATGCCATCGACGGTCCACCAGCGGGCGAGTAGCGGCTTGCGTTTAGGGTGATGCCAGTAAAATCTTTCCCGTCAGAATCCACTTGCAGATTTATCTACCATTCGTCCATGTATTGAATGCTGGTCTGGGTGCTCCTGCTGTACATCTCGAGGTTCTTGACAAAATCCGAAGATGGATCTGTAATGTAATCGATCCTGACTAAGCATCTTTCTCACCGACGTGGTGTGGCTTCCCTCTGTCTTTTTTATAAATATTTCTATGCCAAATGCTTTAACAAGCTAATTTCCCTGGTTTCACGACTACATGAATTTAATCTATGGTTCTACGTTGTTTCCGTTCTTCATCTTCACCGATATAATTAGTTTCCAACTAGGCATTCATGCAGGTGACACTGCTATTTATTCCTATCTCGATAGAAAATCTGTCAGATCTGACAGAGTAAACTTGGCAGCTGCTCTTGAAACTGGGACCGAAAATGGCTTGTAAATTGAGGCAGAAAATTGCTTGTAAATTTTAACGCCACTAAAAGAAAACTGCTTTCATTTAGCCATCATAGTTAACCTTTTCTGTCTGCCATCAGCATGGCTGATGCTAGACTCCTGGAGAGCAACACAGTGTGCTTTCTTGGTCTCATGTTTTCCACTGACTTGAAGTAGAGCGACTACATCAATTCAATAGCTGCATCTACTGCAAGGAAGTTTGGATCATTGTGTCTTGCCAGAAAAATTTTATCATTAGAGTCCATGCACGTTAATAAATGCTGCCATATCTAGTCTCCTGCTGTACATCTCGAGATACTTGACAAAATCCAAAGAAGTATTTGTAATGTAATCGATCCTGACCTGGCATCTCGACTTCATTCATCCGAGCATTGAATCCTGTTGTCATATCTGGTCTGGTGTTCCTGCTATTCATCTTGACGTTCTTAACAAAATCCAAAGAAGGATCTGTAATGTAATCGATCCTGACCTGGTATCTCGACTTCATTCATCCGAGCATTGAATCCTGTTGTCATATCTGGTCTGGTGCTCTTGCTGTACATCTCGAGATTCTTGACAAAATCCAAAGAAGGATCTGTAATGTAATCGATCCTGACCTGGTATCTCGACTTCATTCATCCGAGCATTGAATACTGCTGCCATATCTGGTCTGGTGTTCCTGCTATTCATCTCGAGATTCTTGACAAAATCCAAAGAAGGATCTGCAATGTAATTGATCCTGACCTGGCATCTCAACTTCATTCATCCGAACATTGAATACTGCTGCCATATCTGGTCTGGTGTTCCTGCTATTCATCTCGAGATTCTTCAAAATCAAAGAAGGATCTGCAATGTAATTGACCTGGCAAAATTCATCCGAACATTGAATACTGCTGCCATATCTGGGATCTTGACAAAATCCAAAGAAGGATCTGCAATGTAATTGATCCTGACCTGGCATCTCAACTTCATTCATCCGAACATTGAATACTGCTGCCATATCTGGTCTGGTGTTCCTGCTATTCATCTCGAGATTCTTGACAAAATCCAAAGAAGGATCTACAATGTAATTGATTCTGACTTAGCATCTCGAATTCAATCACTTTCTCACCGACGTGGCGTGGATTCCCTCTGTCTGTTCTCCAAATATTTTCATGGCAACTGCTGTGATGAGGTTCTTTCCCCGGAAAAAACATAAATTTAAGAATGCTACTAGATTGTCAACTAAGTCTCAACATTTTACTATTGAATTAGCTAGATTTAACTACCACTTCTATTCCAGCAGTTTCTTTTTATCGCACATCCGACCTGTGGAACTCCCTTCCAATCTGTTGCTTCCATGATAACTATAATCTTCTAAAATTAAAATGCAATATCAATGGCCATCTTCTGTCTTCTTATAACCTGTTTCTTTTTTGTCCTTTCCTCAATCCTCCCCATTCTTGGTCTTCTCTTTTACTTTCACTTTCACTTTCACTCCCTGTAACCCGCTGCGTTCTAGTGGCTTTATCGCCATGCTTGGGGTGAAAAAAATAGCCCAGCGTTAGAATTTGAACTCAGTTTTTTAGTTCCATTTTTCGTACTGTTAACCTTTAATCTACCTGATGCCTGCACTGGATCTGAAAATAAGAATATGTGTCTGAAAAGGTAACCATATGAAAAAGGAATTTGTTTTCAGAAGTTTAGATCATTCATTTTTTCAAAATAACCAATTAATTATTGCCTCAGATTTTGACCTTTCAATATAACACTGGAATGTATATGTAAAGTTTTGGGTAACATGGAAGTGAAAAATGGGACTGACAATTTTTAAATTGTGCTTACATTTTGTGACAAATAATTAAGAAAGATTTTATTTCATACACAGGGGAAATGATTTCAAAATGTTAGCTTAAGTTTTCGTGGAAATATTTAAATGTAAAATTTTTTCATTCGTTTGTCAAGTCAATGGAAACTAATGAAAGTTTTGTTCTAAACCTAAATATCAAAGCAATTGATACAACTAGAGTAGATAGATAGATAGATAGATAGATAGATAGATAGATAGATAGATAGATAGATCGATCGATCGATCGGGGTTTCATGCAGTTCTTGCAATCTTCAGTTGCAAATATGTTCTAACCGTCATGGAGTTCACATTCTCGTGGTGATGATTCAAAATTGTGTGTTAAAACTTGTTTATTAATTATTGTTGCGTAAAATATTAGAATTAACTATTTATAAATTATATCATTCAAATTCTTAAGTTTGAAAGGCGAAGAATTAAAAGAATGAATTTTAAAAATTTATAAAATTATCTAAATTTAAATTTGGATTCAAAAGTAATCAAGGGAGATAACTCTATTTTTGCATTAAATACCCTAGTTATAACAATTAACTTAACCTAGAACACAGGATGGAAATATAATATAAGGGTGCAAATATAAAAAATAATAATTGGTCTGGACTATAAACCTAATGTACTTATAAAGGTGAAATTATATATATATACCCATTATAAACTAATCACGTATATTAATATTGAATTGTGTGTATAGATATATAAGAAATGTCATTAATGATTGGTTCTAAGAATATTAAATGTTGTTGCATATTAATATTCGTAAAATCTATTTTACAATCTCTTTTCATTGGGGTCAATGTGTTTGAGCAGTTGCTTGGGTTTATAGATACATGTAGACATTAATTCAGACCTTATGTCCAGCAAGTTAGGTTTATTTGTTTTAATATAATAAGCTTCTCCAACAAGAACCTGTCTCCCTTTCCATTGTACGGCTTAGCTTTCGCGATTATCTCCCAGCTAATGGTTGGGTTCTTTTGGTATTTTTTTTAATCGCCAAATATACTTTGAAAGCGTTGTCAAGATTTTGTATTTGATATTTTGATATATATATATTGATATTCACTGTCATTTTGTGGTGGGAAAAACGCGGATTCAAAGTAATGCTTCACATCATTGACTGATTTGACGCTAGCTCTGTATATAATGCATTCAGTTATGCACTGACCATTTAATGGGCGGGTTACGTTTTTACGGAAATTACATTGACTTTTAGTAGGATTATTTTTTAGTGTTTTGCTTGTGAGCTTGCTTAATACATTATTGTTATGTTGGGATATGTAATTATCTATGTTTTTTGTACAGCTACAGCTTACCTTAATATTATTTTTGTTAAAAATATTTTTTAGTGTTGGAGAATGACCAAAGTGTTTGTGAATTAAATCCAGGAAAATTCTACCTTGGTTTTGACATTACTGTTGTATGGCGGGTTGAATCATATAATGTTAGGTTTGCGTTGTTTTAGCTTATTTTTTTATCTTTGTTATCTTTTCTTACTACATACTCCAATTTCATATTATGGTTACTATATTGTAGCACTTTGTTATATCTAGCTTTATTATCGTCGAATACTTCTTTGTTACTGGAGTTGGTCGATAATCTATATTGTAATGATTTGTGCAAATTGTCGAGTATTCTTTTATGGTGGTTGGATCTTCTGTTGATGTACCTGTGGTTGTATAAATTCTTAGTATATGGTTTGTACATACCCTTATTCAGGTCAAATGTAATGTCTAGAAAATCGATCACTTTAACATTGGTATTGGTCCTAATGTTTAGTTTATGGTCCTTAAAGAATTTGGTTAGGTCCCTTCTTATCCAGTCTGCTTGTCTTGGTCTAAGTTTACGAAGGAGAATTATCCCTTCGTTTCTGTATATACCGATGTTTTGTTTATTTTTATATCAGAGATAAATCTGAGTCTCCCTAGTAACAGCATCCCAACAAATTCACATGCTTCTACAGAATCGTGTGCTCCCACGGAAAGGCCAAAGTCTTGGTCATCTTTCTTAGTTCATAGAGTTCCGTCATGGTATAAAATCGCTTTCTGTGACTTTCTTATGATATTTACATGGTGGTCGGAAATATAGAAATAGTTCGTTGCTAAATTAATAGCGGCCATCAATAGATCTTCCGTGATTGATAGGTAGAAGTCGCAGATATCGAACTGTAAAAATGTGCATTCTGCTTTCTTATTTATTTTACTGAACCATTCGATAGCTTCGGCTGTATTTTGCCACTGATTGACATCTAAAGCCGTTTTAGTATACTTACATACATTCTCTTTCCATAATGGTTTTGCTGATAATACCGTGTTGATTTTGGATGGGCTGAGTAGTCGGTATTGTGGGTTGTTTAGGAAATTCTCCTTGTAGTCTTTAATCGTAAAGAAAACCTGTTCTACACAACAATAATTAAATAAACAAGTTTTAACACACAATTTTGAATCATCACCACGAGAACGCGAACTCCATAAAGGTTAAGACATATTTGCTCCTGAAGATTCCAAGAACTTCATGAAACCCCGAGGCGTGCTATAGACGTTGGATATTATATGTATATTCACTAATATATATATATATATATATATATATATATATATATATAATATCAGTTCACTCCAGCAAGGCAATAAAGCCACTAGGAGGGTTACTGAATATTAAAGAATATGAGAAAAAAATACTATTAAAAGGAGAGGACAACAAAAGAACAAGAATTAAGAAGAAAACTATTGACATTGGATTTAAATTTTTAAAGATCAAAGTTGACTGGGAAGCAAGAAGCAAGAAGCAAGAGAGTTTCACAGGTGAGAAGTGCGATAGAAGAAGCTGTTAGCATATAACTTGCACTTACATCTAGCCATTTTAAATGTAAAATGATGAGACCTTGCTGACAATCTAGTACTGATTTAGTCTGAGAAGAGATGGATACATGCCTTTCCCATGTTGATAAATAACATATTTAGTAATTCTTTTTGTTTTATTTTACGGTTTTTCTTTACTTATATAAGAATTATGCATGAATAATTTCTGATTTACAGACATTGCAAATCCAATTCCTTCATAGGTGAAGCCGTAATCACCAAGCCTTGCAATTGAGGATTGTTGAGGGGATTTAACTCATAATTGTGGCAGTTGACTCTGAAGAGTTCATCCGCCCTTGTTCCTTGTGCTGCTGGGGTTCTACTTACCCTCCTCACAAACTAGAGTCTAGTTGGAGAGCCAGTTTAGTTGTTGACTACTCATGTTTTGTATTAAGTTTACCTTTTCCAAGACTGGTTGCTACCCAAGGCTAAAGGATCCAGTCTGTCCTGCTATTTACTCATTGCAAGATGAGATGAATCTATAATTTTCCTAAGAGTATCCGCATGTCAGTGAATGCAACGAAGTTGACTGGAAATCGAACTACTGTCTATAGCAATAAGAAAGAATGCCGGATTAAAAAATCCATTTAAAATTACTAGAGTTAGATGTGTAAAATCTCGTTAAAAATTTTAGAAAAAAATTCAATAGATTTAAATAGTGTCACTAAAGTTTCTCAATTCTGTGCAAAAGTAGAACATTACACGAACTTCAACTTCAAATTCCCGCATTAACATTTATTAATCAATCAACGACGTTGTCTCAAATGCCTATTAAAAAGCAGATAACCATTCTTGTCGTTTGCTACTGTTGAAACTTGACTAATGCATGGAATAATAATACAACACAAAATGTACTTAGAACAAAATGTATTGAAACAAGAAAGTGTACACAATATTTACATATAGTCTTTTGTATATTCTTGGGAAGACCGTTCCTGGAGAATGTGTTGACTTAGTCGCAGTCGGGCAGAGTCTCTGGATTGAATCTCTTGATTCCTCCCCTCGTCTTCCCGGTACCAACCATATTTATGTGGTCGGTACTCCACTATGTAAATTAGGTGGATCCTACCACAACAGCTACAAAAATTGCAAGATCACAACCAGAAAATGATTAACAATCTTTTCCCTCATAAAAATCGAAATTAAATCTAGTGAAGTATATTTATTAACCAATAAAACTTATGAGATTAATAATCTAACATTTAACTTTCTGTGACCCGATTTTTTCTTATAAATAGCATAACTTAAATTAATAAAGTAGTCTTCAGTATAAATCGACCGAGATATTGCAAACAATAATGAATTGTCAAATTTTTGCCAACATAAATTAACTTATTGAATACTAAGTTCCTCTTTGTAAATTAATTCTCACTTTAAAAGTATTTTCATGAACCACTTTGTGCAGTTTAAATTACTACAAGACATAAGCAAAGGTTAATTTAGTAGCAGTAGTAGTACAGCTATTATTGGCTGCTGATAAAATTACATCTTACTGTTATGAATTTGCAACAACAGGTTCAAAAAAAAGAAAAGATGGGTTTGCTCAGACAGAAACAAACGACACAGGTGTCGACGAAAAAACACAAGATGAATATTTGTAAATAATTTTAAAAACAAAAACAACAGAATATGGAAAGAGTATGGGATAACAGACGTGAAATCAGTAAAAGGCACTAATCTGATACTGACTGTTAGTCAACCATTCGTGTTTCATGAATTTCAAATGATCATAATGGTAAATAGACAGTATCTCTTTAAAATGTCCAAATAAAATCGGTAGTTCTTCTTTCCGCCATATAAGCTGGACGAATTTGAAATGACAAATGTACTTCGTTTCCCATCTGATAATCGAATTACATCTAAAAAGAAATTGGGATGATTTCTCCGGGTATAATATTCTTTTATTCGCTACACATCAAGTAGTTGAATAAATCCACGGTCTTCGAGAATATCTTTTTTTTATTCACTACATATCATGTATTTAAATAAATCCACGGTCTTCAAGAATAATATAATCCTATTCACTACACATCGAGCACTTGAATAAATGTACGATCTTCGGGGATAATATCTTCTTATTTCTTAAACAATAAGTAATAGAATAAGTTTATAGGTGCATTTCCAATGAGCACTTGATGAGAGAAAAGTTACCCATGACCTATCGTGGTCAGGGATTACAGGGAAACTGAAATTACAATTAAAAAATCCCACTTCATAGCTCATGTCATGTGGTCGTGGGTAACCAACTTTCACTTACTCCCTTAGGAGGTCAATATGTCTAGTTGTCAGGCGACACAGATTCTTTTCCGCCATTTATTAGTCGAAACAGGAAATAAGAAAAGAAAAGAAGGAATAAAGAGGAAACCCAAAGAAAGCGTGTCCCTTAATAAATTGAACATGCGTCTGATTTAACATTCAGTATGGAGGGTCATGTCACAATACACACACATGATATAACGCGAAATCAAGAAATTTTCCTTCACTCTTTACTAACCCACCTGATTACTTTTGTGTTGTTAAAAGAAAGATCAAACATATTTCGTAAGAACTTTGTTTGCGAGAAACTTTGTAATATGTTTCTTTTAGCTTAAAAGAAAACAAAGATTATTTTAATAATCTTACTTATTATAAAACCCAGTTTGTTTGTGTGTGTGTGTGTGTGTGTGTGTGTGTGTGTGTGTGTGTGTGTGTGTGTGTGTGTTTATATATTGGATTGGATTTCCTACATTTTTTCAACCGATTTCAACAAAACTTCACTTTTTTTGGCAGGTAGTGTTTCTTATTGTCTTGCACACTTTTTTCTTTGTTTTCACATTCAGAATGCTTTAAAAATTCCATTTACAAGACAATTGTTTAAAATAAAATTCTATTCAATCGATAGACTAATAACGATTGAAAACAATGTTTTTGTTTGAGTTTGGGTTTGACCAATTCATAAATATATATATATATATATATATATATATATATATATTAAGACATGCGTGTTCGTCAACCTTAAACAATAATCTTTGTCAATTTTATTTTTCAGTCTTTATGATGGTCGATACTTGATCTATCTCTTACTGTTACATCCCCGGGCAACGCCGGGCTCTACTGCTAGTCAATAATAAAATTATTTAAATTTGTAGTGCTGTTTTGAAGATTATTGCTTTTCTTCGATGTAAAAACACCTTTTTCCTGAACGGATGTATAAACACCAACCCCCGAGTCTCTCAAACATCGCAGGCAAGAAAGTAAGGTCCACAATTTGGATAAAGAGATCAAGGAGAGCATATGCACGCACATTGGTCGACAGTTATGAAAATCAAGAGTTTAGTAAATCACGAGCAACATTATCATCAGTTTCATGATTAAGTTTGGTTGAAGGATTGTTAAACAGAGCATCTGGTCAGTTCCCGCGACAAGTCTCGGTTGCATATCAATATATGCGCTAAAAGTTGAGGAGGTTTTTTTATTCAGGTTTAGTGAGTCCAGGGTATTAGACCTGGCGGAACTTATTCATCCCCAGGTCAAAATTGAATGAAGTACAATGTTAAATGAGATATTACGTAATCATTTTATTATCATTTGGCCAGCCATTTACCATGGAAATAAAAAATCATTTGGTCAGCACTTGTTACCATTTGGCCAGTAATTTACATATAAATATAAAACCATTTGGCCAGTATTTGTTATTATTTGGAAAACATTTTGTCATAGCAATAAAAAGTAATTTTGGCAGAATTTGTTAATAATTTCGCCAACATTTTACTATAGAATTACAAAAGAAATCATTTTGACAGCCATCACCATAGAAATCAAAAATAATTTCAGCAACATTTGTTATCATATCTCAAGCATTTTGCCATAGAAATAAAAGATCATTTGGCCAAGAATTTTTATCATTTCGCTAGCATTTTACCATAGAAATAAAAGATGATTTGGCCAGCATTTGTTATCATTTGGCCAGCATTTTACCACAGAAATAAAAAATTCATTTGACCAGCATTTGTTATGATGTGGTCATCATTTGATATAGGTGTCCAGCATTTTACCATAGATATAAAATATCATTTGGCCAACATTTATTAATATTCCGCCAGCATTTTACCATACAAATAAAAAAACGTTTGGTCAGAATTTATTATCATTTGTCCAGCATTTGTTATGGTTGGCCAACATTTTACAAGAGATATAAAAAATCATTCAGCCTACCTCGCCAGCTTTTTATTGTGGAAATAAAACATCATTTCGCCAGCATTTGCTATAATTTCGCCATCATTTTACCATAGAATTATAAAATCATTTCGCCAGCATTTGCTATAATTTTGCCAGCACTTTACCATAGAATTATAAAATCATTTCGCCAGCATTTTACCATAGAAGTATAAAATCATTTCGCCAACATTTGCTATAATTTCGCCAGCATTTTACCATAGAATTATAAAATCATTTCGCCAGCATTTGCTATAATTTCGCCATAATTTTACCATAGAATTATAAAATCATTTCGCCAACATTTGCTATAATTTCGCCAGCATTTTACCATAGAAGTATAAAATCATTTCGCCAGCATTTGCTATAAATTCGCCATAATTTTACCATAGAATTATAAAATCATTTCGCCAACATTTGCTATAATTTCGCCATAATTTTACCATAGAATTATAAAATCATTTCGCTAACATTTGCTATAATTTCACCAGCATTTTAGTACAGAAACAAAAAATCATTTCGCCATAATTTTTTATCCTTTCGACTGCGTTTTACCGTAAAAATAAAAATCCAATAAATGAATAAGCTACCTTTTTGCAGTTTTGTCTCCAATTACTTGTGTTCAAATCAAGGATCAGTGAAACATGATTTTTTGTTTCTTTTCGTGGTTATTGTATCAGTATTTAATATGGCCTCAACGAAGATATGCAGCATTATGGGTAATTGAATCACACCATCTTCTCACATATTTGAGCATAATGAAAATCTGAAAAAACCGCTTAAAGGATAACACTGAACGTGTTTGACACCTGATTTGCTTGACCTACTTGACAGAATGCCTAACTGTTTATGCTTCAGTAGCCTATTCAGTACAAAATCACACATCTTTAAGCCATTAACGTGACTGGAATTCGAACTACTGTCTATAGCAATAAGAAAGAATGTCGGATTAAAAAATCCATTTAAAATTACTAGAGATAGATGTGTAAAATCCCGTTAAAAATTGTAGAAAAAAATTCAATAGATTTAAATAGTGTCACTAAAGTTTCTCAATTCTGTGCAAAAGTAGAACATTACACGAACTTCAACTTTAAATTCCCACATTAACATTTATTAATCAATCAACGACGTTGTCTCAAATGCCTATTAAAAAGCAGATAACCATTCTTGTCGTTTGCTACAAAAATTGAAGGATCACAACCAGAAAATGATTAACAATCTTTTCCCTCATAAAATCGAAATTAAATCTAGGGAAGTATATTTATTAGCCAATAAAACTTATGAGATTAATAAATCTAACATTTAACTTTCTGTGACCCGATTTTTTCTTATAAAGAGCATAACGTAAATTAATAAAGTAGTCTTCAGTATAAATCGACCGAGATATTGCAAACAATAATGAATTGTCAAATTTTTGCCAACTTAAATTAACTTATTGAATACTAAGTTCCTTTTTGTAAATTAATTCTCACTTTTAAAGTATTTTCATGAACCAGTTTGCTTGCACAGTTTAAATTACAACAAGACATAAGCAAGGGTTAATTTAGTAGCAGTAGTACTACAGTTATTAAAATCACATCATACTTTGAATGAAGCAATAATGAAGGCATAACGACTGAAATGGGGTACTTCGACGTGGTGTAATAGTTATCAATCTTGTCCCGCTATATCAGTTACGACTGAATAATGAATTTGATCCTCACTGCGTGCCCCACACTTCCAACCTTAGGCCACATCTAAGGTTCACTTAGAAAATCACTATAACGACTGAAATGTGCTCTCTGTTATTTCTCTCTCTCTCTTCTCTGTCTCTCTTTCTCTCTCTCTCTCTTCTCTCTCTCTCGTTCTCTCTCTCTCTCTGTCTCTCTCTCTCTCTCTTTCTCTCTCTTTACTTCAGTTTCAGTGTGTAGCTGTTATGTTTTTTACTCTTCCTCATTTTGCAAATATGATATCTGTCTTTAATTGCATGTACTTTTTACTGATTTTTGAAAGCCTATATGAAAAATATAATGAAAAATTTAATTCATTGTATAACGCTGAGACACAAGATTTCCTTGTCTATCTCTAACTAGCAGTAGAGCCCGGCGTTGCCCGGGGATGTAACAGTAAGAAATAGATCAAGTATCGACCATCATAAAGACTGAAAAATAAAATTGACAAAGATTATTGTTTAAGGTTGACGGATACGCATGTCTTAATTAGTTTTTTTTGTTGTTTTTTTTAACGAATTGGTCAAACCCAAACTCAAACAAAAACATTGTTTTCAATCGTTATGAGTCTATCGATTGAATAGAATTATATTATAAACAATTGTCTCGTAAATGGAATTTTTAAAGCATTCTGAATGTAAAAATAAAGAAAAAAGTGTGCAAGACAATAAGAAACACTACCTGCCAAAAAAAAACAGTGAAATTTTGTTGAAATCGGTTGAAAAATGTAGGAAATCCGATCCCATATATAAACAAACACACAAACAACCTGGGTTTTATAATAAGTATAACTCGATATGAGTTGTCCCCCTTTCATTCTGGTGACAGAATCGTGTTTTCAAATTGATTTCGTGCAAAAACAATTGTGTTTTTCCAATTTTTGGTGTTATCAGAACCACCGCAAGGTAATTTTACGCAGTCCTGTGAAGTTTTGTTGAAATCAGTTGAAAAATGTAGGAAATCCAATATATAAACGTACAAACACACACACACACACACACACACACACAAACTGGGTTTTATAATAAGTAAGATGTATTTTCTACAATCACAATAAATAATAATGTACTGAAAACATTTAAAATAAAAAGCAACTTTCAACTCAGTATAAAAGGAGGTTTTTTTTCGAAATTTTGAGAAGAGAAAATATCCCTTCTTTTATTCTGAATATTGAAAATGAACATGATTCGAAACTCTAATATCAAATTTGAAAGAAACAATCAATTTCTACAATGACATAAAAGCAAACAACAGAACACAATACAAGGTATATAAATAAGTTTACACAAAATGTTTCTTTTGTTAAGTTAAAAGTCATGATCCAAAGGCAAAATAAATAACACAACTTCCCAATGAATAGAATTAATAAAATTTGTAGTAGAAAGAAAAGGAGTCAAAAATTATATTATGCTATCAGGCAACCAAGTAAACAATAAAAGTAAAGTAAATTCACAGGTAAAAATGGGGCATATCTGGACTGAGGTTATTTACCTCGCCTCCCCACAAGGCAGGATGTGGCACAAGGCCGTTTTTTTGGTGGAGCAATTCGGGGCCCGTAGGCTTGGGCAAAAATTACCCGCAGGCCCTGCATACACGGGTTCGGGTTTGTCTACCTCCATATACGTGACTCTACCCTTCGTCTTGGGTTCCTACCTGTCGAAGGCAGAGAGTTCAACAAGTCAGCTCAAACCACCTGAAACGCTAGATCTGGACTGAGTCAAGTCAAATTGTAAATCGATTTATTTTATTGACTAAGAAAGATATCCCAGCATGCATTTTAGACTTTTGCCAATGAAAGGGGCTGGGTGAAAATTTTGAAGTCATTCTATATGGATTGGAATTCAATACTTTTTTGTATGCCTTATTGTTATCAAGGTAACAATTAAAAAATCACATAAGACTTGTGAGTGAAAAGGTTGTTTTTCTTATGCACATTGACGTTCACCAAAATGTTGTGGGTGTTCCACATCATAGCAGCAGAAATTAGCCTTGTTTTCACGGGAATAAAAGTATACATGAAAGACAGGAAATAAAGCGTACATAAATAACAGGAAAACTATGGTAAATTGAATGTTAATTTTATACAATTTATTTATATTTTGTGTGTATTGGTATGTGTATTCTTTAGGTTACAATAGTTTTATTGTATCTGTGATAAAAGGGAGAATTTACTCCGTGTTATTACACATCATATCACAGAGAGAAGTCACGTCTTGCCAGTACCAAGGTTCGTGGTGAAGAGATTGACTTTAACGTCTTTTGGCAGGATGTCCGTATTTCCGGCAGGAACAGTTTTTGAGAGTATTTTTATTATTTTTAATTTTATTTAATTTATTTTAAACAAAGTTTTATGTTATTGTTTTATTTTATTTATAATTTTCATTATTATTATTATATTATATTTTATTTGTATTTATTTATAATAATAATAATAATAATCCTACAGGCCCATAAAAGAAGATATAAATTATTTTTTAATCATTTCACTACAGCCAGTAAGACACGAGAGGTTAATTAGTGTTAGAAAATACGAGAAAAATGTACTATTAATGAGAAAAAACAATAAAAGAACAATAATGAAAAAGACAGAAGATAACGATTGACATTGCATTTACATTTTTGAAGATCAAAGTTGACAGGAATGCAAGAAGCCGGAAGAGAGTTCCACAAGGGAGAAAAGGAACTATACATCTTTTTGCATCAAAATGTATCAGGACGTAGATAAAGGCGTCCCCGCTGGAACACGTTCATATCTCCGGTTAACTTCGGACATACACATAATTAATAGCTATGTTTTAATATCTTTTCCTTTACTTTCAATTCTGTACACATTAATGTAATTTCTGTTGTTAATACATGCATTTACTTGTTGTTTAAATTCCATGATTTTGTGTTTTATTTTTATCTGGACTCAAATGGGTTCACTAAATTTTGCTTGCGGGACAAATGTTTCAGGAGAAATGAAATATTTACTAAAAAATGTACTCAACAAACAACAAAAGAAATAAGTACCGCGGCAAATTAAACAGATTATTTTGAGTTATTTAAAGGCGGGAACGTGCCTAATACGAGATGCTAGATCAGGACGGATAACATTGCAGACACTTTTTTGTATTCTTTCAAGAATCTCTAAATATATAGCAGAAGCTCCAGACCAGATGTGGCAGCAATATTCAATGCATGGATGAATAGTAGACTTATACATTTGTAAAATAGATTCTGGCAAGAAAAAATAATCTAGAATGACACTATGAACGAACAGTCCTAGCGATTCGTTCAATATAATCTTTCCACTTTATGTCAGCAGAAAACGTTAGCTTAAGAAGGAGCGATGAGTTTTTCTTTTGGGTGTTAGCATCATCCATGCTGATTGAAAACGAAAACGTTCTCTAAGATGATAGAAGTTTAATAGGCTGGTAAACGTATCAGTAGATTGTACAAAGACTTGATTTTTCTTTTTATACTTCCATGCAGATATACTGGCGAAATAGTGTTCAATATTTTTAAACACTCCCTTCTGAACGTTGCAAAATATTGGAAGAACTATTCAGCAGACAGTTTCGAGACAAAACAGAATGAGGTTAACTCTAAATAACATATTTGTACGTAATCTTATTTTTTTTAATTTTACATGGGCAGAAATAGAAAAATATGGAACAAAGCAAGTGCCAAATCTCATCAATCATTTTGTTTGTTAATAATAATACCGCATATACATGAGTATACTATAATTATTTATAATCAGGTTTTTTACGCACTAAATATTGCAGGGGTGGGTCTCACTATACACAGATAATTTCTTTTATGAGTTTACCATGCATTTTTGAAAATCGGTTGCACAATACACAGGTAAATGTTGTTCTTTTGTTTTTTTTTTTGTTGTTTTTTTTTCTGGAAGTTTTTCCTCGTATCATATATTTTACGATAAGTGATTTTTCTCACTATTTCGGGGTACCTTTATACAAAAAAGAATGAAGACTATTTATATCAGGGATGGGCAAACTACGACCCGCGGGCCACATTCATGCGGCTCGCCAAATGTTAGTAAATTCGAAAGAGAAATTTACCAAGTCATGCCAAATAATTGTTACAAGCAATTTGACACCTAATTTTAACAAATTGATAAATGACTGCAGTCAGATACATTATTCTCATTGAGTCATTGACATCCTTCTTTTGCTGACTTACGTTGTTTTTCAAATAAATCTGTTTTATGTGAAGTTACTACTTCAAAATAGCATAATTTTTTTTTCTTTAAACTGAATGACTTTGTTTTCAAACAAATCTGTTTTATGTGAAGTTACTACTTCAAAATAGCAATATTTTTTCTTTAAACTGGATTACTTTGTTTTCAAACAAATGTTTCATGTGAAGTTTCTACTTTAAAATCTAAATTAATTTTTTTCTTTAAATTTCGTTACTTTATATGTGTTTTGAAGTTTCTACTTTAAAATATTAGTAAGAATTTATTTCTTTACGCAGAGTTAATTTGTTTTTCAAATAAATGTTTTCTACTTTATATTAATTAATAAAAAATAATTTTTTTCTTAGAACAAGGTTATTTTATCTTTCAAATGTGTTTCATGTAAATCTTCAACTTAAAAATACTTAATATTTTTCTCTTTAAAGTACTTTAAACTGAGTTATTTTGTCTTTCAAATAAATGCGTTTCATGTGAATCCTCTATAGTACGTTAAAATATTAATTGATAAAAATTAATTTCATTTTTTTCTTTAAAAGCCTTTTTTGTCTATTTTAAATATTAATTATTTTGGGTTAATACACTATGCAGCCCAATAAAATTGTGAATTTTTGAATGTGGCCCTTGGACTGAAAAATTTGCCCACTCCTGATTTATATGCTATAAAATACGTCCAGGGTGATGACCACTACTGCAGTATTATTATCACCCAGGAGCTGGGTTGTAGTGAACAAAACAAGATCTAGATTTAAAAATTCAAATGCTAAGCACTGACTCATTGATTTTGTTAGAAATTAAAAAGACTTGAATTTACAAACTTTGCAAAAGCGAATCCAAAACAAAACTCATGAAATTTCACACCTTGAAATGTTTTTCGGCCAATAGAAAACTAGGAAACACTTAAAAACAAAATTCAAATAATCTTCAATTCTCAGAAACAAAATTCTTTTATGGACCTTTTCGCGAGCCGACGCGAAGTTTGTTCGTCGTCCAATGGAAATCATATCCGGGAGTGAATTCCCAAATGACCTTTTCAAGCCCCACAACTTAATGGATATAGACTTATGTCTGAATTCCTGGGATAAGGATTTATCATTATTTGCATGAGAACTATTGTCCCCATCGATGCTGTTATTACAACATTTCAGCCATTATGCTCTCTAGCCGTCATCAGGTGCTAAACGATCAATGTAACATTCAGGGAATTTCAAACCTTTATTTAATCTACGGTAGTATATTGTTCTTATTTCATTGATTATACCTAGGGATATGATTTGGCGATACAAGTTTTACTAATTAATCCATAACTGGGGGGAAAAGAAGTAGAAGAGTATTTGCCTGCAAGCAAATATAAAGAACCCAACTGGACTTGGAACTCGGATCACTTACAGCACCTGATATTTCCAAGCGGTGACATCTTTAGTTAATGACCAGGCTTGACGTTGCTTAACTTCGGGGATCCTATAGGAACCAGTGTTTCAATATGATGTGACCGTAAATCTATGCAGAGTAAAGTAATTCATTATACATCACCAACATTTGTGTAACTAACAACTTCAGTAAATAAAGCCCGATATTGCCACATCTGCGTATGAGAATATAAGACCCTAGCAGAATAAAAAGCTACATCTGCACTATTCCTATTTGAGGGCTGATCAAGTGATGGCACTGTATATAGATCAAATATAGATCAGAATAGGAAATGTTTATCAATCTATCAGGTCTCGCTTTAGAAAATGAGATATTGATAAAAATGAAGAAAGAAATTCTGGTATACTTATTTTTGTATTGTTTGACTTTCAATGGTTGATCATGTTTCATGTGCATTTGACTTATTAAAGAAGCGTTGGTATAATTTGTGGCTTTCCAAATTCGAGGAGAGGTGCCACATCGAAAGTACTTAATAACAATGTTACCAACTATAAACACACGTCAAAAACATTATATTACATCACCAATCTTTATTAAATTTATTCTTATAGAATCTAACGTAGGTCCTAACCTGGCATTTCGACTTCAGTCACTTTCTCACCGACGTGGCATTGCTTCCCTCTGTCTTTTTTACAAATATTTCCATGGCAACTGCTTTGACGAGCTTTTTCCAATGGTGCCCTGACTACATGAATTTAATCATGCTAATAGATTGGCATCTAGGTCACACCCATTTACTGTTGAAATGCAACCACCATTTCTACTCCAATAATTATATATATATATATATATATATATATATATATATATATATATATTGAAAATGACGTAACACATATAAGTGTTAGACGAAAAAGGTCCCTTTAAAAGAATGCGTTCCGTCATTTTCAATTTTCAAAGCCATATATAAAATATATAGTGCAGTTTTTTTTTTATATATATATATATATATATATATATATAGGTATATAATTATTTATTTAAAAATATGATTCCATCGCTACATAAGAGTTCTCATGTTTCAAGACAAGAGCCGAAAACTTCAATATGATTATTTGTTTCGAAGCTTTCGGCTCTAGTTTTTGAAACATGAGAACTCTTATGTAGCAATGGAATCATATTTTTAAATAAATAATTATATTTAGGCTCTACTTTTGTATCGAGCACTGTTTTTTTAAAAATAATAACAAAAATACTAAAGAACTTTGGATTATTTACCTAACGAGTTCTTTCCTATGTTCTATATATTTTTACACACACACACATACACACACACACACATATATATATATATATATATATATATATAAAGAAATATAGTTCTAAGGCCTGACGATTGCGTCCAGTATGAAACAGCCTGTCGCCTCTGAGTGTTGACTTTAATGTTCACTTTTATATATATATATATATATATATATATATATATATAAAGATTTTGTAGCACAGAAATTCTATATGGCTTTGAAAATGACGGAACGCATTCTTTTAAGGGGCCTTTTTCTTCCAACACTTCTTCAGAAAAATTTGTTGGAGCAACAATAATCAAAACAATGAAATTGAAAAAAAGTAAACACGGTGGGTTGGGATGAATAAGTAACTACGGAATACTAGGATTGGACTTCACTTGATTAACAACCCAGGTTGCGCTTCCGAATATGTTGACGGACCGATTTGTTTTAAAGACTACCTAAGGGACTCCCTTAAAAAAGCCTGCATTAATACTCAAATGTGGGAGAAGAAACCAAAAGATAGAGATGGGTGGGGGTGAGATCGTGCGAGGCCGTGAAAGGCTTTGAGGAAAGAAGGATTGAAAATGCAGAAGTTAAGCGTGCGGCTTGACATATGGAAGAGGTGAAACGGGATCTAAGGAAGACCTGACTTGTAACATCTGTGGCCGTATCTGCTTGTCGAAAGCAGGTATGGCCAGTCATATGAAATCACACAAAAGGTACCTAATGTTGTTCCGTATGACATTCTTGATGATTTTCATGTACCAACTGTGGCAAGGTATGCAGAAATTCTAGCAGCCTAACGAGGTATTTTAAATCAAACAGCCAGTGGTCAGTAACCAACTGACATGTACATCATGTGGCCTGAAGTGCAAATCCGTGCCAGGACTTTAGTGTCATCTTAGACGACACCAACGAAAAGATGAAACGTGTTTAAAAGTGGTCATGTTTGGTCACGAGTGGACTTCCACCATCCACCATATATATATATATATATATATATATATATATAACATTAGGCAGCATATAATTTATATACAAATAGATAATCACGCATAGAATCAATCAGCAATATTGATATATGGATTAACAGTATTTTAATGCATACATTA
>CAHIKZ030000629.1:1382500-1407500 GCA_903632075.3 Acanthosepion pharaonis
TATACAGAAAAAATGAAGAAAAATCCACAGTTTGTAGCATTTACTTTTTTAAAAAGTGCTCAATACAAAGTAGAGCAAAATATTATTGTGTAATATTTATTATAAGAGACTATAATAAGAAATTTTTTAAATCGCTACAAAAAAGCTTTCATATTTCAATACTACGAATGTACTTCCTCAGCCGATGGGAGGTAACTGGTTATAATTTAAGGAAATTTAAAAACAAATCGTTACCACTTTTCTGAAAGTTAAAGTGGGTGCATAACTTTCGGAAAATAGTTAACGATTTGTGGCGATTTAAAATGTTTTTATTACAATCTCTTATATTATAACACACACACACATACACACACACACATATATATATATATATATATATATATATATATATATATATATATACCCTTATGCAAATTAATTGAAACAACTGCTTTAATTTCCTTTCTTTCACCATACAGTCAGTTTTAGACCCACTGGAGTGACAGGGTACAATCGATTTCTATTTTTCTCCTCAGATTAGATTATTTACAGTGGTGTGCAGTAATATGACTCTATTTTCGGAGTGTATGATGAAATTTGGTTGGCCTCGTGATTATATCAGATTTTCATCACACCCAGTTACTATTGTCTCGACTGTCGATTAGATGTCATACGACCATTGTCTGCGATGGACGTTACTCCAAGGGCGCGTACAAAAATTGTAACTCTGCACGAAAGTAAGCAAATCAAAGTAGTATCGACTGTCTCGGAAAGTCTCCTGATTTAAATCCAACCGAGAGTCCGTGGTTAATCTGCGAGGAAAGACTTCGTGGAATGGACATACGAAGTATTAACATGTGCATTGGAAAAAATATGAAAAAAAGTTTATCCGGAAAGTTCATGCTGATTTTTCTCGTTCCTGTTCCAAGGCGTTAGAACACCTCATATTTACTAACAGATATAATATGCTTACATTTTCGATTAGAGCAGACTTCAAACTACCTCTAGGGAAAGAAAGTTTAAAATTACTTAATTTGTGTGAATTTTGAAAATGGAAGATTATAAGGTGCATTGTAGACACTTGAAGATTTTTTTTTACCGTCAAGACAAAAATGCCTCGCAAATAACAAAAAAGATATGTGCTGTGTACGGTGAAGATGTTTTAGTTGACAGAACTGTACGGAAGTGGTTCGCTAAGTTTAGAGTTGATGTTTGTGGCCTTATTGATGGAGAACGCACAGGCAGACCCCCACTACAGATGACGACCAAATGAGGACATTGATTGAGAATAACCCGCATTGCACAACGCGGGAATTGACGGGAACACTAAATGTATCAAAATCCACCATCCATGAGCACTTAGTGAAGCTTACGTACTCAAAATCGCTATGATGTTTGGGTACCACATGATCTGAGTCAAAGAATCTTTTGGATCGCATTTCATCTGTGATTTGCCGTATAAACACAATTAAAATGCACCCTTTTTGAAGCAAATTGTGACGGATGATGAGAAATGGGTCGTTTACAACAATGTTCAGCGAAAAAGTTCCTGAGATAAGTGTTATGGGCCAACTTTAGTAACCTCAAAAGCAGGTTTTCATCCTAAGCTGTGTTATATTACATTGAGCACTATATTATTAACATTATTTTTGCTTACACGGAAGATTTACAAGCAACGACAAACAATTACCATTGTTGACTTGTCCGTATATTGTTTAATATATTGTAATGTAATTGTGATCTTTGATAATGCCTTATGTATGACGAAAGCTTAGATAGGATTAAAAAATATGTATCAGTATTGTGATTTTCTTCTTTTAATGATAATGTTATTAAGCTTACCAGACGATATGAAAAGAATTTGCATAAAATAGACAAAACTTGTCTATATTATTTAATGAAATATGCATCAATGAAAAAATGCTGCCTAAATACACACAATATCTATATCTATATCTATCTATATATATATATTACTTATTATAAAACGCAGATTGTGTGTGTGTGTCTGTACGTTTATATATTGGATCGAATTTCTTACATTTTTCAACCGATTCCAACAAAACTTCACAGGACTGCGTAAAATTACCTTGCGGTGGTTCTGACAGCGCCAAAAATTGGAAAAACACAATTGTTTTTGCAGGAAATCAATTTGAAAACACGATAAAACACGATTCTGTCGCCAGAATGATAGGGGGACAACTCATTTCGAGTTATACTTACCCAGGTTGCTTGTGTGTGTGTGTGTGTGTTCGTTTATATATGGGATAGGATTTCATACATTTTTCAACTGATTTCGACAAAACTTCACTTTTTTTTTTGGCAGGTAGTGTTTCTTATTGTCTTGCACACTTTTTTCTTTATTTTTACTTTCAGAATGCTTTAAAAATTCCATTTACAAGACAATTGATAATAATAAAATTCTATTCAATAGATAGACTCATAACGATTGAAAACAATGTTTTTGTTTGAGTTTGGGTTTGACCAATTCGTAAAAAACCCCCAAAAAAACTAATTAAGACATGCGTGTCCGTCAACCTTAAACAATAATCTTTGTCAATTTTATTTTTCAGTCTTTATGATGGTCGATACTTGATCTATCTCTTACTGTTACATCCCCGGGCAACGCCGGGCTCTACTGCTAGTATATATATATATATATATATATATATATATATATATATATATATATATATAGTATGAAGATAGGTAGCTGATATTATTCCAAAACAGTATTCATCAACATTTCAATCTGTTCGCCTCACTCCACATTTCCTTAATGTTTTTCCATTTTGTGAAAACAGGCCAGTGATGATTAGCAGAAAAAGAGAGTAAATATTCACGGGTTTCTTTTCCCACTGTTTTTCTTTTCCGCCCATAACCAAAGCAAGAAAAAATGTTATACTGCCGTTGGGGTCATGACTGAGTACAAACAATCATCTAAATTTTAAATGCAGATTTTGACAGCTCAAACATTTTTTTAGAAATTCTCTCATGAACACAATCTAAGCATCTATCAACAAAACACGTAACACTAATGGCAGCTCATAGATTATATAATGACTGTAACCATAAAATCTGATTGATTGATTTGTTTACAGTTTAGCAACCGTTTTTGTGGGTTAATTAAAAACATATTTTTGAATTGTATTTTTTTTTTCAAATGAATATTGTATTAAAAATTCCAGGTATAAATATACATTAACAATGATTTTTCCAGATACAAATTTAATAAATTTTTTTTTTCTTTTTTGAGCTGTGTCCTTTCAGGGCGTAGGCGATCATGGCCCTCCACATCCTTCTATCCCTTGTAGATCTTACTAAGTTTTGTCTTTTTGTTGTTTCACCCAGACCCTGTTCTGCCATCCACTTGCTCAACCTCATTGTCACGCGTTGCTTTCCCCTGTCTCTCTATCCGTCCTGTGAGTATCAGATTTTCCCAGCCCTCCTTCCTCATTACTTGTTCTAGAAATTTCAGCTACATCTTCCTGATGTATAAGTTTCCTCTTTGTTTTCATTCTCTCAAAAAACTCGTCGTTGGTTAGATTGTAGAGGTAAAGAGAACAAACACAACCGATATATATATATATATATATATATATATATATATATATATATATATATATATGTGTGTGTGTGTGTGTGTGTATGTGTGTGTGTGTGTGTCTGTGTGTGTCAACAAATATATGTATAAGACAACAATTTTACAAGTGACAAAGACATTAACCTTTGTGTTTGTGAGTGAACGTAAAGAGTTTGTATTTTGGTGAATGTTCGTACGCACGTGTGCGTGTGTGTATAATGTTCACGGCGTCTTCCCACAAGTGTGGAGACGCTATCGTCTAAGAGAGCTTACATTGTAGATGTGTTCGCTGAAATGAAGAAATGAAAACGGTTATTTACCTCACCACCTCTTGACAAATTCGGATCGTTTCTCGGCCTTTTGGCTGAGATTCGATCACGACTACGACTAGTTTGGACTGGCTTCGGCCTGGACCAGCTAAGACAAGCCATGACCAGCTTTGGCTAAGCTCTGACCAGTTTGGACATGCTATAACCAGTTTTGGACCAGTGGCCCGTGAGTGGAAACACTCGGGTCTCCCACGTTAAACCGACCTTGTGTCACATCCTGACTTCGTGGGAGTCAAGTAAATATCTCTTGGCGGATTCGGATCGCTTCTCAGTCCTTTTAGCTGAGATTCGATCACGGCTACATCTAGCTTGGACCGGTTCAGGCCTGGACGAGCTAGGACAAGCCATGACCAGCTTTGACTAAGCTTTGACCAGCTTGGACATGCTATGACCAGTTTTAGACCAGTGGCTCTGAGTGGAAACGCTCGGGTCTCACACGTTAAACCGACCTTGTGTCACATCCTGTCTTAGTGGGAGTCAAGTAAATATCTCTTGGCGGATTCGGATCGCTTCTCAGTCCTTTTGGCTGAGATTCGATCACGGCTACATCTAGCTTGGACAGGCTCAGGCCTGGACCAGCTAGGACAAGCCATGACCAACTTTGACTAAGCTCTGACCAGCTTGGACATGCTATGACCAGTTTTGAACCAGTGGACCGAGTGGAAACGCTCGGGTCTCACACGTTAAACCGACCTTGTGTCATCCTGCCTTAGTGGGAGTCAAGTAAATATCTCTTGGCGGATTCGGATCGTTTCTCGTAGTTTTGGATGAGATTCGATCACGGCTACGACTAGTTTGGACCAGCTCAGGCCTGGACCAGCTAGGACAAGCCATGACCAACTTTGACTAAGCTCTGACCAGCTTGGACATGCTATGACCAGTTTTGGACCAGTGGAACGAGTGGAAACGCTCGGGTCTCACACGTTAAACCGACCTTGTGTCACATCCTGTCTTAGTGGGAGTCAAGTAAATATCTCTTGGCGGATTTGGATCGCTTCTCGGCCTTTTGGCTGAGATTTGATCACGGCTACGTCTAGCTTGGATCGGCTCAGGCCTGGACCAGATGGACAAGCCAAGACCAGCTTTGCCTAAGCTCAGACCAGCTCTGGCCAGCTTGGACTTGCTATGACCAGTTTTGGACCAGTCTTCCACGTTAAACCGATCTTGTATCACATCCTGGCAGTGGGGGTCAAGTAAATATCTCTTGGCGGATTTGGCCTCGGGGTAGAGCGACGAGCTCCCCCTCTCACCTTCGCTGACCACACGAAGCAGTCAAACCTAGCAGCAGCAGCAGCGGGCCGACCCAACTTCAGTAGCAGCAGGACTATACCCGGCTACATGATATGCAATAGTCCTTTTCAGGACTATACCCCGCTACATGATATGCAGTAGTCCTTTTCAGGACTATACCCAACTACATGATTTGCGATAGTCCTTTTCGGGACTAATCTAGCCACATTAGGTACGAATGTCCTTTTTATTAGAACTACCAAGTTGTGATCTTGCACGACTGTCATACCTAGGACGAACGGACTACACCAGCGCCGTCCGCGTCGAGCCTCTCTTCTTAAGCGCAGACGCGCTCTTTACAAAAGGGCAGACATCCGGGGATCGACTGGACCTCGAACATCGCTGTTCCATCTGCCTACTTCCGAGCTGTCGCCTTGAAACCTGACAACGCTCCTTCAACTGACACTCTCTAATTTCACGACCGAACTCCAGCAAACAATTTTCTGTACATACTTTTGCCAGATTATTAAATAAAATTTGGCTTAAACTTTTACATCCTCGCCTTTGTTGTCCTTGCTTCGATCGTATTACCCTACATTATTTTTCTGCTTGCGGAGTTAACAGCACCTGCTTAACGCCGCAACAAGCGTATTTTCATATAGCAGATATCAAAGTGCAATTGGTGTCCTGAGTATCATGTGAATTGTCCCCCAAATTTCACTAAAGGAATGTCCGATTCATTTGGAACACTCACTCCATTTGAAAGATCATAAATCACATTGTCTTACCAAGAGCAGCGTATTTTCAAATAGCAGATGTCAGGGCGCAATTGATATGTGCCTGAGAATTTCCATGATGTGGCATCCCATACCTTTATGCATATACACTCCTATCTTATAACCCATGGTATATCAGTGTAGTTCAGCGAAATTTTGCAGGATACTTTGAATGCTTAGAGACTATACGATAGAAAGATACATAAAGCTAAGTGAGAAATCATATGCCATATTCTAATCTTTCCATATCAGCAACAGAAGACAATGGACCCAGGCTGTTCACATCGCAGGAAACAGATATAGAAGAAAGGTATTTTGGGGTCGCATCACATTGACACACCAGTTCCCGTTCAATCCCTGAAATTAAGCAACATCGAGCCTGATCAGTAAATAGATGGGTGACCATTTGGGAATACCAGTTGCTGTAAACTTGGATGTGTGGGTGGTATAATGGATAATGGCTCGAAATTGTCAATTGGAGAGCTGAGTTCCAATTCCAGTTGGGTTCGTTATATTCCCCTACGTACAAATATTCATTGTAGTGGTAGTGACGGCATATATCAACCTGTACAGTTTTTTTTTTTTTACTTTACAAATGTGTAAGCTTACGGTCAAATCACTCTGAAACACCGGTTCTCGTTCGATCACCGAAGTTAAGCATCGTAGAGCCAGGTCAGTACTTAGATGGGGGACCGCTTGGAAACACCTGGTACTGTAAGCCCCCAAAGTCCAACCCTATTTTATACAGAGTAGGCACTGCTTACCTTGCCTACCCAGACAGCATATCCCGATATATATATATATATATATATATATATATATAGAGAGAGAGAGAGAGAGAGCTGGCTACATGTATTCGACGGTACCCGTCTACCAGGGCAGCTAGCCAATCCCTATTGCAGACACTTGCTCAAGCGCATTTGTGTTTATTCAACACCCATAGAGCCTACCTGTGGTTTATACAGCAACTATGCTGAGCAGACCTTAGTTACAGTTTCTGGGAAAGAGCGAGTTATCTAGCGTGATCAACAGTTTGAACACGGCCAGCATGCTTAAGCCCTTGGTCATGATGACTTGTGACTTCGTGCTAGCACAGCTATCGACGGCACCTATATATATATATATATATATATATATATATATATATATATATATATATGCACCAAAAGAAACAAACACTGAAATATTTGTTTAAATTGTAGAATAAAAAAGTGCTCAATTTCAAGTAGAAAAATCAAACTTGCTGAGTGATTTAATATCTTAAAAAGATAAGAATGCTGACTAGAACACTACTGTGTTTTGACCACGAAGGTCTCATCAGACCACCTGACGAAACCTTGACAGTTGAAACCATGGTAGTGTTCCGGTCATCTTTCATGTTTCAATAAATTGATTGTACTTCTTCAAGAACAATCAAAGTATTGAAACAGGAAAACTTTTGTGTAGCGATTTCAATACGTTTTTATTATAATCTTTTATAATAAAAATTTTCTGCCACGTCATTGTCAAGTACGACCATCACAAGAGGTCATTGATTTGAATGTGCTTTGAACAGTTGTGGCTCTTTAAATCCGACAAACTTTTAAAATATATGACACAAAGATGGCAGACTTGAGAAATATACATTGTGTTGTCATTATGTTTATTTCTGTTAATTTTTTATCATGTCTTTTCAGCCCACCAGGTGATTTTAAAGCTTAATGCTGTTTTGTAGTTGGTTGGCGCTCTGACACAATGACTTCGCAAATGACTCACTGGCGTAGCTGGGGGGGGCGAGGGGGCGGACCGCCCCGGGTACCAGCACAGGAGGGTTGACACTATGTCACCCCCAACAAAATTTTTCGACCAGGCTAAGGTGCCAAAAATAGTCTGAAAACAGTGGTGGAGACACAGGGTTTCGCAGGCGGCCATATGACTCCAAAGAAATAATTTATGACCCCCAGTTTTGTCCCCCCGTCAAAAATTTTCTAATAAATTCTCGGGAAATTTGTGAATAGAAAAAATAGCAATGTTATCAGCTTTTGATTTGAATTGATTATTTTGTGGTATTGGATTTTGTCTTGGATCATACATGTAAACAGTAACATACCGGTCAGTAGAGTAAAGTAGAGGTAGAGCATGTATGAAAATTTAGCTTCAGCTAATCATTCAGCATAGGGTGAATCGGGGTCATTGGGGTGACATTTGAGCGGACCGCCCCGGGTGACGTTTACTCAAGCTACGCTACTGAAATGACTCAGTTTAGCTGTTTTATTCTTTAATTCTTTCACAAACATCCCAAGCAGCCTCCTGTATGTCACCTGTATGGTCTTTGAAGTTCTACATCAAAACATTTTTAATACATGTCTCACTTCAATTTTTCTTCCACAATCCAAGAACTCTTGAAAGGAACTTTTCTATCTAAACTTTCTTCTGCCAGGTACTATAGTCATATATGCACATACACATGCACACACTCACACAAACACACACATCGAACTTGTTGCATTTTGTGCACTTGAGTGCTTAGATCACTTTTTGGAGTTGCAGTTTTGGTTTTCCTTTATCGTCAATGCTGTTGTGTGGATTCCTACTACACACAAAAGACAATGGTTAAATATCGAAAAACATAAGGAAAAATTAATTCCTTTAAATAATCTGTGGAAATAACCACTCTTCACCTGAGGAAGGTTGCAGATCCGAAACTCGTGTATTTAAAAATATGGAAAACCATGCCACAGGTTGACCCCTGCATTGTGAGTGAAATTGGGTAGACAGAACCCTTGGGTGCCGTCAATAGCTGTGCTAGCATGAAGTCACAAGTCATTGTGGCCAAGGGCTTGAGTGTGCTGGTGTTGTTTAAATTGTTGATCATGCTAGATAACTCGGTCTTTCCCAGAAACTGTAACTAAGGTCTGCTCAGCATAGTTGCAGTATAAACCACAGGTGGACTCTGTGGGTGTTGAACAAACACAAACGCATTTGAGCAGGCATCTGCAATAGAGATTGGCTAGGTTATGGAAAACCTGGAAAATATATATATATATATATATATATATATATATATATATTTAAATTTAAATTGTGTATTGTGTATATTTTGGCAGGATGTTTTCATTAAGCCATGTCTCCTTAAATAATTTAGATAAGTTTTGTCTACTTATTTTTAATAAGATCCTCTTGTAATTACGAACAGGTTTCTTAGTATCATTATTAAATGAAGAAAGAAAATTACCATCTTGATACATATTCATTTTATTCTGAGTGCTTCTGACATTAGCTGATGAACACAACAATTTTTTGTCTTAGAAAAAACAAGACACTGATGATGACATTGTAGTAATATCAAAAGTAGTTGGCATGAAGTGTATATGCATCAACATGATAATTTTCTTTTTTCCTTTAATAAGGCTGGGGTGTACAACAGCTGAAACATTGTGAATATGATGATAAATATGAGGAGAACATTCCAAATATTTTAAATAGTGTAAATAATTATGATACCTCATCTCAGAAATATAGATAGATCCTGAAGAAACCCAGAGCATACAATGGCTGAAACGTCATGATCAGGACAATAAAGATGAGGACAACAGTCCAAACAACTTAAATAGTGTAAATAGTTACAATATCTCATTTCAGAAATGTACACAGATATATATATATATATTTAACAAAATAACTCCTGAAGGAGTTGTCTAGCAACACACATGTATAAAGTCGTCTGTGTCAAAATGACAGAGCACCGGATATTATTACAAGATGTTATTTTGACTGGCAATCATCAGTAAAGATTATTGGTGATATGGACACTTAAACCAATATGGCCACTAACTTGATGGCTGTCTACTTGTTAATCAAGTATGACTGTATCTAATGCATGAATATATGAATTAAAACAATTATTACATTGACAGTTTACACTATCACAATAATTTTAATAAAAAATTACACATGCATGTCACGGAAATATGCTTATTTGAGTAAATAAATATATATTTTGTTCAGTGTTTTGCTAGACAATTTTTCTCACCCAAATATATCTTACACATTTATAAGGCTACCATTCAAGTATACATTGAATATTATGACCACATCCAGTCTTGTACTTCTACTACATATTTAGATATTCTTGAGGAGATCTAAGAATAATATGCAATGTTATTGGTCTTGATCTGGCATCACAGCTTCAGTGACTTTTCCACCACCCTAACGTAGCTTACCTGTGCATTTTCTATATATATTTTCATGGCAATTGTTCTGAAAAATTTTCCTCTATGATAATTACACTTTATGAATTTAAGAGCAGTAATAGATTGGCAGCTAGGTTTCTAACATTTTACAGTTGAAATGGCCAGATATAACTGTAAGTTTTATGCTAACAGTTTCTTCTCTCACGTGTCTGGCTCATAGAAGTCTCTTTCAGCTTCTTGCTTTCCAGTGAACTTTGACCTTCACAAATTTAAATGCAATGTTAATCGTTACCTTTTGTCATCTTAATTCCTTTTCATGTATTTTTCCCTCTCTTTAATAATGTTTTTCTTATATTCATACACACTCAGTAACCCCCCTTGCATCTTAGTGGCTTTATTGTCTTGCCTGAGGTGAAATAATTAAAAAAATATGCAAAAGAATATTACTATACACAAATTTAAATGCTGTGCTACAAAATTAAAAATAAATATAAATTATTATGTTTAGAATAAAAAATTTATTAAACAGTGAAATATGTACAAGTGACCTACAAATTGAGTGATCCAGAATAACTCTTAAATCTTGTAAAGGATTTACACTTAATTCCACATATATAATTCAAAATCTCTTGTATCGATTGTGTATTGAGTTCTACATTGATATTGTAAAATTTAACATGTATAGCTAATTCAGGTCTAATTCTACATACTTTATTAAATAAATCTGTAAAAATTATTTTCATGGGCAGTTGAAGTTCCTAGTGTCTTGGCTATGCATATGGTTGTTTGGGCCAGTTGAGAGAGGCTGACATGACTACAAATGTCACACACAGAATGTATATTGTCATAATCAATTGGCAATCCTTTCTTGTAGCCCTTTTCAACGGCATCTATTTTCCTCATAAATATGTTTCCTCCAATTTAATTGGTCATTAGGATCATTCTCCAAATTATCTAGATTGATTTTAAAAACTATCTATGATGTGTCTATTGAATATAAACATGATTATATATATATATATATATATATATATATATATATATATATATATATATATATATATATATATATCCTCTAACTCTTTCCTTTCCTATACAGTTACTCTCTTTTTTTGTCATATCCGGTAAAGTTTAGAATATTCAAAGTTAACCTCTCTTGCTCTCTCTTCTCTCCCCCCCCTGTCATTATATATATATCTCCCTTTCCTCAGAAAAAAACCTTATTTGAAAATCTCTATCATTTTTTTTCTTTTTCTCTATCTTCTTTATTTTTTTTTTTATCTTTTTTATTTTTTTGTCTGGATAAATTTAAATCCATTTATTGTTGTAAAATCTCTTGGTCTGATGATTCAGAATTGATCTGGTTCCATGAAATAGAATATTATTGATGGATTTCTAAGGACTCAGTTTTCATCATTATATATATGTATATATATATATATATATATATATATATATATATATATATATATATATATATATATATATATAATTATTTTTAAAAATAAAAATAAAATAATTATAATATAGGCTCTACTTTTGTATTGAGCACTGTTTTTTAAAATAAAAAAACAAAAATACTCAAGAACATTGGATTATTTACCTAATGAGTTCTTTCCTATTTTCTACATGTTTGCACATATATATATATATATATATATATATATATATATATATATATATATATATATATGGATTATTTCTGCCTAAGATCAAAATCATTTATTGCTTCTTTATTGGTGCAGTGGGGGAGATACTGCTTCAATGGTGACCTCACTGCTTTACTATGAACACGTCAGAAACAGAAGCACACTATAGAATGTGAAATAGTAGAGGAAACAGAACAAATACTATATTTAGATCCCAGCCAAAAGGTTGAGTAAAGTGGTTAGATCCTAGGTAGAGTTCTAAGAACAGTACTCAGATACCTTGATCCTAGGCAGAAATAATCTATATATATATATATACATATATATATATATATATATATATATGTAATCAGGAGCAATCTACCTTGTTCTATGATTACCTCCCTTCAGAGAAATCTTTTGTTTGTAGAGGACTATAAATAGTCACTATGCTTGTTTCAATTATTCTAAGCAGAATAAAACTTCCTTACATCTTCTCTTGCTCTCTTTTTGTTACTACACTATGCTAGTCTATTCTATAATATAAAATACACATGACTTTATATATTTTTCATCACACAACCTATCTCTACATCTTAGTAACAAGGTAGCAGAAAGCCTTACTTGACACCAATAAACGAACATGAATCATATTACTATAACAATGGAATATCTCATCAGTAAGTAGAGAAGAGTATGCTACTAAAACATTGCATTTTCTTATTATCTTAAATAAAAATCCTAAATTACTTCTGCATAAAATTTAACTAATGAAATTAAAAAATTATTTAAATTAAGCCATCATTTTTGATGGTACAGATTATATTCACTTTCTTTGGATATTTTTTATGATTTAAGAAAATAAAATTCTTTCTTCCATGTGACAGATAGTTGTATTAAAAAAATCTGACATTACATTACTTAATCATGATTAATTTCACCTCAAGCAAGATGGGTATGCCACTAGTATGCAAGAGGCTACAGAGAGTGTAAGTAAGGAAAAAGATTGGGTATAGAGATTGAGGAAAGGATAAAAAGAAGAATGGAGATCAAGGCAACAGAAGATGTCAATTGATATTACATTTAAATTTTTCAAGATTATAGTTATAATAGAGAAACAAGTAAGAGGAAGGAAGTTCCACTGTTGGGAAGTGTGAGAAAAGAAGCTGTTGGAGTAGAGGAGGTAGTTACATTTAACTGTTTCGACAATAAAAGAATGGGACTGAGATGCCAACGTAGTAGTATTTATAAAAGAGACAGAGAGAAACCACATTATGCTGGTGAGAAAGTGACTGGAGTTGAGACCCTGAGTCAGGACTGATTTCATTGCATATCTGTACAAAATTATTTCAATATGGCTGCCATTTTTCACCTGTATAGTTAACATTCATTGGATATTTTTAATTTAGATTTAAAAAGCAGAATTGTTTCTTCAGTACAACAATCCAATTGTATAGATAAAAATCCTAGATTACTCATACAGTAAATAAAACCAATTCAACTATGAAATACTTAGATATAGCCATGTTTTTTAACAGTATGGTCATACAATTGAAAATATAAAAGAAAATCGTTTGTTCTCACAGTATCAAACTTAAAAACATTAGATGTTTTTCATCTCATTCTTAATTACAATGTAAAATGAATCCCACTAATTTTTTTGACTGTGACCTTCACACTATATTCATCTTCTTGAACAAAATTCAGCTTTCTCAAGTGACAGCCTGCTTGATACAATTGCATAACAATGTGAATGTCAAACGCCTACAATGTATATCTGTCATATAGTCAAGTGAATGTCAAAGTATTTATTAAGGAAACTACTTCTCTTGTTTTTCACATATTTCCTTACACCTACATTCAGAATTTTTCTTGGTTGCCTACTATGAAATGATAATAAGTTGTTTAGTCTCATAAGCAACTGTTAAAGTGGGGGATCAGTTTTCTATTGTTATTAAGTAATAAATTGAACACCTATCCCCTAAACAGCTACAGAGTTGGGACTTCTAAAAAGTTTTTCAACTTTTTTTTTAAAACTCATTTTGCCTCAAGTAAGGCAGTAATGCCACTAAGGCACAGGAGTTTAAAGGAAGTGAAAAGGAATGAGCAGACTTTAGTGAGGAAAATAAAAATAAATGAACAGGGTTCCAGAAGACAGAATATATCGATTGAGGTTGCATTTATATTTTAAAGATTTTAGGTGGCAGAGAAGCAAGAAACAGGAAGGGAGTTCCACAGGTGAGAAGTGCAAGAAAAAAAAAGTTACAATAGAAGTGGTGGTTGTATCTAGCTTGTTCAACAGCAAAATGGTGAGACCTAGTTGCCAGTCTAGTAGCACACTTAAATCCATGCAGTCGAGGCACTAAGGAGAAAAGCTCAACAGAATAATTGCCATGAAAAAATTTGTAGAAAAGACAGGGAGAAGCCATGTCATATTGGTGAAAAAGTGGCTGAAGTCAAGATGCCAGATCAGGATCGATTATATTACAGATCTTTCTTTGAATTTTGTCAAGAACTTCCAGATGAATAGCAGGAGCACCAGACCAGATATGGCAGCTGTCTTCAATGCTTGGATAAGTGGTAGATTTATAAATGTACAAGATGGATTCTAAGAAGAGAAATTGTCTGTCATGACACAGAGAACCAACTTTTCTAGCAGTAGACCTCTCAATTGATTTCATATAATCACTCCATTTCATGTCAGTCAAAAACATGTGACCAAGAAGACATAGAATTTTGCTTTCCTGTAGTTTAGCATTAGCTATGCTGATGGCAGACAGAAAAAGGTTCTGTGGTGATTAAATGAAAGCAGTTTTATTTTTGAAGGCATTCTGATTTACAGGTCACTACTTGCCCCAATTAACCACTGATTGGAAGTCATTTGCCAGATTTACTTTGTCAGATCTGTTGGACTTGCTACAAAGACAAAAGTAAATAGTTGTATCATCTGCATAAATGCCTAATTAGGAATTGACCAAGAAAAGATTAAAAAAGAAAAAAATTGATGTCAACATTTCATGAGTTAACATAGCAGAGTAATCCCTTTATTGTACATGTTTGATGGCTATTAAAGAAAGCCTGAACCCTACAGTGGTCAGATGTAAATAAATACATTGTTACATCTGTCCGTGATATTCTCTTTAAATCTTCCTTGTTTCTCATATCAGCTGTCTATGATATTCCCTCTATAAAACTTCTATATTTATTAAATGCCCTGTCCATGTTATTCTCTTTAAACTTCCACATTTGTTACATCCAATGTCCATGATATACTCTTTAAATCTTCCTTGTTTCTCATATCAGCTGTCTATGATATTCCCTCTATAAAACTTCTATATTTATTAAATGCCCTGTCCATGTTATTCTCTTTAAACTTCCACATTTGTTACATCCAATGTCCATGATATTCTCTTTATAACAACTTCCTTTTTTCTCACATCTGTCCATGATATACTCTTTATAACTTCCTTGTTCATCACTTCATTTGTCTATGGTATTGTCTTTAAAATTTCCCCACATATCACATACCCTGTCCATGATATTCTAAGCATTCAAAATGTAATGACAAAGGAGGGGAAAAAGGTAAATTCTGCATAATGTGTATTTAAATGCTGATGTTATTATTAAGAAAAATCTTGGAAATTCTGAAACTTCATTTCAAACAGAAAAATTCTGCTGTCTTTTTATTTTAAATATTTTAACAATGATGTACCATTATGCAAGAAAATATAACCAATGTCAGTTCAATCTACAAGAAAAAATAACCAATGTCAGTTCAATCTGCTAGAAGAAATAACCAATGTCAGTTCAATCTGCTAGAAGAAATAACCAATGTCAGTTCAATCTAGAAAAATGCTAGAAGAAAAAAATAACCAATGTCAGTTCAATCTGCTAAAAAAAAATAACCAATAGAAAAAGTTCAATCAGTTGACAGAAAAAATAACCAATGTCAGTTCAATCTTCAATCAGTTCAATCTGCTAGAAAAAATAACCAATGTCAGTTCAATCTGCTCAAGAAAAAATAACCAATGTCAGTTCAATCTGCTAGAAGAAATAACCAATGTTCAGTTCTAGAAAAAATCAATGTCAGTTCAAGAAAAAATAACCAATGTCAGTTCAATCTGCTAGAAGAAATAACCAATGTCAGTTCAATCTGCTAGAAAAAATAACCAATGTCAGTTCAATCTGCTAGAAGAAATAACCAATGTCAGTTCAATCTGCTAGAAGAAATAACCAATGTCAGTTCAATCTGCTAGAAAAAATAACCAAAATCTGCAAAAAAAACCAATGTCAGTTCAATCTGCTAGAAAAAAATAACCAAAAAAAGTTCAACCAATGTCAGTTCAATCTGCTAGAAAAAATAACCAATGTCAGTTCAATCTGCTAGAAAAAATAACCAATGTCAGTTCAATCTGCTAGAAGAAATAACCAATGTCAGTTCAATCTGCTAGAAAAAATAACCAATGTCAGTTCAATCTGCTAGAAAAATAACCTAGTTCAATCTGCTAGAAAAATAACCAATGTCAGTTCAATCTCAGTTCAATCTGCTAGAAGAAATAACCAATGAAATCTGCTAGAAGAAATAACCAATGTCAGTTCAATCTGCTAGAAAAATAACCAATGTCAGTTCAATCTGCTAGAAAAATAACCAATGTCAGTTCAATCTAGAAAAATAACCAATGTCTAGAAAAAATAACCAATGTCAGTTCAATCTGCTAGAAGAAATAACCAATGTCAGTTCAATCTGCAATTTGACAGAAAAATGAATAGTGAATATTAAATATTATATTCTTTGTTATTTGAACATATTTCACTGAATCTTTATTTTTTCAATTTCAATCCCAGTTAAATAACCTTGACATTTAGAAAAAATAACCAATGTCAGCTAAATAACCAATGTCATTCAAAGGATGTTCTACAGGACATGTAAAGGAAATGCAGTTTTGCTAAAAAAATTACAGTTCAATCTGCAAAAAAATTGTTCTAGAAGAAATAAAATGTTGCAATTTGACAGAAAAAAGAAAAACATTAAAATTTATTCTTTTTTTTTGAAAACACTGAATTTTATTTTTTATTTTATTTTATTTATTTATTAGGATGTTTTATTTGCAGTTTTTTTAATTTTTCAAAATGTTTATATAATATAAATTTTATCTTTTTTATTTTATTTTATTTTATTTTATTTATTTATTACTTTTTATTTATTTTTATTTATTTTATTTATTATAACTATTTTTTTAACTTATTTTATTTTTATTTATTATAACATTTTTTAAATTTGTTTTATATATTTTTATTTTTTATTTGATTCATTTTTCATTTTCTTTTTTGTTTTTACTTATTTGTTATTTCTTGTTTTATTTCTTATCTTGTTTATTATATTTATTAGTTTGTTTCTTTTATTTTTTTTTATTTATTATTTTATCTTTTTACTTTATTTTATTTTTATTTTATTTATTTATTTTTTGTAATTTAATTATAGTTATTATATTTCTTTATTTCTTTATTATTTTATTTATTTATTGTTTTATTTATTATTTTGTTTATTTATGTATTATATTTATTTTATTTTTTACTTTATTTTATCTTATTTTATTTATTCATTTTATTTCCTTACTATTTTATTTTATTCTTTTAATTTAATTATTATATTTATTATTTTATTTCTTTATTTAATATATTTATTATTTTACTCATTTATTTATATATTATTTTATTTCATTTATTTATTATTTTTCTATTTATTTTACATTTTATTTTTTATTTTATTTTTATTTATTTTGTCAATATATTCATTTTAACTGTATGCTGCAAATATCTAACTAAAACATCCTTTTTGAGTTTTTTCTTCAACCAAATGAAAGGCCTTTATATTTATGAATATATTCTCACTCTCTCTCTCTCTCTCTCTCTCTCTCTATATATATATATATATATGTGAAGGCATAAAACAGCTTTACTGCATTCTGATCTGTTTTTGTTATTATTTCAATTAACAAGTATCTCATATTTATTCAGATTGTCATTTCTGTGCACCCAGCTAAGGTTCAAAGTGTCACTCCATGGTCTTCCACCAGGATCAATGTAGTATCTGTGCACCAAGCCAAGGCATAAAGTATCACTCTCTGGCCCTCTTCTAAGTATCATCATAGTATCTGTGCACCTATCCAAGCCCCAAATTATCACTCCCTGATCTTCCTCTTTGGATCCCTGTAGTGTCTGTCCACCAAGCCCATGCTCAAAGCATCACTCCTTAGTCTTCCTTCAATGATCAGTGTAGTATGTGTGCATCCAGTTAATGTGTCACTCCCTGACCCTCCATCAATTATCAGTGTAGTATCTTTGCACCAAGCCAAGGCCCTAAATATCCCTTCCTGGTCCTCCCCTAAGTATAATTAGTAGGGATAATTCCAAGGAGGATATAAATCCAAAGAGAGACTCAATGTAAGAACAGAGTAAATATAATAATGAATACAGAATCCTTAAAAATCCATTCAATCAGGTGATAATTTATTTTGTGAACACAAACGTCCATCTCTTCAGACCGAATTTTACAAAATGAATTTTGAGATGGATGTCTGAGTTCACAAAATAAATTATCACCTGATTTAAGGATTCTGTATTCATTTTATATATATTATATATATATATATATATATATATATATATATATATATACAGTGCTGTTCGATAACAGTGACTCACCTTATCCTTTAAATTTAGCTCAACTTTCGTTTCATCGAAGAAGAGAACATTCTTCCAGTCTTCTATGGTGAAATTTTTGTAATAGTGAGCCCACTCAAGTCTCTTGGCTTTGTTGGCTTTGCTTATTAGCGGCTTAAACCTTCGTGTACAAGATTTGTAGCCTTGTTCTGACGGACTGTTGAAGAGATAAGACTAACACCTTGCTCTTTGCTTAGACTGGCTGCAATTTCTTGTCTAGTTATAGTCCTATTCTTCGCAACTTCTCTCTTGATTACCCTGCCAGTTCTATCATCAATCTTTTTATTTCATCCCCTTGTTTCCTTCCTTGGAGCAGGAGTGGCATCATTATGTGCCCTAAGCACTCGAGAGACAGTTGATTGCGAGGTTATAGCAATTTCTGCAATTTCTCTCGTAGACTTGCCTGCTTTTGAGAGGACAATAATAGATGCCTTAAGTGGTTCTGATGCATGTTTGTACCCTTTCATCTGGTTAGTGACTTGAGTGGCTATTTCAAGCTGTTTTTATACTGTATGAGGCTTTCTGGAATATTCTGGAATACTCTAGATTTAATTTAAGCTCTTCTAGAATTCTCTGGAATATTGTTCTGAGTGTATTGTAAAATAGTTTTCAATATTCTGTCAAAAGTTCTTTAAATTTACCAGTTTAATCATTAGAATGTGATATCTGAGTCACTTCTTTTGCACAGAGTTTTTTCCTGAATCTCATTTATATCTAAATTTATAATTATCAATAGAATATCTTAGAGTGAATAAACTTTTTTCCTAGGTGTTTGGGAAGGAGTCTTTATATTAGTAAGATTAAAAATTATTTTAACCCCAAAAACAATAGACAAAAAATATTTTTAGTAAAAACATCAGGTGGGTCACTTTTATCAAACAGCACTGTATATATGACGTCACACATTATGAAATGGACAAAGTTCAACAATTATTTTAAAAAAAAGAATGTCTAAAAAAATATATATATATATATATATATATATATATATATATATATATATATATACACACACTACAGTTCAAAAGTTGGAGGTCACACCTGATAATTTTTAAATTGGCCCAAAAAGTAGTTGCTTTGTACTTTAAGAGAAAATTATTATACATGGTTAAAAAAACGTGAGAAATGATTTTTATTAGAGATTTTATTATGAAAAAAAGAAAAAAAAAGCATTTTATGATTAAATTTTGCTCTCGTCAAAATATCCTCCTTTAGCCTTGATTCCTGCAACACAAATTTTTGGCATTTGTTGCAAAAGTTTCTTAAAGTCTCAGTTTGATAATTGATTCTGTTCTTTTTTCAATGACTCTAAGAGTTCTTTTTCATTTTTTTTCACTCTTCTGTCAAGTTCATAATTTTTGAGAGGGTGGCTTCAAACTTTTGAACTGTAGTGTATATAGATATAAATATAAAAAAAAATAAAATGCAATGTCAATCATCATCTTCTGTCTTCATAATTCTTGTACTTTTATTGTTCTCTCACCTTAATAGTAATTTTTCTCATATTCTCTAACGCTCAGTAACCCCTTGCGTCCTAGTGGCTTTATTGCGTTGGTTGGGGTGAAATGATTAAAAGAAATATTCTTTAAAATGTTCTGGAACCATACAAATTACCAACCATTTTCTCAGCATCTTTTGTGATGACATGCCTCACAACAATTTGGTTTTATCTTTAAACCTTACAGCAGTAAGTTTTAAATACCATGAGCTGTCTGTAAGGGAAGTGTTCAAAGAAAAGCAAAAATTGAAATTTTCAATATTAGATGAGTTGTGCTTATATTTTAGCAAATAATACCAACCAGGGATGGAATGGAGATATCAAAAACAAGCAAGTACAATCTGGGAAGTGTTTTAACAGATGACAGAAAATGTGATATAGAAATCAGAAGCTGCATTGACATATCAGAAGATGCCTTCCAAAAGCTAAGCAGAGTATTAAGATGCAGAAAAAATTCATGAGAAAAAAAAAATGGTCAACGGCTATATAATGTCAATTCTTCTATATGGCAATGAATGCTGGACAATCTTCTCACAGTGGAGACTTGAGGCAACAAGAGATGTGGTTCAACAGAATGATGCTTAGTATGCCATGGCGTGGTGAACATGTGTAAGTACAGATACAAAAAAGACCCCAAGTTTCATATGAAGCTAGTCACATCCTGGTTTTCCCTTTTAGCAGTAGAACAGCTTGGCATGTCCAGATACAGGCCTCTCTGCAACTTAACCATATTTGGGTTTTGTCAACTGTCTCATCTCAATAAAAATGATGGGAAAACAAAAAAAAAACAAGACACACTTTGCTATTGTCAGAAATTCGGTGTCTTGTGAAAACATTCTCTTGGCAAATTTTGTTCCGGAAGTTGCATACTACTCACGGTGCTGTGGTCTCTGAGACAGTGGCCTTACTCATCATTACTCAGATTTTTCTTTATTTCTCCTTTCCCTTTCTGCCTGTTACCCTCTCTTAATTGTTAAGAGAACAATTGGTTAAGGGTTTCCCTCCACAACCTCGACATACAAAGGACATTGTACATAGAATCAGTTGAAACATGTGAGACATATAATGAGGAAAGAGGGCTTGGAGAATTTGATACTTTTAAGACATACTGACGGTAAGAGGGCAGAGAGAAACAGTAAGTAACCTACTTAACATTTGTATAAATAGATTGTAGAACAGAGACTGGGAAAGAGAGAGCAAGCAGGAAAATATTATTTAGAGATACAAAAGATAAGAAGTTGTGGAGAACCATGATTATCAATGTTCTGAAGCATGCAGCACATAAAGTTTCAAAACCCAATGTAACAAATGATATTTGAAATTTTAATAAAATTATGAAAATGAATAACAAAAAACTTCATTAGTAAACCAAGCATAAAATGTGATTTTCATTTTATTCGAAGAAGAGGCTAAAATATAATTTTTTAAAAGTTAAAAGAAAAAGGATAACTTATGGCCAATAAGAAAAAAAATAACTACAACATTAATTCACTTTCATTTAAACAATTTGACAAACATTTATGTCACTTAAGCTCCCCCATAGTTCTCCTTTCCTTTCCTTAATGCCAAGAGATTTTTAAAAACTTTAGAGCGCTTTTTTAATTCATATTTCAATGCATGTTATTTCTCTCAGTGGTACTTTTTCTGTGTGTATACATAAAGGTTCAAAAATAAATTTTCTACATTGACATTCAATAATCACTGAGCAGATCCTGAATTTTCATGTACACCCTTGTTCAAATTAATTATACAGGAAGATGTAGAGGCGTATGATCACCTACACCCTTGTGCAAATTAATTATACAGAAAGATGTGAAGGGGCATGATCACCTACACCCTTGTGCAAATTAATTATACAGGAAGATGTGGAGGGATATGATCATCTACACCCTTGTGCAAATTAATTGAAACAAAATAAATAATTCTGTTATTATTTACTTTTTTCATATTTTTCCAATGAAACATGACCCAATGCACACGATATTACTTTGTATATCCACCTTTATTTTTTAGCAGCTCTTTGATGTGATTTGGCATGGAATCCCCTAAACCGCAGCAGTCCTTATTAATTTTGGGGTTATGGTACTGCATGTCTATAATGGCCATCATGAGCTTCTCTTTCGTTATACTGTCAGCGATCTCTCTGTAAGGCTTGTCAGTGTGTTCATGCGGCGTTACAATTTTCATACACTTCCTTGGAGTAATGTCCATCACAGACAATGGCAATTTGACAACTAATCGACAGTTGAGACAATAGTGTTTGGGCATGATGAAAATCTGATTCAATCACTGATGCTGCAATATTTTTCAAGGTCAAGCAAATTTTATCATACACCCCAAAAATAAATTCATATTACTGCACATCACTGCAAATGACCTAATCTGAGGCAAAAATAGAAATTGATTACACCCTGTCACTCCAGTGGATCTAAAACTGACCATATGGTGGAAGAAAGGAAACGAAAGTGGCTGTTTCAATTAATTTGCACAAAGGTGTATCTCAATGAACGATCGTTCTCTCAGCTAAAGAAGTTGGGAAAAAAGGTCAGTTCCCTGTGCCACTCCAGTAAGTACCCGACTGCTATGCTCTACTTCTACAAGAGCCAGATCAGTATGGAAATGGAGCACTGCTACCATATAGGTATGGGAGATGCACAGTCTTCACTTTCCAGTTCAAACGTGTCTGCATATCTTTGTGGATAATGAATTATTTTCTACTCTTCAACCTGTTTCCCACAGACGAAATATTGCCTTTCACTGCTCCGTCATTATTTCCATGGAAAGTGTTCAGACAAAATATATTCCTTAGTTCCACCAGTTCGAACCTTCACGGCTATGACCGATCTGTTGTTTTCTATTGACACCGATATTATTTTAAGCTACTGAGACTCCCTTGTCAATGTTTTCCTATAAGATTATAAAAATATTTGAACTCAGTACAATGTTATAATTATTATTTACCATTAATCAAAAAGATTTATTATTTACCTTTTTACAAAGAAATAAATTTGAAAAGATCTTTTTATTCAAAAATTTATAAAAGTTTACAAAATTTTCAACGAATTGTGTTGTTTGGGATGGTTGACAAAACATCAGCAAAATTCGAGTTGATTCAAACTTTATAAAATGGTAAATAATAAGGGTTTCCTTATAATTTGTTCACATATTTTTATAATTTAGTAAATGTTTATAAATAAAAAAATTGTTTTCATATGTCTTCATAAATTTTTAACTGATAAATATTGCATTGCATTAGTTTGTCCACATTTTTAGAACGTTTTAAATTTAAAATGATTCTTGTAAATAAACAATCTAATAAATAAATAATGTTCAATATTTTTGTTGTAAATTCTCAAAGAACAAAGAAAATGTATAAATTTACTTTCATATGTTTTGGTTTTATTAAAATTCTAATCAGCACTTTTTAAAACAATGATCATTGCCGAGAGGAGTGAGGGTAGTGCAAAATAATAGCAGTGTCAAGGGAAAAAACATCCTTTTGACACACCATTTCACTGCATGCACAAAGGTTAAACTTTGCCAGTTTTTTTATTAATATCCTCTTTGCATATACATTTTTTTATTTATATCTGATGTTTAGATATTTGCACACATGCAGATTTGTTTACTTTTTATTAATAATTTGTTCTTGCTTATTTAATTCTTAAAATTCCAACAGGTAAATGCTTTCCTTCATTTGTTTTCTTTTCATAAAATCATTAAGTGTCTGGAAAATGTTTAATAAAAATTATGTTTAATGACACTTTCAGCAAAAATGCCACCCTCTTTCCCATCTTTGGATACAAATAGAACAATCTAGTGTACAAGCAGCCATGATGCTTATTTGCATAGTAATGCAACAGTACAACAAGGAATAACATTATATTTAGCTCCACAAAAAAACCATCATATGACATCATGCTACACAAACAGAAGACATTTGATATACTTACAAGGAATAGACAAGAAAAGACGTTCCCCAGATCATAGGTAATTCATCTAAAAGCTGAAAAAGAACAAAATACAAACACATTAAAACAAATTAATTCACACATTTATTTTATTTACATATTAGATATCAAGATCAGAAAAGACTGAGTTATGCAGCGAGATAAGGTTGGCAAAGTCTCTTAAATATGGTCGATCATTTTATGAAAGTGTTCATCTTCTAATGGACAGTTTTCTGAATATAATAAAGTGACTAATAAAAATTTAAAAAGAACAAAATACAAACACATTAAAACAAATTAACTCACATATTTCTTTTACTTTTTTTTAACTATTTCACCCCAAGCAAAGGCAATAAAGGCACTAAGATGCAAGGAGTTACTGAGTGTTAGAGAATATGAAAAAAATGTATTATTAAGAAAAGAAGACAATAAAAGAGCAAGAATTAAGACAGTAGATATCGACTGATATTACATTTAAATTTTTCAAGATCAAAGTTGACTGGGAAGCTAGAAATGTTATGAAGAAGCATTACTACTGGGCCAGGTTTTAAACTCAATTTATGAGGAGACATTCTTGATGGTGTCAAAGAGTTTAGAAATTCAAGTGGGTAGCACTCACCCCCAGCAGGATCATCTGTCAAAAACTTTATCTGAACTATAATAGGTGCAGCAGTCACCTGGAAGTCGTCTCAAAACGTCTTCATTGATCAGGAAGCAGAGTTCTTTGGTGAAAGAATTACTCTGCTCCTTCTCTTTTCTTCAAATGTATTGTTAAAGATATCATCAACCAGAGATCAGTCAACGTTTGAAATTTGAATCACTTCTATGTTATCAACAGCAAGATTAGGGTCTTGTAAAGCTGCTGATGTTCCATTGCCAAGATGCAAGAGCCATGTTGCAAATTCCCTTTGATCTGTGTTGTCCTGATGTTTTGGCTTAATCTGCATTGGATGAAAATCAGACAGAGGAGAATTTTTAATACAGATTTCAATGATTGCCTCATGATTTACTCTTGACAATATGGGTAGGACTTGCCTAAGGTCTCCCCCCCAAGAGCACAACTTTGTTCTTTTACTGTTCTCTCTCTTTAATAGTAGTTTTTCTCATATTCTCTACCACCCAGTAACCTCTT